>JARGCV010000132.1:832500-1232500 GCA_034064705.1 Bothrops alternatus
ATAAAGGACAGGGAAACGTGGGATACAATGCTGCAGCCATTGTCACAATATGCTGCAGCCATTGTCACAATGAAAAACAATGTCAGCTCTGAGAGAGAGAGAGAGAGAGAGAGAGAGAGAGAGAGAGAGAGAGAGAGAGAGAGAGAGAGAGAGAGAGAGAGAGAGAGAGAGAGAGTGCAAGTGCCTCTCTCTCTCTACAAATGGCAGAGGAGGCTGGGAGCCATAGGGGAAGGCTGAAAGAGCCGCATGCGGCTCCGGAGCCACAGGTTGCCGACCTGTGTCCTAGTGGTACTTAAACAGCACTCTGGCCATCTGCAGAAAAGGTGGTTTTACAGATACTCAAGCCCCAAGCTGATTGCAATCAGTATCTTGAATGGCACTTGGAAATGCACCAAAAGCTAGTACAACTTTTGACAACCACAGTGTAATATTATCAATAGCATCACAGAAAGTATAAATACAAAAAGACATTCAGATCAAAAAATGACATGGAATTGTACAAATATGGTAGGGACATTCAAGCATTATGAAGACCTAATGGAGCTAACCAAAGTTAAAGGAAGTTAGAATGGCTATAGTGAATCCATTTAGAAAGTGGATTATAGAACAACTTTTGCAGAGAGAGAAAACAATCAACTCTGCCACAAGCAAATTTGGACAAAACTGGCAGATTTAAAAGCAGGTTCAAATGAAACACCACTTAAAAGCTGCAAAGAGATAAGTGTTTACAACACTTCTATCCAATACTTCAAGAGGTATTCCAAACATGGAATAGATCTATATGCAAAAAAGACTAGAAAAAATTATACCAATATATATTTATACCAAAGGGAGGTAATAAGGGTATGCAAAAGCTATTAAACCGATGCATTAATTCCTCACACAAGTAAAGATTTGCTCATTACCTACAAAGTTATGGAAGAGAGTGGATAGATAAGTTTCTAACAGGTTTTATCTAGGAGAGATCAGATAGCTAAGATACAATAGATATGTAAAGAGAAAAGGTTTTTTTACCTTTGCTTGATTGATTACAGGAAGACCCTTAAATGTATGATACTACTGTAACACCTAGAATACCTGACTATTCTTTTAAGGAACCTTTGTAATGAAAAAGATGTAATAACTAAGTTTGGAGAAACAATATTTTAGAATAGGAACATAAATAAGAAACGACATTTTCCTCTATTTAACTTTTACATTGAACCATGCAAACCAAATGACCAATCTCTATTGTACTGAACAATAGCCAGAAAGTAGCCAATGCCCATAGTTTATACAGGCCTGCCAGAAGATGATGGGCAACAAAAAAATCATCTTTTGCAACATTGAAGGAAGAAAAGAACAACAGTAAAATAAACAGGATTAAGATGACTACAGGAATGTCTTGGAAGACTAAAACTATTAGAACATATTGAACATTTTTCCATGCAGTCAATAGGTATCAGGCCCAATGGTATCCAACAAACTCATTTTGTTTCAGGCAAAATGTGTTTTGGGCTGGTCTTGCATATATTGGAGCTCTGAAAAAAATCTAAAGTCCTGTACTCTAAGAAACACTTCATAACTCAAATTACTGTATAGTACATAAATTTACTTGGCTATTCCAAGTGGTATCTCGGGAAATCACTGTAATTTAGAAAGCAAGAGTTTATAAGTTAAACATTCTATCTTTCTTCTGAAACAAAAATGCAATTCCCTAATATAAGAACATTTTAATTCAAATTAAGAAATATCCAAATACATCAAGAGGTATTCCAAGCTTTCAAAATGAACTTTTCTGATTGATCTTTTTCCAACGTTATCCACAGATGTTTTAAGTCAACATCTAGTAACTGCTGTGGATATTGGCCAAATTAAGCTAAACTGTTTTAGAATTCTGGGTAGCATCAGCTTGGAAAGTCTTCTTATTGCTAAATTGATATTTCCTAAGGCTTGTATCCAAAGTTATACAAGCATTATATTACTGTATGAGTGAGATGTATGGCAGGGCAACTTCACTTGGATATCTTCCATTATCTAACCTTCCTGGTATAATTTAATTAAAACCCAAGGTACCACACCATTTAGACAGAAAGCACCTGAGAATAACTGGTTTTTCCAATTGGGAAGCATGGATTAAAAGTGGAAAAATATCTTTCTTTCCTACTGACAGGAAACCCCATTCACAACTCTTGAATTTGAAAACCAAGATTTTTTACTTGAAGCGATATTGGTGCTTGTTATCATGATAGAATGTATTATTCCCAAGTAACATATCTTCATGCAGCAGACATGCAGAAGGCAAAATATATAGCCATTGTTTTAAAAATGCTAGACTATTTAAAAGGCTATTTATTTATATGCTTTCTGAAATGTTCTCAGTATTCTGAGAATGAGAATGGCTTTGCATTCAACCAAAAATGTGTTAAATATTAATTCACATAAATGATTCAAACTCTAACTTCTGCATTTGTTTGCTTGAAATTTCAGTCCACCAGAAATGGGGGGGAGGGTTTTCAGTTGTTAAGCACAATATGTTTCAAATTAAGTTACAGGTAAGTTTTGCAGACATGTTTTCCAGTTACAGAATATATATTAAAGCTTGGAAAAGACAAAGGTGCTCTCAAAAGATTTTGCAAGGGCTCCTTTACAGTGGTTAATATATTTATGTAACATCTTATCTATTTTTCAATTAAATGGTGTATGCTGTCCAGGGTCACTTTTATGTGAGATGGGCAGCTGCACAAAAATAATAAAATGGGATTTGGACCCATGGTGAAACATGCCTTTTGTTATCTTTGCAAAAATGCACATATGGTTTGCAGTGGCCCTTTTCCGACATTTTTAACTTCTCAGTCAGCCTAGCAGTCTAAAATTCTCTTGACAATTTCCCATTCAAGTATTGACAAGGTCCAATTTCAATATGCTTTTTAACCTAGTCAAGGGTCAGGCAAATGTTCCTATATGTCGAGATTCACACTTACCTGAAGAGTGAAAGTCACACTGTAATCAACTGAGTCATTACCAAATAGACATACATACAATTTATACGTCAAAGCATTTCATTTTTAAATTCTTGGTCTTTAGTGCTATATTTATTTTACATTGTTTTAACAAAATTTACCTGACAGCTAGCTATACTACTTCAAAAACATGTATTTTTGATAGCATTTTCTGAATCCAACACTTTCAAAAAATTTCCAAACAGCTTTTACAGTGGCAAAACATTCACTATCTAAAGATAGAGAAAAATGCACCAATTTGATTGAGTCTATTTATTAATAACTGACTAAGTCTAAGATACAGAGATATGGTAATTATAAATTTTATTTTGATGAAATGAGCAAGGAGATCAAGCACATATATCTGAACACAGGCATGCACAGAAGCAGTTTCACGTTTAAACTATTAAAAATTACAGCATGAACCACTTGGCACCAATCATATATTTTAATTAAAACATCCAAAGGCCTGGGGATGGAATATCAGATAAATGTTTCTCATATCAAGGTAAGATGGCTACAAACACAATTTTAGTTAACCCAATCAATTCTCTTTACTGCAGCTAATGAAGAACTACTTTTAAAAGGTTAAAATTGTTGAAAAATTGTTGAGAAACAATTTTAACTGCAGTTAACCATTTGCCATACTGGGTTCCTGAAGCTTAAATGTATCCTTTTATTTCCAACATAATCCAGTATACAACATACCATTCTTGACTATATAGTTACCAATACTATTGCCACATGAGGGCGCTTTTAATTCCCATATCCATTCTACAACAATGATAAAAGTTAAAACAGATACTATGCCAGGCTTTTGTCATCATCCCAAGATATAAACATTTTTGATAGCATATATTCAGTTAAGGAGCAAAGCTTAGCTTTACTTTAAAAGTATCTCTAGGATCAAATTGTAAAAGATCGAAATGTTTTGATCTAAGCTTTGAACCTACAAGCGCAATGATTTTTACTGTTTTTATAAGGTAAGAGTTTCCTTTTAATGTGCTGTTTAAGGAAATTTGTTTTTATTTGTAAACTTAATTTTGAAGATATCCTAAATTTTAAGAGAGACTTCATCCCTTCAAATTCATCTTATGTTAACAAGGAATTATTTGTTGAAAGTACTAGAATAGTCAAGAAGGGAGGTGGTTCTGGGTTGTCTCAATAAATAGCAGCTGACAACTGCTAAGGTAGAAGACAAAGCTCTTATTGTAAACATAGAACAATAGGCAACTGCACAGAAAACAGTACTGAGGAATATTATGCCACTGTATTTAGGAATAATTTGTAGATATTTTAATATTGCATTCCAATATTCTAGCTATAAATATGCTTGAACTTCTTATGTAGTAATGCTAGCTTCAAAAACAATCACCTGTGATAACAGCATTGTGCAGCTTTATTAAATCACTTGGTTACAGTAATAGCTTAAGATTGACAAATTCTGAAGTGTAACAGATTCAGCATGAACATTACACTACATATTCAGTTCACAAAAATGTCAGAGCTGAACACAGCACTAGCCATCAATCCAGGAACAAATGTACTGGAATAGAAGAAATGCAACAAGATAGCTACACTGGAAAGACAACAGTTTAGAAAAAGAGTGAACATGAAAGGGCTCCCCTCTAATTCCCCAAATCAAGTGTACAGTCAGATCTAACTATACAGCTCTACATCAGTTTCTAGAAACTTAACAAAAAACACTGGCCAATACAGTCTTTGGATATTTAGACAAAGGGGAGAAGTTAGTTTCCAGAATGAAGTCAGTCGCTTTCATTCTCACCAGGTTCTTTGCCTCCTTCTTTGTTCTTTCGTACTTCTTCAATATGCTTATCCTAGTAAAACAAAATTAAGAAAATGAGAAAACAGTATGTTCTTCAGAAATTTTAATCCTACCCAAATTGGGGAGTTTAATTCAAAGTACTTTTCCTTAAACTAACACTGTCCAAATAAACTGGATTACAGCTAACCTGTGGCCTATCCTGTGGGGACTTAAGTGAGTAATTTCCTGATGGAAAGTGGAATGTACCAGATTGGTAACATTGATATCAATAGGGCTTAAATAATCTACCTATAAAGTCTATACAGATTGTATTCCATTTTTTCAGACTGTAGTAGTGATGGGCTCAATAATATAGTTTTCATCCAAGCTGGCTAGCTTTAAGATACATGTATTAAGTTACATAAATAATCTTTTAATCCTGTATTTTAATAGTTAGCTGCAGAGGACTATAATTCTCATTTGTAAATTATCCTATGTTTAAGGAAAACTACCTTAAGATATGCTTTTGATGGAGTAGTTTTTATCGTTAAAATCTGTCAAAGCAGTTTAAAGCACAAAATCAAGCATTACTGTATAGTTTTACAGCATTTCTACAGTTTCAAAAGTTTTTTTTTTAAATTGAGCAAAGACTGGGTTTGATCCTACTACTCTATAAACATTAGATATTTGGACAGAGTCATGTCTAGATGAGCCTACTGTATTTGAATCTTCCTACTCTCAATTCACGATGTCTACTGGTGTTGTATGTATATGGATCTCGTTTAACCCACTTTTAAAAACAAAGGTTTTTAAAAAAGGTTTGTTATCAAATTTTATCATTAGTTATCCTTGCCTTTTCTGGAATCCATACTACCCCCCCCCCCCGTCCAAATACAAACTATTTTTTTAAAATCTCAAACCTAAATTCTGGAAGCTACCCACAGTTGGTTGTAATATATAAGTATTTTAAATAAATAAAAATAAATAAAAATAAAGAAAATAAAGATCACTTCCTATCACTGCTTTAATTTCAGATGGAAGATATGTAAATTTTCTTGGGTCTTTGGGAAAAGAGGTGAAGTTATCACTAATTTTCCTTTTATAAAATAGCTACACAAAATCTAATTTAACCAAAAGTTAATATTCTGTTGCTATACCAAGTTGTCTAACAAACCTGTCTCAGTTATGCTTTTCTATTTTTCTGAAAAGATGGTAATTATTTAACATGAGACTTATTGTATTAGATATTGCACTACAAACCTCACATGGCAGCCAATTTATGGTCATGCCCAATGATTTCCCAAGTTCTAGTCCAAATAGAAATAAGGCCTAGTGAACTAGTATCATTTTTCTTGTAAAATGCAGTGCCTTTCTTTGTAGCCTTCAAATTGAACAGCCACTTCTTAGCCAGATTATTAGTTTTTATTATTACTAGAGTATATGTATGATTTCTGGATTTAGCTGTTGCATGTTTTAAAAAACAAAACTCTTAGGTTAAATCTGAAGAACTATTGTCAGTTATTCTTTGTGTAACTGGCAATCTAAGTTCATAGTTTTTTAAATTAAGAAAATTGAACAGCACTTACTTTCTCTCTCAAGCGTTCCAGTTTAGCAGCCATTTGTGCTTCTCTGTTCTCTTTGTTAGCTTCCATTTTGTGAGTCAACTTTTCCTCTGCCATTTTACTAAAGTTGTTATTTTCTTCAATTGCCTTCTGCAGCACCTCTTTTTCATGCTCTCGCTTTTCAGCTAGTTGCTTCAAAACCTCAGCTTCATGGGACTAGAATATAAATCCATTTTGTATTTAGCTGAGAGTAATCTATATACAATTACAGTTCTTATCCAGGTTAATATTACCCTCATATCATTAATATGATCCGGTAAATAGTTTGATAGATTAATTTAAATCAAGCAGTCCCACCCTCTGCAATCATATTAATTTTATCAAATTTCTGAAATTCTTAAAAATCTTAGGAGCCATGTTCAAAATACTTAAGTTTTGTTAGAATTATTTGCACCACAATTGCAACTATTAATTCCCATTCAATTAAATAGGAAGTACTGAAACAGCTGCAGCATTATGCATTTCTTAATTGCAGTTTACAATACTTCTTTATGGTCAATTATTAGTTGCTAACAGTTTAAACAATCCACTTTTCATTGGCACATAGGCATATGAAAATAGAATAGTATATATTTACCTTGCGTCTTTCTTCTGCAGCTTCTAATTTTCTCTGAATTTCTTCCAATGAGAGATCTTTTTTCTTTGGAGGAGATAGAGGAAATTCTGGAACAGCTTCTTTTGGAGGAGGACCAAGTATCAATTCAAATGCCTGGCCTGAAGCACGTTTTTCTAGTTCTTTCACCTGAATGTCTAGATGAGATATTGTTTAGTTAATATTCTGAGCCATATTCTGAGTTGTCAGACTTTAAAACCTGTTATATTGGCTGATTCTGGCTACCCCATCTGCCCAGGGCCTTTACTTTATGGAATCAATAAAATCCACATATTTGTCAAAGAAAAAATTGCTAGATTCCTTACAGAAAACAAAAAGAATTAAAGCTTTCTTTTTAATATTATCTGATAGGTATGTACTAGATGTTTATATCTGAGTATTGTATACCTAACACCGTAGTCAACTGCAACATATTCAGGAAAAATAGTCCTACATAAATTTAAAGCAGAACACTGGAACACATTTAAGGATTACATTAACAATTTCAGTCTAATCAATTACAATTGCTTTAGAACTACTATTACTTTTAACGTCAGTTGCTAAA
The DNA here is from genome assembly GCA_034064705.1 of Bothrops alternatus. Classification (NCBI taxonomy): domain Eukaryota; kingdom Metazoa; phylum Chordata; class Lepidosauria; order Squamata; family Viperidae; genus Bothrops; species Bothrops alternatus. The sequence goes on from JARGCV010000132.1 coordinate 840,026, forward strand.
TTAACCTCCAGAGGATTAAAAATAACTTTAAATTAGGCATCACTTATGATTTTTTAATTTATGTATTTATACATATCTTCATTATTTGCAAATACAATTTTTCTTTAGAAATAGCTGTAATCTAAGGATGACTCATAATGCCCAATAAAAATATAACTTTTTTTTCTAAATGCCGAGAAAGCATTTCTCTTATTCAATTACAATGCATTATAATACAACAAAGCTAATACTTACCAGAAGAAGCCATGGCTAAACACAATGACTCCAAAAGGTATTACAGCTACTCCAGTAAATGACACCTAAGAAAACAGACACATCCTTAAATAAATTGAAATAAGCAGTACTATTAACGTTAAATCTCAGCATTTAACAATTTAAAATAGTTCTAAATGATAAGCATTATTGATAAGTTATATCTTCTATCAGCGTCTAGCGATACGTGTGAAATAATGCATCTAAAAATGTCAAGCAGTATGGAATGTAGTAATTGAACTAGTATTGTCAGCCTTAGGTCATATTTGCTATGTCCTACTTTTCACCTTAAGACCCATTTAAAATCCAATGTAACAATCCAATGTAACACATCTATGTGGAATGAACAAAGACAGGGTACCACGTGGTTCTTCTTCCTGAGACACTATCACCATATTCTCACCAATGACAGTATGGTTATTTTATTGTTTAACATAAAGCACAGTATTTATGTTAAAGCTAAACAATTAGCTGATATCTATTTCCTCACTAAATTCACATGCAAAGATTAAAGTTAAATATAGTCAGTTTTTTAAAAAAAAAGTTTTATTTTTGTCTTAAATTAGAAGCAATTTCTCTATTTTGTCTTAAATTAGAAGCAATAATGAAGAATGTACTACCGGTATTCACAACTAGACAATAAAATATCCACACACAGTTGCTTTTAAAGGCAGACATACTAGCTTTCTCTTTAAATACACCTAGACTGAGGATACCCCTGGAGTGCTTGTTGCTTGGCCACCCAGACATCTGATGCTGATCATCATTTTATTTAACAGCTCGCCTAAAACTAAGGCATAGTACTCAAGAAAATGCATTTCTAATGAACACTTATCAACTAAGAGCTGTCTATATTTTCTAGGGCAATGGTCAAGGTGATCAAACCTTTTGCATATCAAATTAGAACTCCTGAAGATCTCCGTCAAGAAAATGCATATTTCTAATGACCTACCAGCCAGAGATAAGTATTATTATTATTATTATTTATTTAATTTCTATGCCGCCCTATTCCGGAGAACTCAGGCGGCTCACAACATGATGGAAGTAATGCCATTGTTCCTGCTTTTTGAAAAAGCTCAAAGCACAAAGCCTCAGTAGGACCATGTTTGTTCTACATTAAGCATCAATAAAGCAATCACATTGCTCTTGGCATCCACACAAAGGACTTGAGATAAAGCAGGAACTCAGCAAAAAAAACATGAAATAAAAGGACCCCTATGGTTTAAGGCTCCTAAGGGTGCGATGATCCAGTAAGGGGGGGGGGAAAAACAGCACTGTGGAGACTATTCGTTTTGCAGGGAAAAAAAAAAAAAGTAAATCAAAACCACGAAGCTGCCCGTTAAAGCCAGATAAACAACGCCCAAGACTGAGGAAGGGTGGAGAAAAGCACCCCCACCGTTGTCCCTCAGTGGGGCGGGGCCATCGACAGCCAGGCATCACCATACGAAAGAGAACAGATTTTAAAAAAAAGGGGGGGGAGGGAATGGGAGGAGAAAGGAGGCCCCGCCCTCCCCACGCGCCGCTCTCGAACGCACCGAATTCAAACCGCCTGGAAAAAAAAAAAAGAGCAAAGAGCGCGCGCGCGCGCGCTAATCCCCTTTGGCGGGGAGGGGGGTTTGCAACGGTAACATCCGGGCACCCCGCCGCTCGGGCTCTCCCTCCCTGTTTTCCCCCGCTCCTCTGGGGAGCCCCCCCCTTTCCGACCCGCCAAAAGAGCTTCGAGCTCTTTTTGATTTTGGATCCTTCTGGATCCTCAGCATGAGGGGAGGGGAGGGGGGAAAGACTCTTTTCAGTTCCCGCCCGCCTCCCATCCACCTTTTTTTCCCGCGCGTGACATTTCAGGCATTTCCCCCCCCCCAACCCCGCCCCGACGGACCGTGAAGGCGCGCGCCAGGTGGGTGTTCTCTCTGGCGCCCCCTCTCTTCCAGCCCAGTCAGCGCGCGCGGTAAGGCAGCGGCGGCGCCCCCCCTCCTTTCCTTCCCGCCGCCGCCGCCCCTTCCCCTCGAACAATGGATCAAAGGGCTCCACTTCTGTCAAACCGAGGAACGGCCGGGAGAAAGGGCGAGAGAGCCAGCCAGGGGCGCCGGGGCAGCCACCTGCTCCGGACGGAGCTGGAGGCAGAAGAGGCGAAGGAGCCGTAGCCGAGCGTCCAAGTCTCGCAACGGCCCTCGGTCAACGTCGCGTCCCGCTTTTCTCTCCCGCAACCCCGAGTCTCCGCGAAAGACAAGACGCCGCCGAGGTAGAGGGAGCCCGCCCAAGACAAAGCGGCTTTGTGAGGAGACCTCGCCCGAGCCTCCCCCCCCGCCCATCGCTCCTCGCAAAGACAGGCTCGCCCCGCCAGGGCCGCCAGGGCCACCCCGCCCGCCCGGCCCTACCTCGCTTCTAAGCCAGCCTCGCCTCGACCCACCTGGTCCCGTCACCACACACGGACTCCGCGCCTAACTGCCCTGCCCGCTCTAGAAAAGCGCCAAACAAAGGCACGTGACCCGCCCCCGACACGCCCTCTATTGGCTGAGGCGGACGGCACGTGCCGCTCGGCGGGAGGGCGGTAAGAGGAGGGAGGGGGGGCGTCCACTACCCCGTCTCCTTTTTTTTTTTTCAATCTAGGTTTGATGGGAAATGTAGTCCCGCATCCCGTCGTTGGTACCGTAAAGCTCCCCGGGCTTCACCTTTTTAATCAAAGGTCTGCTTGCTGTCGGAACGCCCTTCACGCGATGAAGAATCAATCAGGGTGAATTCTCAGCCAGCTTTACGCGCGGCGCCATTGCCATTATTACGTTGGGATGGGCGTGGCCTAGCGCAGGGGTTCTCAACCTTGGCAACTTTGAGACTTGTGGACTTCAACTCCCAGAATTCCTCAGCCAGCTTTGCTGAGGAATTCTGGGAGTTGGCTGAGGAATTCTGGGAGTTGAAGTCCACAAGTCTCAAAGTTGCCAAGGTTGAGAACCCCTGGCCTAGCGGGTTACGGATCTCCGCCTTTGAGAAGGCAAGTCAGTGAGGGCAGAGCAGGCCCGAGGGCTTTTGGGTGCAGCCCGGTGCCGTTGGTTCTCCCTGCCTTCTGCGGGGCATCCGGCGAGAATGCCTCTGTGTTCCGCCTCTCTGCTTCTACCTGGGTCTCGTTGGGCAAAAGCTAGTGCTGGCCTCGATCAGACTCGTGCATACTTCACAGTAACGAATTGGTAGTCTAAAAAGCTAATACAATCCTGGGTTGTATAAACAGGCCTAGAATCAAGATTACCCGAAGTATTAGTGCCGCTTTATAAAACCCTAGTAAGACCGCACCTGGAATACAGCAACCAATTTTGGTCACCATACTACAAAAAAGGTGTTGAGAGTTTGGAAAAAGTTCAGAGAAGAGCAACTAAGATGATCCAAGGCTAAAACATACAAAGTGTGGCTGCAGGATGTTGGTTTGGCTAGTTTAAAGAAAAGAAGAAATAAGGGTGACATGTATTTGAGAGGCTGCCACAAAGAAGAGGGGGTCAAATTATTCACCAAAGCACCAGAGGGCAGGACAAGAAACAATGCTTTGGAAACTGATCAAAGAAAAGCAACCTGGAATTAAGGAGAAACTTCCTGACAGTGAGGACAATCAACCAGTGGAACAGCTTGCTTTCAGAAATTGTGGGTGCTCCATCACTGGAGGTTTATAAGAAGAGACTTATCTGAGATGGTATAGGTTCTCCTGTTTGAACTCCTATCCTATCCCGAACTACCTCCTCCCAGTTTTGGCACTTCCATATAGGACTTAACGAGCAGATTTCTTGGGAAATGGAGACCACACCCTCCAGAACCTTCTGGCAGAGAAATGTTGGCTTATTTGTTCAATTTCAGCCCTTCACAATCAGTCTGCACTCTATTGGTTTCAGCCAGTAGTACAGGTAGGCTTCAACTTAACAGCAGTTCATTTAGTGACCATTCAAAGTTACAACAGTACTGAAAAAAGGGACTTATGGTTGTTTTTCATACTAACAACGATTGCAGCAATGTTGCGGTCATGTGATCAAAATTCAGACATTTGGCAACTGACTCCAATTTCTGACCGTTGCAGTGTCCCGGGGTCATGTGATCACCTTTTGCAAACTTCTGACGAGCAAAGTCAATGGGGAAGCCAGATTCACTTAACAATGTGCTACTAACTTAACAAGGGTCGTGATTTACCTAACAACTGTGGCAAGAAAAGTTGTAAAGTGGGACAAAACTCAAAAAATTATTCACTTAGCAACAAAAATGTGGGCTCAGTTGTGGTTGTAAGTTGAGGACTACCTGTGTATAGTAAACCACCATCCACAATATAATAATGGCTTTTCAGAGTGAGGTAGGTACTATATAAATTTAATCATAAAATGAAAATGGAGTTCAAAAAACAAACTCAAAAGATAAGTTCCTGTGGGGAGAAAACGAAGTGCAACAAATAAGTTACCATATAGTTGCATTCAACCTTCAAAAGCATAGTTTTGTTTAGATTCTTCAAATGTTCATTGGCTACATAGCAAAATTCACCTCTTATGTGATTAATTAGGTTTACACTTTAGGCTAAGCTGCAATGTGTGAACTCAGTCATTATGTGCTTAAACATATTTGGAAAGGAAAATTAAGAACCGAGAATCCACATACGTACAAGTCGAATTTGTTAGCAGTTTCAGTGAACGTTAAACACACTTTTTGTATCATATGAGTGAAGCTGAAATGTGAAATCTGTCAGACATTTTGTCTTGGGCATTATGTATCGTACAGACTTTAATTGATTTAATAGCAACAGAAACAAAAAGCAATAAAGGATTAAAAAATATTTTAAGAGATGATTGTGGTGTAATTTTTCCACTTTTTCCATTAGAACTAGATCAGTGGTTCTCAACCTTGGGGTCGCGACCCCATTTGGGGTTGCACGACCATTTCGCGGGGGTTGCCGGGCACCGCTGGCCGCCATTTTGTGTTTTTTGTTTTTATTTTTTTTAATTTTTTTTAAATTTTTTAAAAATTTTTTTATTTTTTTTATTTTTTTGGCGCGCGCGCGCAGCGCACACTCAGATCCACCCGTCGCGCCAGAAAAAAAAATAAAAAAAAATAAAAAAAATTAAAAAAATTAAAAAAAATAAAATTAAAAAAAACAAAATGGCAAACCGTGACGGGCGGATGCGCGCATGCGTGGCACGTGCGACGGGCCGATCCGCGCATGCACAGATCTGCCCATCGTGGCCGCCATTTTGTTTTTTTTAATTTTTTTTTTAAATTTAAAAAAAATAAAAAAACAAAATGGCGGCCCACGACGGGCGGATGCGCGCATGTGTGGCGCGTGTGATGGGCCGATCCGCACATGTGCAGATCCGCCCGTCGCGGCCGCCATTTTTTTTTATTATTTTTTTAAAAAATTTTAAAACAATTTTTTTTGCGCGCGCGCGCACACGCGCACACACCCGGGTCAGTGTCGCGGCGCGCATGGGCGTGGCAAGTGGGGTCTCAACCTGAGAAAGGTTGAGAACCACTGAACTAGATGGAGTCACAAAACATTTGCAGCACAATAAATATATTAGATTTAAGATGCCCCATATTTATTCCACAAAAGATTGATGAGACAGCCACTTGATTTAAATCTCCCGTTTCATTCAACCTGCAGCACATTCTATGTTCTTAAATCAAGCATGTTTAGAAATCGTTTTGGTTCATTCTTGGAGCTTTCAAATAGAGAATATCAGAGAGTTCAGTTCTGGCACAATGCTGATGCTAGAGAGATTTCTTTACTGAATGAGTTCTTTAGAAACAACAGCAAAATACATTCGAAAACTGATTTAAATTTTTCAATAAGACAAGCTTTAAACTGGTTTTTCATCGCCCTACCCTTTAGGGTAGGAATCATAGGAGCTGAAATCCAAGACATCTGGAGGAGATTAGCTCAGGGTAAATAGTTCTAGACCAGTGTTTCTCAACCTTGACAATTTTAAGGCATGTGGACTCCAGAATTCTGAGAGTTGAAGTCCACATGCCTTAAAATTGTCAAGGTTGAGAAACGCTGGTCTAGACACTTTTTTTCCCCTTTACAAATCACTTTACTCTACTTTTCAACCCACAATCTTTTTTTAACATTTCCCTGATTCATAGAACAATAGAATTGGAAGAGACCTACTGAAGTGATGAGACCCAGATCACAGCATCCTTAACAGCTGGCTATCTAGCCTGTGCTCAGATAGATCCAGCTAAAGACTCTAATTCAGACATGTCAAACACAAGGCCCGGGGCCCGGATGCGGTCCGCAAAGTGGTTTCATGTGGCCCGCGAAGCCATCCTGGAAACAATGAGGGAACGGCCCCCGCTGCCTTGGCCCTGGCCCAGGCCGGCCTGGAGCCAATGTATAATTTTGTGGTAGCCATCTATGCTGAAATGCATTCAGTCTTAGCTCCACAAGGCCGTCTGGAAACAGCGAGGAAACAGCCCCTGCCGTGTCGGCCCAGCCCCCTGGGTGCATGCTGGGGAGCTGTGACCCTTTGTGAGGAATGAAGAAATGGACCATTGCCTGGAAATGGCCCTCACCTACTTCACACATCCAGCTTGATGGGCTCTGCCCCGGTCCCACCTCCTTCTGCCAGAGACCCTCAGATCTGTCCCACTCCTGTCCAGGCCCCCACAGGCACCCTTGACGCAAACGATGTAGAGCTGGCCATGCCCACCCAGTAGGCCACACCCACTCCATCCACACCCACCCAGTAGGCCACACCCACCCTGGCCACACACACCCCGAGGGCAACTGCAATGCTGATGTGGCCCTCAATGAAATTGGGTTTGACACCCCCTGCTCTAATTGATCCATTCAAAACTGCTCTTATTTTTACATTTTTCCTAATCTTCAACTGAAATTTGCTTTCCTATAATTCGCATGGGGGTAAGGTTACTTGGGGGGAAAATTAGTGTGATTTTTGCACAATATCTTAATGAAGATCTGAAAACCCTGACCTTCGACATTTTTAGTAGCAACAGTGAAGAAAGAATCTGAAGATAACACAAATTTGGGTGAAAAATGAAAACGTTCGGTTTTCCCTTCTGTTACTTGGGTGCATGTTTAAATGTGCTTCGCTCCAGGGAAGGCTTTTGCCTTGTTGCTTTTCAACAGGTGCTGACAGAACATTTGTGGATTTGAAATATAGGAAGTCACACCTGGAGGGACTCTGCAACTTGGCATCAAGCCCTTCCATGTGTTCTGATCGAAGTTCATAAATTGCAGCTAATTGACAGGAAAGTTGTTAGGCTTCATATTTTAACATTTATCAAAATATCGCCATGAGCTTCCAGGAGAAATTGCTTTTAAACAGGTCCATCTTAGATGGAAAAGTCGTGACAATTGTCAGCATAAATTGTTCACTACAAATATAAAGGGAATAAAGTACACATGTCAGGCTTCAAAGAGCAAATCACACTGGCTGCCACTACAAAAAGTACAGTTTGAACTCTATTGTGGCACATCGATTAACTATTTTTTTTTGAAGTTTTTCTTTTTTCAGCACTCTTACACGAAAGATTTAAGCTGAGAATTAGTCCTGATGATTTCATGCATGTTATTTTAGAATTAAGAGTCTGATTGAATTCATTCCTACAAAAATCGATATTGGATACCACTTAAACATGTGCTTAAGCAATTCCATGCACGAAGCTCACCTAGGTCCCATTAAACTCACTGGTTGTTAAGATCAGTTGCATCAGTCTTTCCTTAAAACTTATCCGATCATAGGTGAACATTCAAAAGATTCTAACACTGACAATGTATGAAAGTCAATAAATAGATTACTAAGTTTCTTCCAGTACTGAACAGATTTATTAGAAATGTATTAGAAAAAATAGAAATGTATTAAAATTTAGTACTAAAATTAGAAACTCATTAGAAGAAAATATTTAGTTTTCTAATTGTGTAACCTATGTACATTTATATATATTTTTCCCCAAAGTTAATTGCAATAATCTTAAAACAGGCCCAAAGCAATCCATTATTAGGGGGGAAAAACATATTTGGAGAGAGTTAGGACAGCCAGTTGGGAAGGTCGCAAATGGTGATCAGGTGCCAACCTCTCCCCCTCTCCAGAACAATGTTATAAATACATGCTGGTTGCCAAGTGCCCAAATTTTGATCATGTGACCATAGGGATGCGGCAGTGGTTGTAACTGGGAGGACCACTATTTTTTCAGGGCCATTATAATTTCGAATGGTTGCTAAATGAGTGATTTCCATCCTTCCGAGGTCGGTAAAATGAGGCCCCAGATTGTTGGGGGCAATATGTTGGCTCTGTAAAGCTCTCAGACAGGGCGTTAGAGCAGGGCTTTTCAACCAATGGTATAGGTGCCACCTGTGGTACATTGGCACCTGGCAGGTGGTACGCGACCATCATAGGAAAGTAGTGGGGGAGGGGAATGAGCTGATCTGGTGGCAGCACCGCACAAGCCTGAGCGAGAGATGGCTGGAGCTGCAGGGCTGTCAGGGCTCAGCGCAAGCGCCAGGATCAGCGCCAGACTCCAGCTAGAGCTCGGTGCTGATCCTGGCGCTTCTGCTGAGCCCAGAAGAAGCACCGATCAGCTGGAATGTTGCAGCATCTCCAGGGTCTTGTGATTTACATTCAGATGCTTGGCAACTGATTCATATTTATGACGGTCACAGTGTCCCAGGGTCATGTGAAGGGACCAAAACCTGCTGCAACCACCCAGCAGATGGGGGGAATAAAAACCAAACACCCCCCACCCCACCCCACCCCTGCTGCCAATCCTCAACAGAAGTGCTCACAACCTCGGACAGGAGGAAGAGCGCCACCGGGCGGGCAGGCAGGTGTCTTGCTCGGTTGTGGCTTGGAAGGCACTTTTTTCAATGCCATTGTAACTTCGAACAGTCACTAAGCGAACTGTTGTAAGTCGAGGACTACCTGTACTTCATTAGTTTTTTCCTTTTTTGCGGGGGTCATCAAGTTTTTGGACACCTTGCTAGGCAACTGGTGGTACTCGGATATTGCCATATCCTAAAAGTGGTACAATGGGTGGAAAGGTTGAAAAGCCCTGCTTTAGAGCACTGTGAAGCAGTATATAAATACTATTGTTATTATAATTCGAGGACTACCTGCAAATGGCACGGCATCATTAGAGCTAATATCTCATGCCTCTATTGTGTGAACTAGACTGAATCCGCAACTCGTGTATTCCAAGCGTTTGGATGGAAGCAAGTTAATTTTGCCAAGCCCATGGCATTTTAAGACAGCTGTAAATAATCTGTAAATTGTTGGCTCTTAAACTTATGTTGCATGGAATGAAACTGACATTACTTCCTTCTGACACACACGTGTCTCTGATAACGGGTTATTTATTTTTATCCTATATAAAAATTCAGCAAAAATCTGGATTTCTCATGAACAAACGACCACGAAAGGAAAAAAGCACCACTGACCCATTATAGAAGATCATTTTAAAAAAGATTTTCTTTTCTAGCTCATCCATTGAGCTTTATCAGGATGATTTTTATCCATAACAAAAAACCCACGCTAAATATTTTCAACAAACCCATTCTTTTATTAGGGGAAGTTAATATTGTGACAAACCAGGATAAAGCATTCAAAATACATATTACTTTAAAACCGGGGAATTTTTCTTTCTCTTCCCAATTGGATGTCTGTTTCCATGGAAACAGCACCCAGCAACCAAACATTTTTTTTTCAGATGAATACGGTGAAATAGATATTTTTCATAAGCAGCCAAACTATGTAGTATTTCTGATATGGTTCAGTTGTTTCACTGTCAATATGACTTCTTATGGCAGAATTCATCCTTTTTACTTCTCTGTTAGATTTATATTCTGCCTTTCCTCAAGGAGATCAAAGAAGCTACTACGGACCACAAAACTACAGTCTTTTTTTAAATAAATATTTTATTAATTTTCTAGTTTTGCAATCATAAGTACTTAAGAAACAACGTCTTGTCTGAGTCCTTTAGTAACTCACTTCCCCAATCTAGATTCAATACTACACTTTCTCTTTTCTTCCAGTGATACACATTTTTCCACGCTAGACAAATACAATTCTTATTGCTTTTAATACATATACAATTGAACATCAACATCTTTATCACATTTTTCTAATATTATACATAATATCAATAGTGTCAGTTTAAAATATCTTTTCTAACCAAAATATGTCTCAATTGCATTTCCACTTAAAATCAATTTGTTCAATCAATATCCTGTTTTTCCCTTTTTTTAAAAATTTGATTTCCCATCAATGTTTAAAGTGTCCCTATCGCTTATAGTTTTCTCATAATAAATTATATTTGGGTAATCAAAAGCTTCCCTTATTCAGACCCTCTTAGCATTTTCATATTTCCCTTCTCACATCAAAATATAGTATTCCAGTTGCAGATCCTATCTTTCTAGTTATAATAATACTTTTATTTCTAACAATTATCTATTCTCTTAGCCATGTTCAAACATCTATTTAGTAATATAATATTCCATTTAATGGGTCAACATCTCTATTTTCTTCAGTCTTACTCAAGCTTTCTTCCTTTGCCTACTAACTTTCCAAGTCAATGCATTTGAATCATCAAGTAGTTCTTCCTCTATTTTTGTGTATATTGTTTGGAATAAGAAAGACAATTTGATTAAAGTATTTTTGGAAGAACGCTCAGCCCATTTATATTCATTAAACAGCTTTCCTCCTTCTCCAATTTTCCACAATTCTCCTAACAGCTTTATCTTCAGTTCGATCAGCTCTTCTTCCTTATCTTCAAATGCGTTCTGAGATCTTGACAAGTAAGATATCTTTTCCATTTCCAGTATTATCGCTACGTCTTCTAATTCTTCGTTTGTCTGAGTGTTGATTCCTTTCTTTAGGTCCTCCATCTTTGGATCTGCTTCCTCTAATTTTCCTTCTATTTTCTAGTTCTTTCTTTGTACAAAGAAGGAACCAAAACAAGTCTAGTAAACTAGGTTGGGCTAAGAGAAAAAAAAGACTGCCTAAAGTCATTCTGTAGGTTGAAGGAGGACTTAAATTTAGATCAACCCCATAATCACCATACTGTGTTGCCTGTCCATAAGCATGTTAGTATGTTAGCACCTAGCATGAAGCAGGATGTCTCAACAAGCAAATATTGGGGATCTTCTCCCATGCTGGATTCTCCAGTCCTGGCTGCCCTGGAAGACATAATGGCTTTGTTTAGAGACAACCTTGCCTCAGATCGTGGACCCATGCTGGTGAATTCTTTGATGTATTACTACTTGGAAACCAGCTCCCATCAAGATTTGCACATTCTGGCCACTGTTCAAGAGCCACATGATAAGTATCTTCTTGATAAAATCAATGAATACATGAGTAAACCCACTACCCACCTCGCCTCTCTTTTGCTACTTGGCCATGTGATTAGATGTCAGCCCTCCTGGAAACATAAGCTCACTCAGGCCCGTTCTCCTTTCCCTCCTCAAGTGTCTCAAGACTGACACCAATGTCGTAGTCCTCAGAATAGAGTGTTAGTGTTAATAACATTGCTACCCATGATCCCTCAGTCTGGGAAGCAGTACCTTCACAAATTTTTGGGCATCTTCAGCTGCCTTTCATCTTGATACTTGAAGAATCCAGGCCACGTGGCAGAGATCTATCTGGTTCACTTCCACACTAGCGTGTATGCCCTCTTTCACTGCCTTTATGGAATGTACTCATTCAATTTTATCTCCTTTCTGTGCTCCCACTACCGTATGAAGGAAAACCTGGAGGCCTTTGAAGAGGTGGTCAAGCTAATGATGGGTCACGGGTGTAGCCATCCGGAGCTGGTGACTGGTTCCAAGAATCACGAGCTGGACCCTCTGAGGTGGAAGAGGTTAGAAATGCACGATGTTGTGCTTGAACGTGCCAAAATCTCCCTGGATCCAGCAGAAGTCTCCTATGAAGACAGCTACTGCCCAACATCCTTACAATCCTACATGCACCTATAACTTCACCCCACAGACTCTGATGCTGGCCCTTACATGATTCCTCACAATAGTCTAGGAACTGTGATGTCTACCCCTTCTCCTGCTTCTTGGCTAGTCCTCTCCCAGATACCAGGGCAGCTACCTCACATCCTGAACCCCCAATCCTCAAGATTGTCCACTGAGCCTCAGCAGGCACCTTTCTGGAGCCCCTTTGCTGTTTGTGGCATGACCCCCCCCCAACTTCTCCTAGCCTTATTCTGGAGTCTTTGCAGATTTCTTCCCAGCCTTATATCAAGTTCTTCAGCACAGCCAATGATTTGGTTCTGAGTTCAGTTCCTGCGACGACCACCTAATATTCAAAGAAGGAGGAATAAGCAGATCCCGTGAGGCCTTTCCTGTCCCAACTGCAAAATATCATAAATAAAACTTTAGATTCCTAAGGCAGTAAATATTCTGTAACTTTAAGCAGCCCGCCTAACATCTTAGGAGATTGGGAGGCCTCTTGTGAAGACAGCCGAGAGAAGAAGATGCCATCTTGAATGAAATCTCTGCGATCACTGCCACAGAGGCCAAACCTGTAGAGCTTCGGGGAGGATTTGATCCTCTGTTCTACCAATCCAGTGAGAATCTCTCGGAAGTCTTAGTTGGTTGCTTCAAATGCCGCAGGGCAGTTTTTGACCATGGAGGCCTTGACGTCTTTCCTGGACCAATACGGGCTCGAAGGATCGTGGGATACTCCAAAGCAAGCCTTCACAACCATTGACTGGTCCTGTCGTGATGCCGAGGAGATTCCGGTAGGACTCCAAGAAATGTGGGCCTCATCGGATCCAGGCATTTTGATCCCCAGCCCTTGCAAAATTCCTGCACACCAGAGGCCTGGCATTGGGATCCAACTGCTTCTGGGCTATGATCACCTGTCTGAGATGGTATTACTTAAGACTGCCTACCTGTTTGTCAGCCGGAAGACTGAAGAGATGTTGGAAAAAAGCAAGGGAGGACTGGAGAACAATGGCTTTCTTTCTGCTTCCCCTTTGGATGTCTTAGACAGGCTTCTTCAACTCGGGGCTGATGTTCATAGAAGAGAACTAAACACGTTATCATTGCCAAGTAGATCCGCCAATTGGACTCATTTTGGAGGTTTTCCTCCTTCTGACGAGATTCACACCCTCCAGAATCATCTGCACCTGCTGCATAACCAGCTGTTGTTACGAGCCCTTCAAAAGGCAGCAACACGCTCTTCGAAACAGGCATTTCCTGCGGAAAGTGATCAAAGCTGCTGCCCTGGTAGAACACAATGCAGCCATGAGTGACCAGCTGCGGCTCCAGACCTTGAAGCTCAACCTTCAGGAGGAGCAGGCCAAACATTGCCTGTTCCAGGAAGAATATGATGGCGTGGTGGCTCAGCTCCATAGCCAGAACTGCCAGTTGCAGCACGAATGGGAGGAGTACTACAACCAGAGTCAGGAGCTGAAGACCAAACTGGAAGACTGTTGCAATGTAATCCGAGACTTGCGGTCCAAGCTGAAAAAATCCAACAAATATGCCACACATAATTGCTGCTGAGCCAAGTTTCACAAAAGTTTTCTAACAACAGATGGACTTCTTCAACAGGCAGCTGCTGGTGCTCGGGGAGGTGAATGAGCTCTTTACATCAGATCACATTTCCTTTACCATTGTACTACTTTAAACCCAGCCACCCTGTTAACAACAGAGTAATCTGGGGACAACATACATGATTGCCTACACCTTATCCAGGATACAGAACTACCCTGACCCTTACTTACAAGACCGCCTTCTGCCAGTAAATACCTCCCATCGACCAGTTCGCTCCCACAGAGAGGGCCTCCTCAGGGTGCCATCGGCTAAGCAGTGTCGGCTGGTGGCGCCCAGGGGGAGAGCCTTTTCTGTGGGGGCACCGACGATGTGGAACGAGCTCCCCCAGAACTCCGGACGTGTCATGATCTCCGCACCTTCAGAAGAGAATTGAAGACTCATCTCTTCAATCAAGCCGGCCTGGCCTAGATCTCCTTGGGTTTTAAAATTTTTAAACAAGGCTGTTCGGGTTTTAGAATTGGGTTTTTAACAGGTTTTAGTAACAGCCTTGTATTAATTTAATTTAATTTATTTTTAAATATTTATTGTTATTATATGTTTTTATTGGGTTGTAAACCACCCCGAGTCCTGCGGGAGAGGGGCGGTATAGAAATTTAATAAAACTAAACTAAACTAAACTAAACTGACCCGACTTAACCGACCCTTTGCAGAACCCCAAGTTTAGTGGCCCCAAGTCCTACCCATCAACTTGTTCTATCTCAGAACTAGGCCCCAATGGGACATGGGCATTTCCCCATTTGAATTACTTTTTGGTTGCCCACCAGATACCCTGAAAGATCTAGACCCACACTCCCTAAGCCTAGAAAAGGGGGATGTGGTTCTTTCTGCTTACCTCGCAGCCCTGCACCAAAGACTCCGCACCCTTTGGAGATAAGAGTGCCCTAATTCAAATATTGCCATTGGAAGAAGCCCTTCATCCATTTGAACCAGGAGAGTGGGTGTGGATAAAGTCATTTACCAGAACCTCACCATTACAACCTAGGTGGAAGGAGCCTTTCCAGATCCTGTTGACCACATAGACAGCCATCAAAGCTGCAGAGAAGAACTCCTGGATTCACTGGACTCACATAAAACCAGCAGTTCTGGACCACAGCACGAACCCTGCAACAACATCAAAAGTAGCACCAGTACAACTCCAAAGTGACCCTGACACCAAGGAGTGGACACAAAAGACTCTTTTTGAAACTAAGGAAAATGGAGGGAGGGACTGTGAAGAAATAGCAGAGAAATATTGTTAAAATGTATTGCATTATTGTATGCACGATCAGTGTATCAGGACTTTTAGAACCCAACCTCCTACTAGAAAAGGGGAACCTATGGGAATATTTAGCGCGGGAAGTACTCAATACGATTAACTTCTGCCTGGCAGGAGGAAGGTCAGGGAACAACATTCTCACAACATGCCTATTAGGCGTGGCATCAAGGCCACAAGTCATAATCAATAACACTAACCTGAAGAATTTCTCCACTACCTTCTCCACTATTTTTGACTGGGGTGCTAATTCGGATTACAAGAACGAGAGCGTGTACACCTTGCGAATAGCTACAGTCACCAGATCAGCCGCATGCTTCCATTTCGCCAGACCCAGGGTTCCTAATTTTCAGGATCTCAGTAATAAGAAACTGATCTTAACCATACTGAGATCATCCCCTTCTCCTCTAGCCACGTAAAACTCCCCCAGGACTGGTTCTTCTTATGTGGGTTAAAGGCTTATTCTTATTTCCTAGCAAATTCAACAGGAGGACCATGTACCCTAGGATGGCTGACTATGGTAATGCCTTCACTGCAGAAGCGACAAAGGAGAGCCCTCCAAATGTTAACCCCAGATTGTGACTCAAAGTACTGTTAACATAGGCAGAATATGCAGCATTAGCAGTCTCCCTAGTAGGGGTACCAGCTCTTGTGGTACATAATTCCAGAAGCCTGAGCAGCCTGCCTTGTTTATTGGCAAAAAGCTTAAATTTGACCTTCCAGGCACTGGATGCCTTATATCAAGAGCTGAAGCAGGTTAGGGAAGCAACACTAGAAAACCGAGCAGCCACTGATTAAGGCATAATCATGGATGTGAAGAATTCAAAGGCCTCTGTTGCTTCAATTGGACTGAAAGCTCTCAGCTCATAGAGAGCAACATCCAGCAGTGCCTGAGAGAACTTGCACAAAACATTGGATGTGAAAAAACACCTTTTGACTTCTTATTCGCACTTTTTTCATAGTTGCCAAACCTGCACTGGCTAAAAATTCTCATTCTAAGAGCAATCACAGCAGCTGTGGGTGCGGTTCCTCCTCTGTTGCCTCTGCCAGTGTATACCACATCTTAGTTGTCAAAAGGCTTGTCTTTCAACCATCCCAAAGCACAACAGAAAGGGAAAAGGAGACTTAAAAAAAAAAAACTCTCAGTGAGTTAAAAAGTTTCAATAACCCAAAAGGTATAAAACTCATTGTACTCACCCTTCTGATCAGCTAGCTAGCCCAAAACCCTAACGCTGTGTCACTATGGTGTTTGGCTTCTGAAATAAAGGTTCTACTTTCTGGCAGCTCACTTCTGCGTCCATTTTTTTCCCCTCAGTGCTGACAATTTTGTCCCAACTGGAATACGAACTGGAGAACTTTCTTTCCACAGTCCCTAATTAGACTGCAAGGCACAACATGTAAGCTCAAGTTAACAAGCTCAGAAAGTCCTTTGTATTATTAATGACTCCTTCTGATGAGATGGTTAAATGTTTATTTCTGGACCCTCATCTCAAAGGGATGAATTCTCTTCACAAAGACTCCCTCACAGGTAGTATGCCTTGTAAGGAAGATCATTTGCAATATTGATCTGTGGTTGTAGGAATTAAGGGTCAATCCTGCTGCTTTAGTTACATGAAAACTTAGACATTCATTAGCTTCTGAATAACAATGCTTTTGAGAGGTCAATCCTACAATTTGTGTGATGCTTTCTATGATATTGGTAGGGGAGGACTATCAACATCATAGAAAGCCAACAAGGGAGGATTCAATCTTGGCAATTTCATAACAGGTGGACTTCAGCTCCCAGAATTCCCCATCCAGATATGCTGGCTGGGAAATTCTGGAAGTTGAAGTCTACCTGTCTTAAAATTGCCAACGTTGAGAAACACTGAATGGGAATGTAATCTCCCTAATGTCTTGTTTGGCTAATACCTAAAGAGGTGTATTCTAAACATGGGTGCCAGGGGCTAAGGCACATGCGCCATCGCCCCAGTCCTAGGCCTTCAGCTGGGTTTTATAAAACCTTTTTGCTTCAGGCCTCCGCCGTGTGCAAAAAAAAAAAAAAGGTTCAATCAATCAATTTCAACTTCTCGCGGGAAAAAAAAGATCTTGCAAAGTTGGAATTGATTGATTGAACTTTTTAGTCCCACCCAGTCTGCCGTTACCACCGCAGCCATGCCCACCCAATGGGCCACACCCACCCGGCACCCGACGATGCATAAGTGGGGTTTGGGTTGCAGTTTGGGCACTCGGTCTCTAAAAGGTTCGCCATCACTGGGCTAAGGCCTTACTGAATGATCTTTGGTAGCTAATGGTTACCAGCTGGTTTCAGATCATGTCTTTCAAATGGATCAAAGGGGATGTCTTTATTTGGATCTAAATATTACAGAAAAATAGGTGTTTGGAGCAGGAGGCATGCACCTTGTAGTTAACTGTCCTTGTGCTAAAAAAAGCCAAACGAGCTGGCAGGTTTGATTTTGAGCTGAGACTTTTTTTCCTGAACTATGCATAAATTTAACTTCATTCTTTATACAGTACTGATCCTTTTCTTATTAGAAGCGACAGCAAAAAAGCAATCCATATTTTCATCTGCAGTAACCTTTGAAGAGGAGTGAAGTATGGAGGCCTCTGTTCTCCTTCATAGACTCGTCAGCAAGTGTCGGCAGGGTAGGTCAAAAAGTAAAAATAGTGCCTGTGGCTGCACAATCAAAGCCTTGCTCCTGTTTAACCTGTGTCATGTGCACGGCCTAAGTAAAAAAGAATGAGGCTTTGATTGTGCAGTTGCAGCAACCACCTTTACTGACCCTATCCCCCTCCCTGGACACCCCTCTACCCTTGGCTTTTATAAAAAGTAAAAAAAGCAAATTCCATGCTTGGCATGATTAGGAAGGGAATCGAAAATAAGTCAGCAAGTGTTGTATTGCCTCTGTACAAATCGATGGTGAGACCACACTTGGAGTACTGTGTACAGTTCTGGTCACCGCACCTCAAGAAGGATATAATGGAACTGGAAAAGGTGCAAAAAAGGGCAACAAGAATGATCAAGGAAATGGAGCGCCTCCCTTATGAAACCAGATTGCAACGCCTTGGTCTCTTCAGCCTTGAAAGACAGCGTTTAAGGGGTGACTTGATCGAAGTGTATAAAATCATGCATGGGATAGAAAAGGTGGATAGAGAAAAATTCTTTTCTCTATCACACAATACCAGGACAAGGGGGCACTCCCTAAAGCTCATAGCTAAGAAAGTGAGGACAAATAAAGGGAAATATTTCTTCACCCAGAGGGTCGTTGATTTATGGAATTCACTTCCTGAAGGGGTCGTGACAGCTGTCAGCCTTGACAGCTTCAAGGCAGGGCTAGATAGATTAATGGATGCAAAGTGTATCGATGGTTATTAAAACGGATGTCCATGTGCCGCCTCTATGTTGGTTGAGGCAGGCAGGATTCCCTTGGGTACCATTTGTTGGGGGTCAAGGGAAAGGGAGGGTTTTGCCTTCTCTTTCTGCTCAAGATCCCCATGTACAATTGGTGGGCCACTGTGTGACACAGAATGCTGGACTCGATGGGCTTTGGCCTGATTCAGCATGGCTCTTCTTATGTTCTTATGTTCTTATAATAAATGTAAATTTAATGGTGAATATCACAATTTCCTTGGCTACCCTTGCTAAAAGTGTGCCTCTTTTTTTCTCGGTACTATGTTGTTCCATGTCCTTGTTATGATTTTATTTCTTTATTTTTATTTTATCAAATCTAGATGGCCATCAACCTCCTAACATGGAGTCTGGGTACAAATAGAGTGAAAACTCAATTAAAAGAAACCATTACTTCTGTTTTCTGTTAAAAACAGACAAACCTAAAAAGCATTTCCCTATCAAATTCTGCACTACTACTTCAACAATGTATTTAGCACAGAATACAAGCAAAATATTTTAAACAAAGAGAAAGTACGTGTGCACAATCTTGGAAAAAAAGGCAATTACATCTCATGCATAGGAACATGAAAAATAAGACGAGTTGTAGTACTTGTAATCCTTTCAGCAACAGCTAAAACTTTCCATGTCCTTCAAACATTAATTTCTGGATGCATGAAGTACATTCTACATAGCATTAAATCAACGCAAGGAATTCAGATTAATATAAAACAGACACCTTTCTCCACCATCCAGGTATTTATAAACACTATCAAAGCCTTCAGAACAATCCCTTGAGTTTTGAGCTTTGTTAGGCATATAACACTGGCTGTTACTCAGTTTTTCAGACACGCATTTACATTTCCTATAAAGCTTCTTACTCTTTGAACCTAATTTTAACTTCCGTCTTATTTCTCTGGCGGGGATGTATTTTGTTTTTCACTCATCAAAGGCTGCAACTAAGAGTGAGTGACTTCAGCATAACGAGGCAGTTAGAATAGTCTGCCCTTTTACATGTTTAGCAAGCAGACTTTTTTTTAGCAGAAATAAAATAGGTGTATTAAGGTTATTTGAGGCTACTGCTGCTGTCCTACTTGTTTTGCACACACACACAAAAAGAAATCAAAGCAGAAAACCATGTTAGCATCTAAAGTGCTTTATCAACATTATTTTGAAAAGGAGTGCAAAAATCGGGGGGGCTTTTGGGCTCAATTGTGGCCATATGTCAAGGACTACCTGTATGTCTTAAATGTATTACTTTTATAAGAAGCTGGAAAAAATAAAGGTATGATATGGATTTATAGAATTGTATAAGTTCTCTCTATCATATCTCATCTGTCTCTATCTCTATCAATGCATGTGACAATATGACATAATATGCTTCTATAGATACAAGGCTGTTCAAGAAACAAGGGATTGTTTCAACAGTCTAAACAGGTCTACTAAACAGGTCAAGAAATCAGGCACAATCAAGAGGTAACCCAAGGCGGTGTGCACACAATATGTTGAAACAAGAACGAATCATCCCTGTTTTAATCTAGCACTGTGTTTCCCAAGCTTTGTAATTTCCATCTACGTAGATTTCGGCTTCTAAAATTCTTAACAACAGCCATACTGGCTGGGGAGTTGGGCTTTGGGAGTTGGCTTTGAGAGTTGTTCCACCCATCTCACATATGTTAAGATTGTGAAACCTTACCTGAAGGCAAAGTTATTCAGTTCACAGCCTTCCTTATTTAAAATTTAAGAACTGTAAGAGTACATACACATATATTGTTGGAATATTCATGAGCAAGAAAAGTCATGTGGTAACTCAGTCAGCTAATGTGAAGAAAGTGCTACTGAGTCTGTGTAAAAGGTATTGAGTTAGGAGCTGAATTTTTCAGTCTCAGGTTTGTCTCTGTATCGCTCTGTAAGAAGTCTTCATTGAGCTATGTTGTAAAGAAGAATGTATGGTATTGTAAATATTTTGATATAAAGAAGTTATTTTGAATCGCTAAATGCAGTCAACTGTGAGAGCTTCTGATTTGTTTTTTCACCAACAGAGAAATTAAAATTCTCTAACATATATTATAGTAAGCCAGAATATGATAAGGTTGCTTTCAGCTGAGTACAGCTTTCCCCAAATTGGAGATCCTCCAATTGTATGGAATTCCAGCTCCAGAATTCTCCACAATGACCATGCTAGGTAGAGCATCTAGAAGTTTGAAGTCCACATGCCCAATTGGCCCTGAGGTTGGAAAAAACTAACTGCATGTGACACACAGTTGTGGATTAGCTAAAAATGACAGGAGTTACTGTGATGTATGAATCTACTGAGAAGAAGGAGAAGGAGGTCAACCCTGAAATTGTCATTCAATTCTTAGAACCAGGATTACAAATGTCAAAGGCATACAATTTTCCCCAGTCATCATCTTCCCTCATGTGGGAAAATACTTTGCACTTTTTAGGTCCATGTAAATTTTTCCTAAGTTTCCATTTGTCCATATAAATCAAGATATGCAAAGATTATACAAATCCATGTTAAGTTTTATCACTGTTTGGAGATGACCTTGAGTTCTTGGGAAATAACCTATTTATGGACTCTAAGATACACATTGGTCATTTGGCTTGCAAGCTGCATTAGGAAATCTGATGTCTGACATTGTCCATCTGAGGCAGATCCAGGCCATCTGATCCATCTGTGGGTATACTCTGTCAAGGCCATCTTGCAGTCTCCCCCTACAGCTGCTCTCTGTCTCCATGGCAACAAGGGTGAGGGCCTTTCTAATGGGGTTTGTAGATAGGCCTCAGACTCTACTAGCCTTTTTTCCCAGATTAGCTTTTGCTGGTTTCTGTCAACAGATAATAGGAGCCAGGTCACTGAATGTTTAATTTCTATTAAAAAGAGCAAAAGTATACACTAAGGGATGTTCTTCTGTTCTTTGTTATATTTTGCTACCTTGGGCAAAATCAATGTGCTAAACAAACTGCAGATGCAGTTGACTCAAATTAAGTGTTGACTTCTTCATCCTGCTTCAGTTGTGGTACTTTATGACAAAAGGAAAAAGACAGAGGAGTTGTTTGCCAAAAACAAGTTTTTAAAAAATGGTACTATCCCAAAGCAGCAGAGCTGCCTTCCTATTAAACAGTGCAACAGAATATCCTTTAGCTGAATGTAGCTGTGAAATAAAACCAGAAGATCTCATGACAAGCTCAAGGACCTTCAACAACCCAACAGTTCAACTCTGAGCTAAATTATATTCTCTACTCTTTGATCTAGCAATCATCAAACTACATATGACATATGGCTTACGTATTTGTTTGGAACTACAAATTCCAAATACACAATCTTAGACAGTAATTAGGACTGGGCTTATCTATCTGTCTATCTATCTATCTATCTATCTATCTATCTATCTATCTATCTATCTATCTATCTATCTATCTATCTATCTACCTACCTACCTACCTACCTACCTACCTATCTAATTTCTAAATTGCCCATCTCCCTCAGATTGTGATTTCCATTGGTTTATTAGGTGGGTTCAAAAGCCCTGTTGATGATGTTCAGCAATATTTGGAGAGCTGCAAGTTCTCCATTAGTGAGTAAGCTACACCTTTGTTAAATACTTTTATCAAGGTGATTCTAAAAGAATTGGAAGCTGGCTATGGCTCAGTTGATCCTGGTACAATTGGGATAAGTAGATTCAGATGTCAAGGCAAGTTTGAGCCTGTATATCATTCTCTGGATTTCTGCAACGTGCCATAGTGAAGACATTGTCCTTCCTTTTGCCCAAGGGACTACATCAAGTTTATCTTACCAAGACAGATGGCTTTCAGTGATCAAACTAATGGTGTATATAGTCTCCAGTGGATGATAAAAAGAGCCCCTTTCTAAACTGGGAAGATGGAACATGCTTGATTTTAATCTTTCAAATGGCAATTGTATAAATTATTTCTGATCCTTCTTTTAATGGACTGACTCCAGCTATTCGCAGGGATGGTTGGTAGTGTGTGAAGACCGTAGAGAAGGCAGCCAGCTGCCCTCTCTGGAATTCGTGTCACAGTTCTGTTTAAGATATCAATTAGCAGAGAAAGGAAGACATTAAAAGCTCTTTTGTATCATTATACAATTCCCCCTCCAAAGCCACTTTAACTTCAAAGACTTCAGCAGGATCCCAACATCACTTCCTTTTCCAAATGAAGATATCAACATGCACATTTCATTATACACTAAATCTAGGTGTGTTTAATTAGGAACAAGCTTTGTTGAATTATAAAAGCACTTACTTCTCAGAGGGGCATCTGTAGGGGACCAGAAAGTCAACATGGCAGTTGTGGTCAACCCTCTACCTTTTTTATGTGGCTCCCACATGTAACAACTAAAAAGAGAGCAAGTCATTGATTGCAAAGCTATTTAACACCCCCACTGGACACCTGCTCTTGAGTAGACACATAAAGGATTCTTCTGTAGCTTCTCAAATGAATAGCCTTCAAGAAGATTCCTTATGCTGAGGTGGAGACACCACACCCCCTTGCATTTTCAGGAATAAATTGAACCAGCTGTTGGATCTGGTCAAAATTTGCCATGTCCCTTATTTTCAAAGGATGCTATCCTGTTTCGGAATGTCTTATTCTGTGGTTCACAAGCACACTATCACTGAGCTAAATTAGCACTAAGAGGACCCACTGAAATGAAAATCACAGAACTATAAGGGATCATTTTGGGTCTCTGGGTCCATCCTTCTGTTTGATACAGGCGAAATCCTGTATCGCAGATCAAGAGCAATCTAGCTTTCATGTGGATCCACCCAGTGAAGGGACCCTATTCTCTATGCAGCTAATTGTTTGCACTGTTGAACTGTTCTGCTAAAAATTGAATTTTCGTTCAATCAGAATCCACCTTAATGGGGCTGAAATTAATTGTTATACCTAATGGTTTTATCATTTGCTATGATGCTTTTAATTAGTTGCTTAGTCTGCTTCCTCTGTTTTATTCCCAAAGTGGTAAGTTAAATATTATTATAATTATTATCATATCATATCAGCATCGGACCCGGATACTTACAGGACCGTCTACTGCCAGCAAATACCTCCCGCCGTCCGGTACGCTCCCACAGAGAGGGCCTCCTCAGGGAGCCGTCGGCCAGACAGTGCCGGCTGGCGACCCCCAGGGGGAGAGCCTTCTCTGTGGGAGCTCCCACGTTATGGAACGAGCTCCCCCCCGAACTCCGTATAATAACAGATTTACGCACCTTCCGTCGGGAACTAAAAACATTCCTTTTCCGACAGGCCGGCCTGGCATAGAAGCTTCTGAGTATTTTTTTTTAAGATTTTAAATTTTGTATGTTTTGGGTTTTAGGATTTTGGCCAAATGATTTAATTTATTTTTAATTATTTTAAATTTTGTACATTTATATGTTTTTTAAAGCTTGGGCTGTACACCGCCCCGAGTCCTTCGGGAGAGGGGCGGTATAGAAATTTAATAAAATAAATAAATAAATAAATAAATAAATAATAATTATTATTATTAATTAGATTTCTATGCCGCCCTATTCCAAGAACTCAGGGCGGCTCACAGCATGAATACTAACATAAAGAAATCCAATATTAAAATACATTATAAAACCCATTAATTAAAAAAACAACCAATCCACCAGAAACAGACATACAAACATACATACACTGGCTGGGGCAAGGTGTTAACTGCCCCAGGCCTGCTGGCAAAGATGGGTCTTCAATAATTTGCGAAAGGTGTATTATACAATACAGTAGGTGTATTATACAATACAGTACATATTTTAGGACTACCATACTGTTACTAATAAAAAATAAATAAGTCTGGGACGATACCCCTTATTCAACCATCTGAAGATTTCTATTTCCAGAAGCATTTTATAGTAGGAAGTCCTGACTATAGGCCTATTTCTCATATTTATTTGGATTATCATATACTAATGCATGTGTTTAATTTCTGATGTTTTCCTATTGTTAAGAAAACTGCATTAAATGTTAATAATTTAATTCTAACATTTGGCATGATATAAGACTAATTTTGATTAATAAGATTGCCATTTGTATGCTTTAGATAAATAATGTAAAATGAAGCATTTTACATTTATGATGCATTTTCTCCAATACTCATTAAAAAAACAATCTGTGTTTTGCATCAACCTCATAGGAAAACTATCTAAATCCTATATGTGGAGAAATTGGTTGAAATAAGGGACAAAGTGACACGGGCAGAAAACATGTCTGCCAGGTGTTTTGGACTGAATTCTTAATACTAGCAATGTTGGATGGAGCTGACTGAAATTGTTTAAAATGTCAGACTGCTTAACCTTGGCAGGTAAATAAGCAATAGGTAGGTGGACAGAAAGAGGTGAGTTAATTCAAGGAAGGGAGAAACGGGGGGCATCTGGCCCAAACAAACTCCAAAATTTGGCAATGAAACCAGTTAGACCAGGAGTCTTCAAACTTGGCCCTTTTATGACTTGTGGACTTCAACTCCCAGAATTCCTCAGCCAGGCACGCTAACTGAGGAATTCTGGGAGTTGAAGTCCACAAGTCACAAAAGGGCCAAGTTTGAAGACCCCTGAGTTAGACTCCTCTCTCGTCCTCATCTGATCCTCTAAGAATCCACAAAGCAGCGTTTCTCAAACTTCTGGACTTCAACTCCCAGAATTCTCCATTCAGCATGCTGGCTGGGGATTTCTAGGAGTTGAAATCCACCTGTCTTAAACTTGCCAAGTTTGAGGAACACTGCTGTAGAGTTTTGCAGAAAACAAATGCCAATTTTAAGGAGGTTCAAGATGTTTTGTTAAAGTTGCTGTCCAAGTACAACGTTGCATTTGATGGCTTTATCAGTAGTCTTCAGACAACACTAAGAAAGCTTAACTAAATATCAATATAAGTAGAAATTAGCCACAGATATGGATCAAGATCCAAAATAACCTGATCATACTCATCAAGATTGCCTACTGAGGGAGGTCAAAAGCAGATGACAGCCACAATGAGGTGACTGAAGCCCTGCCCCTCTGCTGCTTGCATAAATTCTGTGCCCCAACCATATGCATATATTTCTTTTCTCTTTTTTTGTGCTTGAGGCTACAGAATGAAAAGGCAGTCTGCTAAGCGTTCATGGGTTTTAGTAGGTCATCTTTGTATGAGTAATCTGACACACTCACCAGGGCCGTTTTGTCATTCGAGACAGCAAAGAAATTGCAGAGGCAAAGAATAAAACAGCTGGAGATGGAAGGATGGATGAATGGATAGATGATAGACAGACAGGTGATAGCAAAAAATAAAACTGGGGAGAAGCTGCAGAAGGGGGAAGATACTAGTGTCCCTATTTTGAAATGACAGATGGTACTGTTAATGGAACATAAAGATTATACATGTAGTCATAGAATACATGCTGAGCATTCCTAATCCATCTTCCAGTTTTGAAGCAGGACTATGATTCTATGATTCTATAATTCTTCTCTACTTAGAAATCCACCCCCCCGAATGATTTCATATAAGCCAATGCAATCAATGAATATCAGTGCTCCTGCTAGATCAGCGGTTCTCAACCTTGGGGTCGCGACCCCATTTGGGGTCGCACGATGATTTCGCAGGGGTCGCCGGACATCGCGGGCCGCCATTTTGTTTTTTTATTTTTTTATTTTTTTATTTTTTATATTTTTTTTATTTTTTTTATTTTTTTGGCGTGCGTGCTGCGCATACGCAGATCCACCCGTCGCGCCAAAAAAAAAACAAAAAAATAAAAAAAATAAAAAAAACAAAAAAAACAAAAAAAACAAAATGGTGGCCGCGATGGGCGGATCCGCGCATGCGCGGCGTGTGCGACGGGCCGATCCGTGCATGCGCAGATCCGCCCATCACGTCGAAAAAAAATAAAAAAAATAAAAAAAAATTTAAAAAAATAAAAAAAAATAATAAAAAATGGCGGCCACGACACGCGGATCTGCGCATGGGCGGTGCGTGTGATGGGCCGATCCGTGCATGCGCAGATCCGCCCGTCGTGGCCGCCATTTTGTTTTTTTGCTTTTTTCCTTTTTTTAATTTTTTTTTCATTTTTTTTTAAAAAAAATTTTTCGGCGCGCGTGCCCGGGTCAGGGTCGCGGTGCGCATGGGCAGGGCAAGTGGGGTCTCAACCTGAGAAAGGTTGAGAACCACTGTGCTAGATTATCCTGACAGATTTACACCGGATAGCTATTTCAATTGATATCATTAATTATAAACCATCAATCCATTATATGCCATCACATGATCAAAATTTGGGTGCCATTTGGACCTTTCCAGCTGGCTTTCAACAAAGTGTTGGTTATGACCTATAAAGCCCTTTATGGCAATGGACCAGGATACTTGCGGGACCGTCTTCTGCCTCATGAATCCCAGCGACCGGTCAGGGCACATAGGGTTGGCCTCCTACGGGTCTCATCTGTCAGGCAATGTCATCTGGCGGGGCCTAGGGCAAGGGCCTTCTCCGTTGCTGCCCCAGCCCTCTGGAACCAGCTTCCCTCAGAGGTCCGTACTGCTTCCTCCCTCCTAGCTTTCCAGAAATTGTTAAAGACGCATTTATGCCGATAGGCTTGGGGCGTTATGAGCTGCGCTCTGCCCCTGGGCCTAGGAATGTCCCTCCATCGGCGACTGTGAGTTGACTGGGAATGTATGCTGTATGAATGTTATGAATTTTATTGTATTCTTATTGTATTATTTTATTGTATTCTTATTGTAAGCCGCCCTGGGTCTTAGGAGAAGGGCGGCATATAAGTTAAACAAACAAATAAATAAATAAGTCGAGGAAAGTCGGATTTGTTTAATGACCATGATTCACTTAACAACTGCAGTGATTTGCTTAACAATTATGGCAAAATAGGTCATAAAATCAGGCACTTAAGAACCGCCTTGCTTAACAATGGAGATTCTGCTCCCAACTGTGGTCATGTAGAGGACTACCTGTAAACCAAAATGGCCTGGGTTCACACAACATGCTGTGCTAGAAACCAGGCTGTCAAAAAAAAAAAAGGGGCACTCACAGATAGCACAAAGTTTATATTATTATTATTTATATAAAAAAAGAGGTGCATTCAACCTGCTTGAGCAGGGGGTTGGACTAGAAGACCCCCCAAGTACCTTCCAATTCTGTTATTTTCTTTCAAACAACATGCTATGCCATAATGCTGCTTGCTTGGCTTCAGTGTAATGCGATGTTGGAATCCAGCCATTCTAAGTCATGGCACCTACTGTATTTTAACTTTTAAAAATTCTATCCTCTCCTTACTCCTATCCCAAACAGATAAATAAAAATGGAGAAGAGTTCCAGCATTTCAGCACTAGTCAAGGAGTGGAGATATCGGTACTCCATCTGCAGACTTTCTCCCTTCCTTGGAGGTTGGGATTTTTCAAAGAGGAAAATCTTCCAACTGGAAGAAATGGTCTGTTCCAGATGTTGGGCCTTTTTCCTTTGGCCTCTGCACAGAGCAAATCCTCTCCCCTCCAGAGGATGCTGCTGCCTTTAAAGACCCAGGAAGACTGGCTCTGAAAGGCAGGCAGATGTTCAGGACAGGATAACGCCTTTGCTAGCAGCCATCTTTGTCTCCCTTGAGAAGGACGTTTCTCTCAAAGAAACAGTCTATTTTGGGTGTCCAAGTAATCTCCTACAGCTGCAAAGCCTTTCCCAGCAAACAACAGAATGCTGTATGAAAAAAAAAACCCTGAAATCCTGTTTGGGAACAATTGCACAGAACAACAAGAGTTAATAAGCACTGAAGGAGTTTCAGTCTTTGCAGAGACACCTCCAGGGGTAACCACGTCATCTGCTTCTGATGTTCCAATGCCCCTTCCTTCCTTCCTTCCTCCATCTTCCTGTTATGTAACCATACTGAATGGCTTCCTCTGAAGCGTGTCTCTAGCACGTGACTGCCCTGAGGCTAGATGGGGCAAGACACAACGGATTCCCTGAACAATTGTGTGGCTGTCAGAACAAATCCCCAGCAATGCAAAAGCAGACTGGAAATGGAACTTAGCATCCTCTAGTACAGCTAAAAAAAGAAATGACTAGACTGCCTTTTGCAGAGATGCTCCATTGTCAAGACTTGTTTTCAACCAAAATATATTTTTATTTATCTTACCTTTCTACTCTTGCTGAGGATCTGCATCCAATGGTCCATTCGCAATCATTCCTGTTCTGGAGATCTTCCACAAAAGTTCTTACACAACATCTCCAACAGCAAACACACTTCAGTCTGAAGAAGAACCATCTACCTTGCCAAATATTTAGGCTGCTGCTTGTTTGTTGTGGAACGCAACTGTTGGTTACATTCCTTCATACTGCACAACATTCTAGAACAGACAGTTAAATGCTCCACAGCCTCTTCACTGGAGGTTTTTAAGATGAGATTGGACAGCTGTTTGTCTGAAATGGTGTAGGGACTCCTGCTTGAGCACAGGGTTGGGCTAGATGACCTCCAAGGTCCCTTCCAACTGTTATTCTGTTATTCTCTTTCAAACAACATGCTATGTCATAATGCTGCTTGCTTGGCTTCAGTGTAGTGCGACATGTGAATCCAGCCATTCTAAGTCATAGTTTATAGCTTAGCTTCTTGCATTTACCTAGCAAATTATGGTAAATTCCATTAACCATAGTTAAAACAAGCCAAACTTTAGTCCAACCAAAGCTGGGCTTTTTGTTCAGCCAGAGCCCATGAAGGCTCTACTGACCATCTCCAAAGCTAAACAGTTTGAATGGAAGCAGAACAGGGAAGGAAGCAATATGTTCTTTGGAGATAACAGCTGGCAGTTGAGTTCTACACAGGCTTAAATGTCTAAACAATGTACAAAGGAAGTCCATGTCAAATGCCCTTCAGTGGAGATAATCAGCAAAAAGCTTCAGCTTCATTAGTTTAGATTGTTTTCTTGCAGAAATGAGTTTATGAACATTGCTCCTATGGAATCCAGAGACTTTGCCAAATTGTGTATCTAACTCTCTGGGGAAGGTGGCCCATGCAGAATCAGTTTTCCACAATTAAAGCCCCACCCAGCAAACAGTCTTGCTTATTTTAATTACTTCTGCAATGGAAAACAATTGGCCAGATTCAAGCATTGTGTCAAGCCACAATATAGTTTGGCTTAATGTGCATAAGCCCAGCTATCTGGTTTGCAAGCCGCTTTATGACTTAGCCTTGTGTGTGAACACGGTTAGTTACAGTTAACTCAAAATCTATATTTAACT
Organism: Bothrops alternatus; assembly: GCA_034064705.1. Classification (NCBI taxonomy): domain Eukaryota; kingdom Metazoa; phylum Chordata; class Lepidosauria; order Squamata; family Viperidae; genus Bothrops; species Bothrops alternatus. The sequence goes on from JARGCV010000132.1 coordinate 869,673, forward strand.
TACATGTGGGGATGTTTGAGCCCAGATTGGATGAACAGGTGGCCTCATCTTAAGAAGACAGAACTCTTGGAATATTTCTTCCAACAGGCATCCTTTATTAAGAGAAAATGGTTGCAGGCGTTCCAGACAGGATCTGGGGCCCAAGCCCTATGGTTCAAGGTTTTAAGGGGTCCCCAGCAGCCCTACCCCACCCCACCATCTTTCCAGTGACAATCCCAGGCGTTACATTTCCACCCCCTTTTTCCTCACTGCTGGTGGAAGGGAGACTTTAGAGAGGAGTAGATGAAAGCTGATGGCCCTATTGTTATGATTTAGTCCTTTTGGTGGTATCCACATTCAATCCCTTTGAAGTTGTACCAAAGGAAGTGAGGGCCATAAAACCCCTTTGTTCACCCCCCCTTCCCCTTCATCATATGACAGAATCCAGAGAGACAGAAATGGGGTTTTCCATAGTCGATAACTAGAGATGAAATATAATTGGATTCTGACAGTTACAGTTAACTCAAAATCTATATTTAACTTACATGTGGGGATGTTTGAACCCAGATTGGATGAACAGGTGGCCTCAACAATAACCATTTGATCCAGTTTGATTTATTCTGTCAGAACTGAATAGCCTGCAGAATGTCTTGTCCCAGGCTCTGGTTGAAACAGTGGGATAGTTTAGCCAAAGCCTTCGAATCCGAGAACAGAGTTTCATTTTTATTTATTTTAGAAATGCGTAAGGCTGCTCAACTCTATGATGAGTCTGGAAGTGTACAGTAAAAGCAATCATATAATACAAATGAACCCCACCCCCCACCCCAATGCCAGAAGGAAAATAACCATTAAAAGACAATCAATCACACGGAAGCTGCTACTGCCTCTAACCCAGGGGTTCTCAACCTTGGCAACTTTAAGACTTGTGGACTTCAACTCCCAGAATTCCTCAGCCAGCTTTGCTGGCTGAGGAATTCTGGGAGTTGAAGTCCACAAGTCTTAAAGTTGCCAAGGTTGAGAACCCCTGCTCTAACCGAAACCCTGGAGAAAGCATCAGGTTTTCAGGTCTTTTGAACATGGCTAAAGTAGGGGGCAGAGAGGTGGTGTTCCACAGTCAAGGGCTGGGATGGAGAAGACATGCTTCCTAGATTGCCATCGGAAGACATTGTTTAATGGATGGCCTGGAACATGGCCATTCTGCCCAATTACACAGGCTGGATGCAAGCCACAGAAGCCTGATAGTTCTTCACGGCCCAATGCCATGAAGGGTTTTTAGTGATAACAACCAGCATTTGAATTGCATGTGGAGGAATTATATGTGTCAATGCCTGTGCCTCCTAAACCAGCCTGCTCTTCTGAAGTGTATCAGACCATCCTCTAGATCAGCGGTTCTCAACCTGTGGGTTGCGACCCCATTTGGGGTCGAACGACCATTTCACGGGGGTCGCAAACACCGCAGTCCGCCATTTTTTTTGGGTTGGCCATTTTTTTCCCCATTGCGATGCGGGCCGTCGCGCTGCGCATGCGCGCTGCGGGCCCGCAATTTTTTTTTGGTCGGCCATTTTTTTTGGGTCAGCCATTTTTTTGCGATGCGGGCCGTCGCGCCGCGCATGTGCGATGCGGGCCATCGCGCCGCGCATGCGCGATGCAGGCCGTTGCGCCGCACATGCGTGATGCAGGCCGTCGCGCCGCGCATGCGCGATGCAGGCCGTCGCGCCACGCATGCGCGATGCGGGCCGGGGTCGAGCCCCGGAAAAGGTTGAGAACCGCTGCTCTAGATGGCTGGGGAATTCTGGGAATTGAAGTCCACAAGTCTTAAAATTGCCCTGGCTGGACATCCCTGCTCTACAGTATGTCAGTGGCTGGACTGGCTGTGGAAAGACTCAATCTGTTCAGCAAGGGCCAGCCAGGATTATATAAGCTCCTTGATCATGGGCAACAGAGCAGACTCTGCCTTCCTGCTCCTTTGTTATCCCCAAGGATTGCCCACAGAGGCCCACAGCAATTATTGCTGCTACACTGCAGCCGTCACAGCAGCTGTGATGGCACCCAAACAGATCCTGATGGATTCCCACTGCTGGAAGAAATGCTCTCCCTCTCTCCTTAATGCTTAGAACTCCAACTTTCTTGCCAAGAATAGTTTGGGGTACAGCCTAAGACCTCCAGGGGTTCATCTGAGGGGGTGAACTTAAAATAGGTAGCAATAGCCCTAGGTGGACAATCAGTTTGAATTTCGTGTCTTCCATTTTAATATTTTGGAATTAACTGTGTAGCAGCATTCAAATCTTATATTTAAAAAAATAACAGCAGCCTGCTTGGGAGAGCATGATACGAATAAGGTGGGATGTGTATCATCTAAGGTGTAAAAATGGAATTGCAGTTGTAAATGTAGATTACACCAAAAAGGCTGAGAATTTACCAAGTATAGGTAGTTCTCGATTTACAATCAGCCTTTGTCTGAAGTTACAATGGCACTGAAGAAAGTGGCTTGTGACCAGTCCTTACACTTACGACTGTTGCAGCATCCCCATTGTCACATGATCAAAGTTTGGGTGCTTGGTAACCAGAAAGCATTTATGAAAGCTGCAGTGTCTCAGGCTCATGTGATCATCTGCAACCTTCTCAGCTCACTTCTGAAAGGCAAGGTCAATGGGGGAAGCTGGATTCAGTTAATGACCATGTGATTCATTTAACAACTATGGTGATTCACTTAACAACCAGGGCAAAAAGGGTTGTTAAATTGAGCACAACTCACTTAACTGCCTTGCTTAGCAACAGAAATTCCAGTCCTAGTTACACTGGTAAGGCGAGGACTTCCTGTAGTAAATTCAGTGAACTTAATGAGATAAACTTCTACATAGATGAGTGTAAGATTATGGGGTAAGTTATTATACTTTGCTCTCTCTATTTTGCCGACCAATTCATGCACACAAAACTACTTCCTTGATGTTTTGAGCTGGTAATTAGTTTACTTTATGTTTTTTTTTAAAAAAAAATCAAAGTCCCTCCTCCCTTTTTTATGAATGTAGGAAAGCTTTGCAGTGTTATGGATTCTGTTCCATAAAGAGTCTTCAAAATCTATAATGGGCAGAATCCCAGTTCTGGTCTCAACCTTTTAAACTAACAATGTCTTTTGCTAGGATCACTCAGCAAATGTGCAAAGCAGCTGCATGATCCCAGGACAAGATATGGCTGCTTTAAAGAACTGCAACGAAGCGCTACATTTGTGCTCCAGTGATAGGGGAACCGCAAAGCAGACATTTTTCAGTAGACTCAGAAGGATTATAAATGATGTGAGATATTTTCAGCTTAGCTACAAAACTCTAACAACTGTAACAATTTACCCCAGAGACTTTGCCCTGAAAAGCACAAGCATCAAGTTCCTTAGCACCAGGGGCTTCTTTCTTCTCACCGCTATCATAAAGGTTTGTGATTCACAAAATGCCTGTCACAGCAAATCTGGTCTATCAGAAAGCTTGCATTTAACAGAAAATTAAAGTTTTGATATTCAGACCTCTACATCAGCGGTTCTCAACCTGTGGGTCGCAACCCCATTTGGGGTCGAACGACCATTTCACGGGGGTCGCCAAACAACGAAGTCCACCATTTTTTTTCCTTTTCCGATGTAGGCTGTCGCGCCGCGCATGCGTGATTCAGGCCGTCGCGCTGCGCATGCCTCAAAAAGGTTGAGAACCGCTGCTCTACATGATTAAGCTCTTGCTTCGTGTACATTCTTTACAGATTTTCTGCCACAATATCATTGGGTGAGTATATTCCTTCTTGCCTACTCTGACAAGGTAGTTGAAAAGGAAGGATCTTTTCAATCCAGCTTCATAGCTGTAATTAACAACTTTAAACTATGGTAGGTCTTCCTTTTCTAGTTTTCGGAACGCAAGTTGGAAAAGGATGCTATCAGGATAGCAGACTGCAGATTCTAGGCAGTGAGTTTGTGGCTTTCCTGCTACATTTTACTTTAAAGTGCAAGGATTACACCCCCCCCAACATATTTCAATGTCTTCACTCACAATTAGATCCATCCTTTTTTTAAAGGTCTTGCTATAGTCCTGGTAGCAGGAGAGGCACATATAAGGTAATTCAAAATGTTTCTAAGCAGCAGATGCTTCCTAAAGAAGTGAAGCCTTCATAGCAGGAGATCTCAGGAACATGTCCATCATCGTGAAGAGCAATTCTGCAGAATGTCCAACATCTAAAGAGCAATTTTATATCAAGGATGCTTTGCATCCCTTCAAAGGGGAAAAAAAAAACAAATCTAGAAGATGCCCCCAAACAATATTTCTTGTTTCTTGTTTTGAGAGATATTTCTTGCCTAGAGGACAGCCTTTGCCAAGGGGCTATCTGGGACCACCGAGTTGCCTATGCCTTCCAGAAGATTATCCCATTGGTCAAAATCTTCTTTGAGTTCTAGATGAAAAAAAAAAAGGAAGAGTTATTGCATCAAGCAGCTGTGGTACCAAGTTCTAAAGCAGTGGTTCTCAACCTTTTTCAGGCTGAGACCCCACCTGCGCCGCGCCTGCGCGGTGCGACCCCGACCCGCGCGGGCGTGGCGTGATGGGCCGAACCGCGCATCTGAACCGCACATGCGCGATGCGACGGGCCGAACCGCGCATGCACGGCGCGACAGCCCGAACCGTGCATGAGTGGCGCGCGCGCGACGGCCAAGGGGAAACAGGCAAAAAAAATGGCGGACTGCGGTGTCCGGAGACCCCCGTGAAACGGTCGTTCGACCCAAAATGGGGTCGCGACCCACAGGTTGAGAACCACTGTTCTAAAGACTAGTGTCACATTATGCAGTGAAATACAATAGGAGATGGAGCACCTTTTTCATCATGTGGCCTATTTGGAATTTGAAGGCATCTTGTGATACTTTGTGGAAATAGCATGGAAGGGTTTGCCCATTCATAAAAGAGTTACTGTACCATGCAAAATAAGCACGCCCACTTAGGAGAAAGCAAACTGGTGAAATGATGGTACCTTGCTCAATAGTAGTAACTGTGAGAGGGATCTTAGTGGACAATCACTTAAATATGAGCCAGCAATGTGCTGCTGCAGCTGCCAAAAAAGCCAATGCAGTCTTAGGCTGCATTAACAGAGGGAAAGAATCAAGATCCTGTGAAGTGTCAGTATCACTTTATAATGCCTTAATAAGACTACAATTGGAATACTGCATCCAGTTTTGGCCATCACAACATAAAAAAATGCTGAAACTTTAGAAAGAGTGCAGAGAAGACAAACAAAAATTGAATAAATATAATATATATATAAATATAATATATAAAATATAAAATATAAAATATAATATATATATATATATATATATATATATATATATATATATATATATATATATATATATATATATATATATATATATATATATATATATATATATATATATATATATATATAATATATATATATTAGGGGACTGGAGGCTAAAACATATAAGGAACGGTTGATGGAATTGGGTATGTCTAATTTCTAATTTAATAGAAAGAAGGACGAGGGGTGACAAGATAGCAGTGTTCCAATATCTCAGGGGCTGCCACAAAGAAGAGGGAGTCAAGCTATTTTCCAAGGCGCCTGAAGGCAGGACAAGAAGCAACAGATGGAAACTGGTCAAGGAGAGAAGCAACCTAAAACTAAGGAGAAATTTCCTGACAGTTAAAACAATTAATCAGTGGAACAACCTGCCTCCAGAGGTTGCAGGTGTTCCAACACGGGAAGTTTTTAAGAAGAGATTGGATGGCTATTTAACTCAAATGGTGTAAGGTTTTGTGCAGGGGGTTGGACTAGAGCAGGGCATTTCAACCTTTTCACCCATTGTACCACTTTTAGGATATGGCAATATCCGAGTACCACCAGTCACCTAGCAAGGTGTCAAAAACTTGATGACCCCCCCCCAAAAGGAAAAGAGTGATGAAGTACAGGTAATCCTCAACTTACAACAGTTCACTTAGTGACTGTTCGAAGTTACAATGGCACTGAATAAAGTGCCCCCCAAGCCACAGCCGAGCAAGTCACCTGCCTGCCCACCCGGTGGCGCTCTTCCTCCTGTCCGAGGTTTTCATTGTTGTGAGCATTTCTGTTGAGGATTGGCAGCGGGGATGGGGTGGGGGGGTGTTTGGTTTTTATTCCCCCCCATCTGCTGGGACACTGTGACCGTCATAAATATGAATCAGTTGCCAAGCATCTGAATGTAAATCACAAGACCCTGGACATGCTGCAACATTCCAGCTGATCGGCGCTTCTTCTGGGCTCAGCAGAAGTACCAGGATCAGTGCCGAGCTCCAGCTGGAGCCTGGCGCTGATCCTGGCGCTTCCGCTGAGCCCTGACAGCCCCGAAGAAGCACCGATCAGCTGGAAAGCGGCACTTATCCTGGCGCTTCCACTGAGCCCTGACAGCCCTGCAGCTCCAGCCATCTCTCTCTCAGGCTTGTGCGGTGCTGCCACTGGTTCAGCTCATTCCCCTCCCCCGCTACCACTTTTCTAGGATGGTCGTGTACCATCTGCCAGATGCCAATGGACCACAGGTGGTTGAAAAGCCCTGCACTAGAAGACCTCAAGATACCTTCCAAGTCTGTTATTCTGAAATTGACTCTTCTCAGTCCACACCCACTAACCCAGTTTGATTTTACCTTTTATCTGATGGGTGTCTTGTTCTTTATAGGATGATGTCTCTTTTAGAGGAAGAAATAAATTTCATGATATTGACTTACGGAGATGCTTTTGTAGGAAAGCAAGAGCAGCCTGGTTGGTGATATTCAGACCTTCGTAGGGATCCGTGGTACCCCTTGTCTTGTAGACCCGGTTGACAAGGTTCCCGGCAAGGAAGGTGAAATCTGTTTGACTCTGGTGGACGGTACCCCTAGGGGGGAAAGTATATCAACATTAAAAGTGAATCACTGAGAAGAACAGGATCCATAATGGATCCCCTAGTCCAGGGGTAGGCAACCTTGGCTCTTTTATGACTTCAACTCCCAGAATTCCTGAGCCAGCATGGCTCAGCTTGGAAACCTCTCCCTTTCCCCTCAGCATGGCTGGCTCAGGAATTCTGGGAGTTGAAGTCCACGAGTCATAAAAGAGCGAAGGTTGCCTACCCCTGCCGTAGTCCAAAGACAGGACATCTCCCAGATTTAGCAATTTAAAAAGGTCATTTCAACGTCTGATGAGAAAGCCTAGGCAATTTCGACTTTCAAAAGATATTGTGAAATCCAGTGGCTTGAAAGAGGACGTAACCATCTGAAATGTCCAACTTTTCTCTAATCTCAGCATGAAACTCCCAGGTTTGAAGTTAGTGTAGCTTCCAAGAGTTTGCCTTGGAGAGCAATGGAGGGATACTGCCTTATGTTCATTCCTGAGGCTTTGTGAAACAAAGGAAAACACCACAGCAGTAACAGACATCCCTTCCGCCATACTAGGAGTAGAGTTCTTTGGGGATGAGGGAGAGATTAGACAAAACCCTGACTGAGCAGAGCTTAAATGAGAAAAAAAGCGAAGCAGTGTGTTTTTCTCCTCTTCGCACAACCATCCATTGTCTTCAGATGAAGGAACACTACTGGGGATTTTTGGACAGACTTATTTAGCAAAAATCTTCTTCAAAAATCAGCCAAAAAAGCTTTGCCAGTGCTATTTTAAGAAGCAGACCTGATGCTGCCTTTGCGTTCCTGGCTGAAATGAGCGTCAAAAACTATTCTACAAGAGTGTCATCTTTCAACACCAACACAGGGAGGGGGAAAAAAAAACCCACACACACACACACACACACACACACAAAACCATCTGGTAATGTCTCCCTTTCAAAGGCTCTCTGTTTTAAGGGGCTAGTTTTGCATTCATTTCACCTCCTGAGACAAATGGATTCTGATTTTGTGCTAGGCCGAATCCCAAATGAATTTTATACGGCTTATCCAAAAAGTGGCTATTTTACAAGGGTGCAACCCTGTTTGCTTTGCTAATCCACGCTGTTCTTTGTTGCTTACCGTCTTTTTCTTACAGATCCCCCCCTTTTATTCCCCTAAATGGTCCTTCCCTCTTTTCATTTCAGATCCCACCTTATTTTTTAACCTCCCCCTCTCCCCCCCCCAATTCCATGTGTTACATCTTCTTAGACTGCAAGCCTGCAGGGAGAGACTGTATGTCTAATCTGTGAATGACACCTCCTCTCATTGTGCATTCTCCACTACTATGGCAAAGGCGTTGTTGATCACCATGGGAGACTGTGCAGACTCACAGGATTGTAATAATCTTGCTTTCACTGCTGGTGGTGCAGATTTTTTTCATCTTGGCCACACTCTCTGCAGTCTGGAATGATTCTGTGTTGATAAACAGCACTGGCTTGGTCACTTTTGGGTAAACAGAATTCTCCAAAGGGAACATCCATGCGTCAAGGGCAACTGCGCATCTACAGGAGAAAAATAAGCCCACGGCATTTAGTGAAGCAGGAGACCAAAACCCTTGGCTTCCCACATAGCAATGGCACTTAGACTTATATACTACTCCATAACGTTTTACAGCCCACTCCTAGCAGTTTACAGTGTCAGCATATTTGCCCCTAACAATCTGGGTCCTCATTTTACCAATCTTGGAAGGATGGAAGGCTGAGTCAACCTGGAGTCGGTCAGGATTGAACTCCTGGCTGTGAGCTAGCCTGCAATACTGCATTCTAACCACTGTGCCACCACGGTGCCTTTGTTTGTCATTTGTTATCAATACGCTCTTTGAGGTTGCAAGCTTAAACTCAACCCTGACAAGACGGAGTGGCTGTGGGTTTTGCCTCCCAAAGACAATTCAATCCATCCGTCCATCAGCCTGGGGGGGGGGAGTTTTTGACCCCCTCGGAGAAGGTCCACAACTTGGGTGTCCTCCTCGATCCACAGCTAAATCTGGAACATCATCTTTCGGCTGTGGCGAGGACATTTGCCCAGGTTCGCCTGGTGCACCAGCTGCAGCTCTATTTGGACCGGGAGTCTCTTCTCACAGTCACTCATGCCCTTATCACCTCGAGGCTCGACTACTGCAATGCTCTCTACATGGGGCTACCTTTGAAAAACGTTCGGAGACTTCAGGTAATGCAGAATGCAGCCGCGCGAGCAGTGTTGGGCCTGCCCAGAAACGCCCACATTTCGGCATCACTCCGCAAGCTGCATTGGCTGCCAATTGGTCTCCGAATGCAATTCAAAGTGTTGGTTATGACCTATAAAGCCCTACATGGCATCGGACCAGGTTACTTACGGGACCGTCTGCTGCCTCATGAAACCCAGCGACCGGTTAGGGCCCACAGAGTCGGCCTTCTCCAGGTCCTGTCAGCCAGACAGTCGCCTGGCGGGGCCTAGGGGAAGAGCCTTCTCTGTTGCGGCCCCGGCCCTCTGGAATCAACTCCCCCCAGAGATCCGTGTCGCCCCCACCCTCTCCGCCTTTCGTAAACTGCTCAAGACACATCTTTGCCGACAGGCCTGGGGCAGTTAACATCTTGCCCCTAGCCAGTGTATGTTTGTGTGCATGTTTGTTGGATGATTGGTTTTTTAATTCAGGGGTTCTTTTTTATATGTATTTTAATGTTGATTTCTATTATGCTGTGAGCTGCCCTCAGTTCCCGGAATAGGGCGGCATAGAAATCCAATAAATGAAATGAAATGGAATTTTCTTTAAAAAATGAAGAAGAAATCCCTTTAAAGTAGTTTTGGAAGATACTCACTTAAACTGGGTTTCTTTGACCAGAGATAGCACGGCTGTCGCGCCTCCAAAAGAGTGACCCATGACAATGGCTTTGGTCAGATCCACATTGTCCTGCAAGAGATGGAGTGAGATACTTAAGGAAGCCAGCTCATTAATGCCATGGCCCAAGAAACTCCAAAGACTCCGGGGACGGCGATGAAACAATTCTGCTAGTGGGAACTGCAGCTCACAGGAAACCCAGCCAGCCAGGTAGTCCTCAACTTATGATAGGTTGCTTAGCAATTCTATGCCTGAAAAGGGGAATTAAAGCCCGGATCTGATGTCCCAATAGTTCCCCCCACCTCCCCAGTTATGTGACGGTATTCAGTGCTCAGCAACATAACTGCATTATGGTATTTGCAGTAGCCCCCAGTTATGTGACTCTTTTACTATGGTTTTGTCAAAAACCTAAACTTGCTTCCTGTTTTCTGCAAATAGCATGCCCACAGTGAATCACTGGTTCACTTAATAACTGCTATGTTTGCTTAATGACTGCCACAAAAAAAGTCTTACAAAAAAATTGCACCTGACCAATATAAAAAAAAACCTGTTTTATGACTGTTACGACTTAAGGCTGTAGTGAGCAGCCTCTATAATGGTTGTAACAAGGACTACCTGTAATGAGGAATGTTGGGAACTGTAGTTAGGGAAACCCCAGACTGGGGATCAATTTACAAGAACAAGGGGAGATCTAGGAGTTTATCAATAATAGGATCTCTCATTTTTATGGGAGAGAGAACTAAGGAGAAACTTCCTGACAGTTAGAACAATTAATCAGTGGAACAATCTGCCTCCAGAAGCGGTGAATGCTCCAACACTGGAGCGTTTTAAGAAAAGACAGGATAGCCATTTGTCTGAAATGATATAGGGTTTTCTGCCTGAGCAGGGGGTTGGACTTGATGACCTCCAAGGTCCCTTCCAACTATTATTATTATTATTATTGTTGTTGTTGTTGTTGTTGTTGTTGTTACTACTACTACTACTACCTGGTACTACTACTACTACTACTACTATTATATTCCCAACCCATTTCAATCTTCCCACAGGAAAAATTCAGAGAATTATACTACAAGAATTCTGGAAGGCATCAGGTTGGTGAAGGCTAAAGCACATCTTCCAGTTGTAAATTCTGCCCTAATAATAATTCCTGGTGGTTTATAGTAATGCACAATGTCTTTATGCCCATTTACATGCACACATACATAAGTATATACAGATTCCAAGCCAAAGTCCAAAACGCTGCCTCTAAAATTCTTTTATCTTCACTCTTTCTTTTAGAAATTATAGTTACCGAGGCACTGATAAAATCTCCATCAGTCAATTGCAAAAGGCAGCTTTACTTGGACCAGCTTACATTCTGCGATGATTCCTTTAACACCATCAAACAGCAATATTTGCCTATCCCAGGTCCTTGGGAAGGCTTCCAACAGATGGATAAAAGTGCCAAATCTAGGCTAAACATCTGGCTGACTACGCAACCAACAATAGTAACAATACTGTGGAGTCCTTACTGCTATCTGAGCTTGGTAGTTTGCTTGCAGACGTTTCATAACTAGGTAACAACATCACTTACCTCGGTGGGTAAGGAAACATCTGCAAGCAAACCACCAAACTCAGTTCAACCCTGAGCTACAGATATTCTCTTCTATCATCGTCGTCGTCATCATCACCACCATCATCAATTTCCGTTCGGTTCTCATATACTTTCCATGTGCACAAGATGGGCTGGCTTTCTATGAGATCACCAGGTCCTGCTCCCCCTGGTGGCTGATTGAAATCACAGGGATTCCTTTGGGAATGAGAGACAAGGCAGTTGCAACCTCTGGTTTGGATTTATAAACTGGGGGATTGCCGGGCAAGGGGGAGGTAAGCCCCTAAAAAGATGTAAGCTCCTTCTTTGCCAAAAAGGCAGGCAAGTCAGCTTCAAAACAAAAGCAAGGTGTCTCAAATTGGCCTCCTACGAGTCCCGTCTGTTAGACAGTGCCGTTTGGCGGGACCTAGGGTTAGGGCCTTCTCTGTTGCTGCCCCAGCCCTCTGGAACCAACTTCCCTCAGAGGTTCGTACTGCTCCCTCCCTCCTAGCTTTCCGAAAACTCTTAAAAACACATCTATGCAGACAGGCTTGGGGCGTGTGAGCTGCGCTCTGCCCCTGGGCCTTTGATTGGGACTGTATGTTGTATGAGTGGGTATAGTTTATAGTTTTATACTGTATTACTATTTTAAATGATTTATATATTTTTGTACTTGTATTTCTGCTGTAAGCCGCCCTGAGTCTGGGGAGAAGGGCGGCATATAAGTCAAAATAAATAAATAAAAATAAATAAATAAATACTCAGGAAAACACATTTCAGGTACAAGACAAAAAAAGCATTGATACAATAAAACAGGGGTCCCCAATCCCTGGTCCGTGGAGCAGTACCGGCCCACGGCATACTAGCAAATGGGCTGCACAAACAAGCAAAGCCCCATCTGTGAGATGCAGGAAGCACACATAACCACCCACCCTTCCTTCCGCAGAAAAGCCTCTCTCCACAGAACCGGCCCCTGGTGCCCAAAAGGTTGGGGACCTCTGCAATAAAAGATAAAGGCCACTCTTTTCAAGACAGCAAAGTCCACATTTTGGACAGAGAGGACCACTGGTTTGAAAGAGGCCATCTGTGTCAAAACTGAACAGCCTTCTCTCAACAGACGGGGAGGGATATGATATCATCTATCTCAGGGGTTCTCAACCTTGGCAACTTTAAGACTTGTGGACTTCAACTCCCAGAATTCCTCAGCCAGCAAAGCTGGCTGAGGAATTCTGGGAGTTGAAGTCCACAAGTCTTAAAGTTGCCAAGGTTGAGAACCCCTGATATCTCCTGTCTACAACAGTCCTTTCGGCAGTTCCAAGAAGGCTCCACTCCCATTTGCATTACTCAGGTGATCTTGAGGACACAGCTAAACCTCCAAATGGCCTCAATGACTCTCTAAAATTATGGAAATGACCAGCTGACTGCAAGGAGTATCAATCCTTCCATTCCCCCACCATCCCGTCAGAGCTGAAGGAGCTTCTTGGATGAGAAGCGAAACGTCTTCCACGAAAAACGAGAAAGTCCAGTTGCCTCTTGAAAAAGCACCTTTGGGACAACCGTGACCTGGATGAAGGAGAATCTCCAATTCATTCAGACAATAGTGTTTAACCTTGATAGGCGGTTTCCAAACTTCTTTCCCCTAAGAAAGACCTCTGCTGTGTTGACGGGGGGTGGGTGAGTGAGTGGGAGGTCCAACAGGCCCATCTGACAAAAATAGCATTGCACCCTGGTGACATGAGTTCCACCTCTTTTCTACGTTCATCTCAATTCTGTGCCCGTGTTCTAGGACCCAGTTATTTACAAGACCGCCTTCTGCCAGTAAATACCTCCCATCGACCAGTTCGCTCCCACAGAGAGGGCCTCCTCAGGGTGCCATCGGCTAAGCAGTGTCGGCTGGTGGCGCCCAGGGGGAGAGCCTTTTCTGTGGGGGCACCGACGATGTGGAACGAGCTCCCCCCAGAACTCCGGACATGTCATGATCTCCGCACCTTCAGAAGAGAACTGAAGACTTATCTCTTCAATCAAGCCGGCCTGGCCTAGATCTCCTCGGGTTTTAAAATTTTTAAACAAGGCTGTTTGGGTTTTAGAATTGGGTTTTTAACAGGTTTTTAGCAACAGCCTTGTATTAATATTAATTTAATTTATTTTTAAATATTTATTGTTTTTATGTTTTTACTCTGTTGTGAACCGCCCCGAGTCCTACGGGAGAGGGGCGGTATAGAAATTTAATAAATAAATAAATAAATAAATAAATAAAGGGGCGGAGCATGTGGAGGGCAGCATATTTACCTTCAGTGTAGAGAGGTCAAAATCAGTGTGCAGGAGGTTTGCAACGGCCTTGCCACTGTTGATACTTTGGATCAGCTTGAGCCCCCGTTTGCACTCGTTTGCTCTTTGGTGGAGCTGCAATGAAAATTGGAATTGAACAGATGAATAGAATAGAATCTGGAAGGGACCTTGGAGGTCTTCTATCTAGTCCAGCCCCTTGCTCAAGCAGGAGAACCTATACCATTTGAGACAGGTGATTGTCCAGTCTGTAAGGACCCACCCCACTTTACATCTTAAGAAGACAGAACTCTTGGAATATCTCTTCCAACAGGCATCTTTATTAAGAGAAGATGGTTGCAGGCGTTCTAGACAGGATCTGAGGGGCTAACCTCTACCATTCAAGGTTTTAAGTGTTCCCAAGCAAGCCCCCCACCCCACCGTCCAGGCGTTACATTTCCACCCCCTTTTCCTCTCAACCGGCAGAAGGGAGACTTCAGAGTAGTAGATGAAAGCTGATGGCCATATTGTTATGGTCAGTCCTCTTGGTGAGATCCACATTCAGTCCCTTTGAAGTTTTAATGAAGGAAGTGAGAGCCATAAAACCCCTTTGCTCATCCCCCTTTCCCTTTGTAGTATGACAGAATCCAGAGAGGGCAGAAATGAGGTTTTCCATAGTTGATAACTAGAAATGAAATATAATTGGATTCTGACACAGTCTTTTCTTAAAAAACTCCAGTGATGGAGCGCCCACGATTTCTGGGGGTAAAGTTGTTCCACTAGTTGATTGTTCTACTGTCAGAAAATTTCTCCTTAATTCCAGGTTGCTTCTCTCCTTGATCAGTTTCCAACCATTGTTTCTCGTTCCTCTGGTGCTTTGGTGAGCAACCTGGCCTCCTCGGCCTTGTGGTAGGCCCTCAGATACTAAAACACTACTATCATGTCTCCCCTATTTCTTCTTTTCTTTAGACTAACCAAACCCAATCCTGCAGCCATTCTTCATATGTTTTAGTCTCCAGGCCTTTGACCATCTTAGCTGCTCTTCTCTGAATTTCTTCCAAACTCTCAACATCTTTTTTGTGATTCGGTGACCAAAACTGGCTGCAGTCTTCCAGGTGTGGTCTTACTAGGGCTTTGTAAAGCGGTACTAGTACTTTGCGTGATCTTGATTCTATGCCTCTGTTTATACAACCCAGGGTTGTCTTAGCTTTTTTGGTTGCATTACCCTTTTGCTCCTCAACGGTCTCTCACACACACAGGATTAAGCCCAACAGGATGCAGAGAAAGGTCAGATTAACTGAAGTTAATGTGGGGGCACCGACGATGTGGAGCGAGCTCCCCCCAGAACTCTGGATGTGTCATGATCTCCGCACCTTCAGAAGAAAATTGAAGACTCATCTCTTCAATCAAGCCGGCCTGGCCTAGATCTCCTCGGGTTTTAAATTTTTAAACAAGGCTGTTCGGGTTTTAGAATTGGGTTTTTAACAGGTTTTTAGTAACAGCCTTGTATTAATTTAATTTAATTTATTTTTAAATATTTATTGCTATTATATGTTTTTATTGGGTTGTAAACCGCCCCGAGTCCTACGGGAGAGGGGCGGTATAGAAATTTAATAAATAAATAAATAAATAAATAAAAGTTTGTGATATTCAAGGCCACCTTAAGGAGCTTATCTGGCCGAGATAGTCAAGATGAAATACCTGTGGGTTCCGAAAATGAAATTCCTTCTGATCTCTGGGTACCCTACGGTAAGTGAGCCATTCTTCATTCATCTGAGCCTCAGGCAGACCTGGTGCTTCCGGATCCGGTTTGCAAAAATACGTAGCAGAAGCTGATCGGTCTCTGTAAAGAGCAGATACCTTGAGCATCAGCGCGGGGCAAGAACAGATGGGAAAGCAAAGGAGGAAAGAAATCTCCTTCAGTTCCCCTCCTTTTTCAAAACGCCTGCCTGAAGTCGAAGAAGTTTCAATGTGTGATTAAAATCTCTACTCGGTTTTCCTTGGGCTCTGTGTGACAATACTTTCCTGGAAAGGAGGGGTGATCTAATCTTAGCTTCATGATGCTGTAATTCTGAAATCCAAAAACAACTCAAGAAAGGGTTTCTGGAACTTGCATCCAGGCCTAGTACCCATAGATAGGGTAATTAATTAAATTACTGAAAATAAATGAGTTGATCTTCATTACTGAGTGATCCCAGCTCCCCTCTTCCTCATTTATTGATTGATTTGATTTTTATTCTGCCTTTATTACTGTAAAAGTCGCTCAAGGCAGCGAACGTACATCCTTCCTATTACGAAACTACAAGAACGATTTCTTGAAAATGATGGCCATTACTATCAAGAAGAAGAATTTTAGGATAGGGATAGATCAGCGGTTCTCAACCTGTGGGTCAAGACCCCATTTGGGGTCGAACGACCGTTTCACGGGGGTCGGCAAACACCGCAGTCCACCATTTTCCCCCCATTTTCTCTCGGCTGATTCGGCCCATCGTGTGCGTGCTGTGCATGCGTGGTTCGGGCCATCGCGCCGCACATGCGCAGTTTGGGCCATCGCGCGTGCGCCACGCATGCGCGGTTCAGCCCGTCATGTCACGCATGCGCGGTTCAGCCCGCCCGCATGCGCAGTTCGGGCCATTGCGTGCGCGCCGTGCATGTGCAGTTTGGGCCATCGCGCCACGCATGCGTGGCGCAGGTCGGGGTCACGCCGCGCATGGGCGGCGCAGGTGGGGTCTTGGCCTGAAAAAGGTTGAGAACCGCTGAGATAGATGCATCAAAGGCATATTATTTTTTAAAAAAAACAACAACCCATAAATACACGAATCTAATCTTAAAATGTCTTCTCTCAAGGGATTCAATCTCACCTGTGTTCAAGCGCCATCACCAAAAAGCCCCGAGAAGCCATCTCAGTGCAGATGGCTGAGTACACGGTTCTGAAAATTGAAGGAGAAAGCAGACAAATTAAAACTGAGGAATTGCGACTTCTTCTAAATCGTTTGGTACTGAAACAAACACATCAGCAAAGATGCAGAAAAAACAACGGGGGAGTGGTGTCTGCAGCATTCGGGAACAAAAATCAAGATAGTAATTGTGAGGGCACAATTGAAGTACCACGTGGCGTTTAAGAGGATTATTGTTCAGTCAGCGCCAGGGTTCCAGATGTTTCCTGCAAATGTTTCCTGCTTAGGTATCCTCCAGCACTGTCTTTTTCAAACTTGGCAGCTTTAAGATATGTGTCCCTTTTTTCAGGAGGCAACTAGGACTTTCTTCTTTTTCTTTGAAGATGTTTCACTTCTCATCCAAGAAGCTTCTTCAGATGGTGGGGATGAGAAGCGAAACGTCTTCAAAGAAAAACAAGAAAGTCCAGTTGCCTCTTGAAAAAGCACCTTTGGGACATCTGTGACCTGGATGACCGAGAATCTCTATAGATCTTTGAGATATATGGACTTCAACTCCCACAGAATTCCTTGAAGTCCACACATCTTAAAGTTGCCAAGTCTGAAAAACACTAGGTCAAGGGGTAGGCAACCTTGACTCTTTTATGACTCGTGGACTTCAACTCCCAGAATTCCTGAGCCAGCCATGCTGAGGGGAAAGGGAGAGGTTTCCAAGCTGAGCCATGCTGGCTCAGGAATTCTGGGAGTTGGAGTCCACGAGTCATGAAGGGAGCTAAGGTTGCCTACCCCTGACCTAAGTCCTCCTGTTCTATGCGGTGAGCCTCCTAGACCAGGAGTAGGCAACCTTGACTCTTTTATGACTCGTGGACTTCAACTCCCAGAATTCCTGAGCCAGCCATGCATGGCTGTTTCAGGAATTCTGGGAGTTGAAGTCCACAAGTCATAAAAGAGCCCAGGTTGCCTACCCCTGCACTAGGTCTAAGCAAAATGAAAATACAAGTAGTTCTCAACTTATGATCACAACAGGGGGTGGGAACTTTTGTCGTGAAGCGATATAGACATTGTGTGAGACACACTAAATTTTATGGCTTTGTTGTCATGGTCATTAACTGACTCAAGTTCCCCCCACTGACTTTGCTTGTTCGGGGGTCCCTTTGAAAGGCTGCAAATGGGGATCGTGTGACCCTGGCACAGGTGACCCGTTGTAAATACATTCTGGCAGCCGTGCACCTGAACTGTGATCACGTGACCACAGGGACACTGCAACCGTCTTAGGTATGAGGACTAATTGTAAGTCACTGTTTTTCAGCACCATCGAAACTGTGAAAAGCCGTTAAAGGTCCACTCGTACGGTACCAATTTTCATCAAGAAAACTGGTCAACCACTTTTGGTCACTGCTGCCCAAATTTAGTGACAGTCAGAAAGGAGGTTTGGAAATGGCAAAAGAGAGAGAGAGCGAGAGAGGGGCAGGCTGGGGGCGGGCAGGCCAGTTTTATTATTATTGTTATTATTATTATTGTTGTTGTTGTTGTTATCTCAAAAATTCCATTTCTGTATTGAACAGGTGTTGTCTAGGTCAGTGATAGCAAACCTTTTAGAGCAGGGGTTCTCAACCTTGGCAACTTTAAGACTTGTGGACTTCAATTCCCAGAATTCCTCAGCCAGCTTTGCTGGCTGAGGAATTCTGGGAATTGAAGTCCACAAGTCTTAAAGTTGCCAAGGTTGAGAACCCCTGTTTTAGAGACTGAGTGCCCCAAAACCGGTCCGCCCCCACTCTGCCCGCCCACTCCCGTCCTGCTCCGCCCTCACCCTACCCACCCTCAGGGCCATCCACGGCACGCCGCGGATCGCCCAGGCGGCCCTGCAGCACCATGGTGGCCACGCCCTCCACCCGCACGGTGCAGCATCATCTGCTGCCCAGCTGCCATGTGCTTGGCTGTGCAGCTCCGCACGGGACGCACCCAGGGGTGATTCTTCTCCGGGGGGGCTGCTGGTGAGGAGGGGGCCATGGGGGAGGCGGGGCTGGGGTGACAGCATGCGTGCCCACAGAGACGGCTCCGAGTGCCGCCTCGGGCACTAGTGCCATAGGTTCGCCACCACTGGTCTAGATATACAAGTATTAGAACAGCGGTTTTCAAACTGTGGGTCGCGACCCCATTTGGGGTCGAACGACCGTTTCACGGGGGTTGCCAAACACGGCAGTCCGCCATTTTGTTTTTTTTCCCCACGCGCGCTGCCCATTTGCAGCTCGGGCCGTCGCGCACGCGCTGCGCATGCGCGGATCGGCCCGTCGCGGTCCGCCATTTTTTTCCCGTCACGCGCGTGCCGCGCATGCGCAGTTCGGCCCGTCGCGCACGCACGGCACAGGTCGGGGTCGCACAGCGCATGGGCGGTGCAAGTGGGGTCTCAACCTGAAAAAGGTTGAGAACCACTGTATTAGAATATAAAAATCATCACATTCACAATAATCTTATCAGAATACAATCATATACTAGGAAATAATCATATTATTAAAAATAGTATTTCCCACATTAACATTAATTGTATAACAATCAAAGTATTTACTAATCTGTTATAAATCTTCCTCACATAATCCACATTTTTTTATATTTCCAACTTTCTAACCTCTGTTTTTATTAGCTAACCATTCCTGGCCTTTCTGAACTGATCTGTTTTCCACTCACTTGTACAAACTCACCGAAAGGCTCCTAGTCCATGGGAGAATACGATCAATGGATACTTGTGGGAACTGGGTTGGAAAGGCGCATCCCAGCTTACAGGGATCTTACACGATCCTGTGAAAATAAAGAGTATATTTATTGATATACATAGGTAGTCCTCGACTTACGATCACAACCGAGCCCAAAATTTATGTTGTTAAGTGAGAAACTTGTTAAGTGAGCTTTACCCCATTGTATGACTTTTCTTGCCACATCTAGTTTAATGAAGAGAAGGACAAGGGGGGACATGATAGCAGTCTTCCAGTATCTCAGGGGCTGCCCCAAAGAAGAGGGAGTCAAGCTATTCTCCAAAGCGCCTGAAGGTAGGACAAGAAGCAACGGGTGGAAACTAATCAAGGAGAGAAGCAACCTAGAACTAAGTAGAAACTTCCTGACAGTTAGAACAATTAACCAGTGGAACCACCTGCCTCCAGAAGCGGTGAATGTTCCAACCCTGGAAATTTTTAAGAAGAGACTGGACAGCCATTTGTCTGAAATGGTATAGGGTTTCCTGCCTGAGCAGGGGGTTGGACTAGATGACCTCCAAGGTCCCTTCCAACTTATTATTATTATTATTATTATTATTATTATTTGTTAAGTGAACCACTTCAGTGGTTCAATTAGTAACACGGTTGTTAAGTGAATCTGGCTTCCCCCATTGACCTTGCTAGTCAAAAGGTCAATAAAGGTGATCACATGACCCTGGGGCACTGCAACAGTCATAAGTATGAGCCACTTGTCAAACATCCATATGTAAATCACATGACCCTGGGGATGTTGCAACGGTCAAAAGTGTGAAAAACGGTCCTCGGTCACTTTGAATGGTCACTAAATGAACTGTGGTGAGGACCACCTGTATATGCTATTTCTTAACCACCCATCTCTCTCAGCAAAAATTTATCAAACATATTATTCACTCTCATGGGTTGTAAAAGTGTGACTTTATAAGCCAGGAAATTATGGAGAAATTTCAAACCCACTTCCCTCTCAAGAGGATAAACGTGCTTGATTTTAGAAAGACATTGTTCTTTCCTTTTGAACTAGGCCTGGAAAGCACAGTTAGAAAAAAAGACTGTAGCTCAGTATGAATAAACTGAACTGTACAGCGAAAAGACAAAAAAGTTGTAGAACTTAAAACTGGAAACCAGAAATATTTTCCTATCGGTTAGCAAAAATACTGCATTAGAGATACATTAACTACTTTGGCACATGTGTTCAGAAGAGAAACAGAGGTATATACATATATAGATGCTCTTTGGATTTAAATAGTAAACATAGTGCAGAATTAAGCTAATTCACTTCATTTAGAGCAGTGGTTCTCAACCTTTTCCGGGGCTCGACCCCGGCCCGCGTCGCGACGGGGCGCATCTCGCATGCGTGGCGCAACAGGGCGCATTGCGCATGCGCGGCACGGCAGCCCGCATCACAATAGGGGGGAAAAATGGCTGACCAAAAAAAAAAAATGGCCAACCAAAATAAAAAAAAAATGGCGGGCCCGCACCACGCATGCGTGGCGCGACGGGGCACATCACGCATGCGCAGCGCACTGGCCCGCATCGCAATAGGGGAAAAAAATGGCCGACCAAAAAAATAAAATGGCAGACTGCGGTGCTTGGCGACCCCCATGAAATGGTCGTTTGACCCCAAATGGGGTCGTGACCCACAGGTTGAGAACCGCTGATTTAGAGGTTGTCCTTGACTTACAACAAATCATTTAATGACCGTTCAAAGTTACAACAGCACTGAAAAAAGGGACTTATGACCGTTTTTCACACTTATGACCGTTGTAGCATCCCCAGGGTCAGGTGATCAAAATTCAGATGCTTGGCAACTGACTCATATTTACGACGGTGGAGGGTGGAGCAGGAAAGTAGCCGAGGCCCTGGTGATTGGACCTCTATTGCATTTAAACTGCATTTAAACTGCCCAGAACTTGCTGGGAAAAGCTACACTCTGTAAGTTAAAACGGAGCGGGGTGGAGCAGGAAAGTAGCCGAGGCCCTGCTGATTGGATCTCCATTGCATTTAAACTGCCCAGAGCTTGCTGGGGAGAGCTACAATCTGTAAGTTAAAACAGAGGGAGAGCTACAATCTGTAAGTTAAAACGGAGGGGGGTGGAGCAGGAAAGTAGCCGAGGCCCTGGTGATTGGACCTCCATTGCATTTAAACTGCATTTAAACTGCCCAGAGCTTGCTGGAAAGAGCTACAATCTGTAAGTTAAAACGGAGGGGGGTGGAGCAGGAAAGTAGCGGCCCGCGAATCATATAACTAGATATCAAAAGCAGCAACAGTACATTCAGGGCAAGTACGTCTGAGATTCCTTGTATCTCAGAATGTCTGGCTTAGTACAGTGCAACACTTGTTTTGCAGCTGTCTTTCGCAGTACCCTTTTCAAACTTGGAAACTAGTCTACAAGGACAGATTATCTATCTAGGGTCTGTAATCTGTGCTCTTCAGGCAGAAATTAGGTGTCCAGTTCAGCCCTTCTAGTCTACTGAGCCTCCACGCTATCAGCCCCCTCTACCACAAAGATCCTGCAGGAGAAGGGCACTGTGGACAACCGTGGGATCTGGCAGGGTAAGAGCTGTGAACCATAAACACAAAGCTTTCACTGTGTCCCTGCTGACCTTAACAGGGACATTAAGGAGACAGGTAAAGGTATTTGTGATGATAACTCAAATAAGCAGGGGATCGTGGTCCAAGATGAAGAACTTGTTTTCGACAGGGAGAAGTGCGAATTAGGTATTATACACCAGTCATGCAAGAACAGAAAGGCATCCAAAAAGAGAAGCCACCTTCTGGTTGGTGATTCAATTATAAGGGATGTAAATTTAGGAAAGGACACCGAGGTTTCGAAAAGAGGTCAGGTGTCTTCCAGGTGCTTCTGCCAGTAGGGACAAGAAGCATATTTCTAAAATAGTCAAGAATGCCAGCAAGTACTGTGATGTGGAGGCTATTGTACATCTTGGCACTAACGATCTGTCCCCAAAAGATGTACTCTCTGTGCAGAATGATTTCCAGAGCTTGGGGCAGGAACTTAGCTTACTTTTTCAGAGGTTTTACCAGTGTATAAGGAGCAAAATGGAAAAGACCAGCGTATAGCAGAATTCAGTATGTAGCTAAAGGAGTGGTATAAAGGGGAAGGCTTTGGTTATATTAGTCACGATGTCTGTAGCTGGTCCAACACAAAAATGTACAAAAGAGATGGTTTGCATCCATCAAAGAAAGGGACTGAGTTACTCAGCAATAAATTCACAGATTTTCTGGAGGAATATTTAAACTAAACAGCGGGGACAATGAGTTAATTGATACAGAACATCCCTGTCCCCAGCAATCTAAAAATTATAGGGCTATCAGTGCATGTGACATAGATGTGTGTGTGTGGACAAGAATATCAACCTTGCTGTCAAGCAAAATCAAGCTTTTAATAGCGAGTGCCACACAAAATGCACTAACCAAATAGGTGGTAAGAAAATAGGGAAACTCAGGCACCACACAAGTTATGTAGAAAGTAAACACAGGGTCAGTCATAAAGGACTCAGATGTCTATACACCAATGCACAGAGTATGAACAGCAAACAGTGTGAACTAGAAATTCAGGTTAATGAGGGCAGATATGATATTGTTGCCAATACGGAAACATGGTGGGATGAAACCCACACATGGAACACACAGCTAGAGGGATTTAAACTATTTAAAAGAAACAGACCAAATAAAAGAGGAAGTAGAGTTGCTCTCTATATAAGAAATAACTACATCTCTACAGAAATAGAGCACAACAATGATGCAAACTGTCTTAAATGCATTTGGGTCAATATAAAAGGGGGGGAAATGACATTGCCATAGGTGTATACTATAGGCCACCCAACCAAACAGAGGAAATAGATGAACTTTTTGCTAATCAGCTAACTAAGGTATGTAGAAAGCACATCACAATAGTAATGGGGGACTTTAACTACCCTGATATCAACTGGGAGAAAACTATGCACCAAGTGGAAGATCAAACAGTTTCCTGATAAACCTAGCAGACAACTTTGTCTCCCAAAAAATAGAGAAGGGAACTAGGGGATTAGCCATATTGGATCTAATTCTCACTAACAGAGATGAAATGATAGAAGGTGTTAAAGCCATAGGAACCTTGGGAGGAAATGATCATGCAATATTGGAATTCGACATTATGGAAGCACAAGCAATAGAACATAGTCAAACTAGAGTCTTGGACTTCAAGAGAGCTAATATCAATAAACTTAGAGAGGGCTTGGGAAGGATTCCATGGATGAGAATCCTCAAGAGGAAAACAACTCAAGGAGCTTGGGAAATTTTGAAATGTAAGATAATAAAAGCCAAGTCTAGCACAATACCAACAAAGAAGAAAAATAACAGCTCTCAAAAGAAACCAGCATGGCTGCATAAAGAACTCTGATAAATTGAAAGATAAAAAGGACAAGTATAAAAAGTGGAAAGAGGGGCACATAACTAAGGCAGAATATCAGCAAATAGCCCGAGCCTGCAAAGATGAAGTGAGGAAAGCTAAAGCTCAAAATGAACTAAGGCTTGTGACCAAAGTCAAAAATAACAAAAAAAGCTTCTTTCAACATGTAAAAAACAAGAAAAAAGTGAAGGAAATGATTGGTCAATTAGTGGGGGAAAGTGGCAAGGTGACAAGCAACAGGGAGAAAGCAGAACTATTTAACTCATTTTTGCATCTGTCTTTACACAAAGGGAAAAAACAGACCAACCTATCAAAAATAATGCCATAAAAAACAGAATAGAAACAAAAGTTAAGATAGGCAAGAAAATGGTAAGTGATCATCTGTCCAGCCTAGACGAGTTCAAATCACCAGGACCAGATGGATTATACTCCAAGGTTCTCAAGGAACTGGCAGATGTGATCTCAGAACCACTGAACTATATTTTTCAAAGATCCTGTAGCACTGGGGAACTACCAGAGGACTGGAAATGAGCTGATGTAGTTCCCATCTTCAAAAAAGGAAAAAAATGGATCCAGGAAATTACAGACCTATCAGCCTGACCTTAATACCTGGGGAGAGTCTGGAAAAGATAATCAAACAACGAATGAGCGAACACCTAGAGGCAAACAAAATCATTACTAAAAGCCAACATGGGTTTGTCAAAAACAGATCATGCCAGACAAATCTTATTGCATTCTTTGACCAAGTGACAAAATTAGTGGATCAGAGGAATGCTGTGGATATAATTTACTTGGACTTCAGTAAGGCATTTGATCACAACCTACTACTTAATAAGATAGAAAAATGTGGGTTAGATAGCATCACCACCAAATGGATTCATAGCTGGCTGACTGACCGTACTCAGCGTGCGGTCCTCAATGGAACCGCATCTACATGGAGGGAAGTGTGTAGTGGGGTGCCCCAGGGCTCTGTTCTGGGCCCAGTGGTCTTCAACATCTTCATCAACGATTTGGACAAGGGGATAGATAGGGAACTCATCAAATTTGCAGATGACACCAAGTTGGCAGGAATAGCCAACACTCCAAAAGACAAGCTTAAGATACAGGAGGATCTGGACAGGCTTGAACACTGGGTGCTATCTAACAAAATGAAATTCAATGGTGAAAAAAGTAAGGTTCTACATTTAGGCATGAAAAACCAAATGTACAGGTATAGTATAGGGGGTACCTTGCTCAATAGTAGTAACCGTGAGAGGGATCTCGGAGTCCTAGTGGACAGTCACTTAAATATGAGCCAGCAGTGTGCTGCAGCTGCCAAAAAAGCCAACACAATGTTAGGCTGCATTAACAGAGGGATAGAATCAAGATCACGTGAAGTATTAATACCACTTTACAATGCCTTGGTAAGGCCACACTTGGAATACTGCATCCAGTTTTGGTCACCACGATGTAAAAAAGATGTTAAGACTCTAGAAAGAGTACAGAGAAGAGCAACAAAGATGATTAGGGGACTGGAGGCTAAAAATATAAGGAACAGTTGCTGGAATTGGGTATGTCTAGTTTAACAAAGAGAAGGACGAGGGGGGACATGATAGCCATGTTCCAATATCTCAGGGGCTGCCACAAAGAAGAGGGAGTCACGCTATTCTCCAAAGCGCCTGAAGGCAGGACAAGAAGCAACGGATGGAAACTAATCAAGGAGAGAAGCAACCTAGAACTAAGGAGAAACTTCCTGACAGTTAGAAGAATTAACCAGTGGAACAACCTGCCTCCAGAAGCAGTGAATGCTCCAATACTGCAAGTTTTGGAGTTTCCCTATACCAAAATGGTATATGGTTTTCTGCCCATCCAAGGTCCCTTCCAAATTATCATCATCATCATCATCATCATCATCATCATGCTAGCTGGGGAATTCTGGGAGTTGAAGTCCATAGATCTTAAAGCCACCATGGTTGAAAACATTATTAGGCATAAGAACAGCTGTGGGGACCACAGACTTTCACTGAGTAACTCACGAGCAGCAGTTATCTTACCAAATGTGACACTGAGAAGTGGAGCAAACCATTTCCTATTTAAGCACATGTAGTCAGCTATTCCGGAGTAATATTCATAGCGGGGAATCCAGGATGGCTCCTCGGCCTCACCCTGAGGGACGCAGGGATAGAAGAGGCGGAAGAAGAGGCCCTGTGGAAAAGAAGGGTGAAGTTAGCATAAACTCCCACTGTTGATTTCAAATTGCAGAAGAGTTTATTATTGCTACCTATATATAAGAATCTAGTTAACTCACAGTCACAGGGAGAGGGCTGGATTTGGGCCTCTTGTGGCAACACAGTGATTCAAAACTGATGACACCTTTAACTTCACCTTCCAGCTGAGCCTGCTCTTCTCTTACGTAGTCTATCTTCAGCAGACATCAGCCCATCTCCCTTTCGGTCCCTTAAAACAGGGCTTTTCAACCGGTGGTACGCGTACCACCTGTGGTACTTTGCCATGTGGCACGTGGTATGCAACTGCTAGCCAAGTGTAGCAGGGGAGAGGAATGAGCCCAAGCGACCCAAGGCTAAGGGAGAGGCAGCTGCAGCTGTAGGACTGTCTGGGCTCAGCAGAAGCCCCATGAGCCAGCAGGGCTCCAGCTGATTGGCGCTTCCAGAAGCAGCGGGGAGGTGAACTGAAGAAAAAGGGGGGGAGGAGAGGAGAGGCTATAAAAGGAGGTGGTTTGGGCAGGGAAAGGGGAAAAAAAGACAACAGGGAAAGAGAAGGAGAGATCAGCCGGCAGGGAGGAAACAGGGACAGAGAAGAAGCAGCAGCTGTTGCTGGAAGAAAAGGTCCCCTAGTTCATTTTCTCCAGCCAGGAAAATTTTAAAGCTAAAAGCTTTTCCCAATTGCTGGAGCCTTTCAGTGTGGGATTGCAACATTGTGACTTGTGACATGCCTGAGGCAGCTTAAAGAAAACTCCCCCGGAATTTATGTGTTTATTTTATGAGCCTTTCTTGCTTTGCACTTGATTCCTGTGTCTTTAAGGGTACAGGGAAGGGATTGGGGGTGTGTGCATTCTTACTATACTGTGAAAGGAGAGCTAAGAAGGGCCGACCAGCTAGCTCAGGGGTCTACAAACTTAGCAACTTTAAGACCTGTGGAGTTCAACTCCCAGAATTCCTCATCCAGCCATGATGGCTGAGGAATTCTGGGAGTTGAAGTCCACAAGTCATAAAAGGGCCAAGTTTGAAGACCCCTGAGCTAGCTGGTAGTGGTGCATATTAATAAACACGGATAAATTCATCATAATTTGTCAGTGCAAAGGGAAAGTGATTCAGCAAAGGAACAGCCACCAAAGAATTTAAAACTGGTACTTTTTTACTTTTTTTTCCTACAGTTTGTAATATTTTATTAGATTATAGAATAAAATACAAAAATACAAAAGCAAATAGTAGGACAAAGTGGGGAGGAAAAAGGGGGAAAAGTGAGGGGGAGAAGAGAAAAAGAACATATTTCTTCTGTTGCAGTAGAAAGAAGCATTAACACTGAACCTCAACTTTTTTACTTTCCATATTATAAACTAGCCATTTCTATAACAACAAATGAATCTAATCAGTAAAACCCAAAATCCCCCTCCCCCTTTTTTTAGTCATCAAGTTTTTGACACCTTGCTAAGCACTGGTGGTACTTGAATATTGTCAGGTCCTAAAAGTGGTACAATCTGTGATAAGGTTGAAAAGCCCTGCCTTAGAATTATCTCTCAGAATATGCTTACTCCATCACCTCCCTTATGCCTCTGAATTCCCTTTTTAAGGTCTCTTTTCTGTGAATTCCTTACCCCTATTCCACTGCAACTCCAATATTTTTGCAGATGAGCCCTGGCAACCTTGCCAGATGCAACGTTTTCATTGCATACAATAACACATGATAAATGTAGAACTAGAATAGTCATATAGTCATGCTGGCCACATGACCACGGTGCAATCTTTGGACACTGTTGCCCCCAAGAGTTGGACATGACTGGACAGGGGACACCTTTACCTTTAGAATAGGCAGCTATGGGGTAGATTACAGACCCTTGAAGTAATAAATGAAAATCAAATTTGAAAAGAGAAGAATCTGGGCTCAGGTCTAAGGTTTAGCCAGCTCGAGGTTTCTAGGATATTTCATTTGAGGAAATCCCAGTTTTCCAGCTGATAAGCGTCAGTCTCATTCATTGGATGGTTATATATCTTTTCATTCCTTCCATTCTATTGGCCAGGCTTTATACAAGGAGTGGACTGACACACCTTTCCCTCTATGGCTCCTTCTGGAAAGCATAAAGAAGCTTTTCCAACTTCCTGTACTTCCTCATTTATATGCCAACGGGTTTTTCATTAATTGAAGTGACTCAACTTCTCTCCATGATATCATTCATATTTGGCTTCCTCAGCACAGTGTTGACTGCAATTCCTGGAATTCTTCAGCTAGCAGAGGCACAACGTGTTTCATGGGTAACCTCTAGATCAGGGGTTCTCAACCTTGGCAACTTTAAGACTTGTGGACTTCAACTCCCAGAATTCCTCAGCCAGCTTTCATGGGTAACCTCTAGATCAGGGGTTCTCAACCTTGGCAACTTTAAGACTTGTGGACTTCAACTCCCAGAATTCCTCAGCCAGCTTTCATGGGTAACCTCTAGATCAGGGGTTCTCAACCTTGGCAACTTTAAGACTTGTGGACTTCAACTCCCAGAATTCCTCAGCCAGCTTTGCTGAGGAATTCTGGGAGTTGTAGTCCACAAGTCTTAAAGTTGCCAAGGTTGAGAAGCCCTGATCTAGATTAAGAGGAAAAGATTGACTCAAAAACCCCAAGGAAGCTTCTCAGGCTGATTGGGAATTAGAACTTGGAACTTCCCACTTCTAGTCCAAAGCCACAGGGAATTTCTGGGGCTGAGCAGGGACTGGCACTTGGGTTTCTCCACTCCTAGTACAATCTTGTTCACACCCCCTAGCACAAGTCTTCTTCAAACATTGAACAGCTGTGATGGAATATAGCAAGGAGGTGGATTCCCAGGAGGGAGGGGTACATTCCAAAAGAATTAAGAGAGAAGTCAGTCCAGATAGTTTGTGGGAGAGAAAGAGGGTGAGGACAGTCCCTCCCTAAGAGTTCCCAGAATATAGGGTAGATGTAGATAGTAAAGTGCTTAGCCTGGCAAGATTCTGTCTATAGGTGTGGAAACCACAAATAATTCAGTTTGGAAGAATCACCATCTTGATGTTGGGGCCTGACAAAAACTACGTATTTGTTGTTCACTGATTCATCTCTATCTGAGCAGATACTCAGATAATTATTGTATGGGAGACTAATATATTTGTCTATACAGGTAATCCTTGCTTAATGAGGGAGAGAGAGTTAGGTAGGCTAGCTGGGGAATTCTGTAAGTTGAAGCCCACAGTCAAAGTTGCTAAGTCTGGAGACCCATGTGCTAGAAGATGGTCAAGTTGGAGCACTTCCAAAGAGCATTTTAAGATGCTTATTTAAGATTGTTATGTTTCTCTTGTTGGATGTATGGAATGAAGTTTCCAACAACTTGGGGCTGTACAGTATTTATAATTTCAGTATTTATTATACAATGTTTTTATTGTTGTTTATTCTAACTGTATCATGGATGTTTCAACTCTACTGTGCTGTGAATCCTTAGTCAATTCAGTGGTATACAAATGAAATAAATAAACATTAACCTTTTGAGAACATGTTGTGAGTCTTCTCAAAAAAAAAGGGGGGGGCACTTCCTTATTGACCAAAGGGCTGTCATGATGAACCATAATATAAAACATTTTTCCACAAAGGGAAACAACTCCTTACTCGTACATCTTCTTATCTTTCTTCCTGTAAATGTTTGGTGCTTCCCCGCTATTTTTATTTTCTAAGAAAGCCAATGGGCAAGTGTGGAAGCAAGGAAAGAAAAAGGAAGGAAGGAAGGAAGAAAAGAAAGAAAGAAAAAAAGAAAGAAAGAAAGAAAGAAAGAAAGAGAGAGAGAAAGAAAGAAAGAAAGATAGATAGATAGATAGATAGATAGATAGATAGATAGATAGATAGATAGATAGATAGATAGATAGATAGATAGATAGATAGATAGAAAGGGAAAAGGATACCAGCACATGTTGGACCTTTGTTTGGCAAGGCAATCTCTACAGCACAATGTTAGCTACATTGCTCAGCCCTAATTTCTTACAGACAAAAATCCGGACAAGCAAATGATGCACATATACACACAAAGATTTTAAAAATCTAAAGTTACTAGTGTTAGAAATATTATCTTGTGCAATTGGGCAATCACTAAAAAGCAGAACAAATAAAAGGGAAACACTGAGTCATTTCAGGGTTAGAACGTACCGACAAGCAAAAATTAAAAATAGTAAAAAAAAGAAAAAAAACAATGCAATTTCCAAAAAGTACAATATCATTTAAACTGGGGGATTTGCCAACTGAAACAAGTCAACATTGCTTGTAAGTGCTAATTAATGCAGGGGTTGAAGTTTGAATTATAAGGGAAATAGTGGGGTCAGTATGAAGCCCACATATTACAGTACAGCCTCCGGCTTACGACCATGATTGGCACTATTGCTAAGGCAGTTAAGTGAGTTGCACTTAAAAAAAGTTATGACTGTTCTGCCCCAGTTGTGAATCACTACAGTTGCTAAAGTGAGTCCCGCTTCCTGTATTGACTCTGCTTATTGGAAGCTGGTTGGCAAGGTAGCGAACAGAGATCACGTGACTCCCAGGCCTTTGCAACCGTCGTAAATACACACCAGTTGCCAAGCATAAATTTTGATCATGTGACTGTGGGGATGGTGCAACGGTCATAAGTGTGAGGACCAATCCTGTCACTTTTTTCAGTGCCCTTGTAATGTCATATGGCTGCTAAACGAATGATTGTAAATCAAGGGCTTCCTCTATTTAAAAATAAAATAAAATAAACTCAAAGGATGCAACTCAAGGGTTATGCTTGACTCTCTTTATTTTATCTTGCTTTCTGTTTTGCTCGTAGAATATTTACAACATAAACTGCATTTGTCTCCTTCCCTTTGTTTTTAATTATTATTCACTTATAGCAATCTTATTTCTCAGTCAACCAGAGTCTATTAGTGAGCTGAAACCAAATTAATTTAATTTATTATGGCCATTAGCACCAAGCAAAGATAAAACCGAGGAGAACACCCAACATGTGAGCACTTTCGGCATTCAGACTTTAGGACAGCCAATGCAATTTTACTGTGGGAAGAGGTCTGATCCATAACATAAGGCAAGGGTCTCCAAACTTGGCCCTTTTATGACTTGTGGACTTCACCTCTCAGTGTGCCTGGCTGAGGAATTCTGGGAGTTGAAGTCCACAAATCTTAAAGTTGCCAAGGTTGAGAACCCCTGCACTAAATGAATGGTTGTGTAAGTCGAGGGTTACCTGTATTTGTTTTCAATTGATGGCTTTTACGTTACAAAAAGGGGTACGGCAGCAGTTAAGAAGCTGACAACTGGGAAGTGGGAGGTTTGAGACCCAAGTACAATGGGGTGAGCTCCCGTTACTCGCTCCAGCTCCTGCCTACCTAGCAGTCTGAAAGCATGCAAATGTGAGTAGATTAATAGGTACCACTTTAGTGGGAAGATAACAACGTTCTGTGCACCTTGGCGTAGCATGAACACGGAAGTGACTTTGGACAACGCTGGTTCCCTTGGCTAGGAAATGGAGGTGAGTACTACTACCCCCTAGAGCCCTGGTGGCGAACCTATGGCTCGTGTGCCACAGGCGACACATGGAGCCATCTCTGGTGGCACGCGAGCCATTGCTGGGCCGAGCTGCTCTCTCCTCCTCTCTGCGCATGCGCAGTCTGGGAATAGGTGAGAAGCTATAAAACAGTGGTTCTCAACCTTTTTCAGGTTGAGACCCCACTTGCCCTGCCCATGTGCGGTGCGACCCCGGCGCGTCGGGCCGATCCGTGCATGCGTGGCATGCGCGCGCCGGAAAAAAAAATGGCAGACCGCGACAGGCCGATCCGCGCATGCGCGGCGCACGCGCGACGGCCTAAACCGTGCATGCGCGGCACGCGACGGCCCGAACCATGCATGCGCGGTGCACAAAAAAAAAATGGCGGACCACGGTGTCCGGCGACCCCCGCGAAACGGTCGTTCGACCCCAAATGGGGTCGCGACCC
This sequence comes from Bothrops alternatus, assembly GCA_034064705.1. Taxonomy (NCBI): domain Eukaryota; kingdom Metazoa; phylum Chordata; class Lepidosauria; order Squamata; family Viperidae; genus Bothrops; species Bothrops alternatus. The sequence continues at coordinate 901,433 of JARGCV010000132.1, forward strand.
ATAGGTTGAGAACCGCTGCTATAAAAGGAGCAACTTTCTGTGGAAGCAGCATTTGCTGCAGACAGCTTGAGAGCGAGCACGAGTTGGAGTGGACAGTGAGCAAGTGAGCAAGCACGAGCTGACAGCTCAGTGGCCATGCCCACTCGGTGGCCACGCTCACCCGGCACCTGGCGATGCATAAGTGGGTTTTGGGTTGAAGTTTGGGCACTCGGTCTCTAAAAGGTTCGCCACCACTGCCCTAGAGCCAGACATGACTGGACAAGGGAAACGTTTACTTTTAACTTAGTTTACAAAAAACCCCACTCCATATGGAAACAATGGCCCAGGATCTGGATCATGATTCTTTCTTCCGCTGGAGTTCAGACCACGTCCGCCAAGACAGGAGCTTACAGCTGCTTTCAACAGCCCATTGCTCTCCAAAGAGGCCAAACTTCTAACCCCATTGAACTGCTTTGAGCAACCTAGTTTGAAGGGATATATTGAATTCACTGGAAGAGCACGGGAGTTCACAAAAGGCTAAACTTAGCACAAAGTCCCTCAAGGGTTTGCTTTGCACTGGACCTTTCCTGAGAAACAAAGTCATCTGGCTTTTCCAGTAACTATGAGTCACCCAAACAATGTCAATATACATGAGAGCCTTTTTACCTACATAGATAACCTGAAATAAATGCAAATTTAGAATTCATGCACAATCTGGAACCTACGTAACTCTTTCTTCCACTGTTAACCCAAAGCAGCCATTTTGACAGGCAGAAGTCACAAATTAACTAAAACAATTCCTTATTTTTTTCTTTCTTCATGATCCTTCCCCCCTCCCCCCGTGTTGTATCATGCTGACTGTGGAGAAGGCCTTTTAAAAAAATTTCTCCTTTCTTAAAAGAATACCTTTTAGAAGTAGAGTCTTGTTTGGTGTACCTAATTATCAGTTAAGGTTTTAATTTGAATACATACGCTTCTAAGAGATATATCCCATTAACTCCAACAGGTTCAATTCTAAATAAAGCCTCGCACTTAGAATCAGGATTCATCAAAATCAAAGGAATTAAACTAAATTATTTAATTATTAATTAATATTAAATTATCTAAAATGTGATGAAATTAAATGCAATTAAAATATCAATTATAAAATTAATAAATAGTAAGTGCAGTCCCAAAACAGATGGAACACCCTTGAACATCATTGGCATTGACAAAATCCTCCACTAGTCAATTGCAAAAGGCAGCTTTACTCAGAACAGCTTACATCCTGCCAGGATACTTTAACACTGTCAAACATCAACATCTGCCTATCCCAGGTCTTTGGGAAGGATTTGAAAAATAGATAAAAGTGCCAAATCCAATCTATTCATCTGGCTGTTGACAAATCATATCAATATAGAAAAAGAACTTGAGACAATTCAAAATAGAAAAACCCGCAAATAAGATGTGGAACAACTGTGGCAAAAGAAAGCAAAGGTAGTACCGATACCAATAGTAAGAGGTGCCTTGGGTGCTATCCGAAAACATCTGACCAACCAGGAATAAATCTACATTACTAAGCCATCTGAGCTGTACAATCTATGGATTAATTTCTGAAGGAGTGTGATGCTATCCCCTTAAGTGCATGTTTCTCAACCGGTGTAACCTTAAGATGAATGGACTTGAAATCCCAGAATTTTGGGATTTGAAGTGTAACAGAATAGCAGACTTAGAAGGGACCTTGGAGATCTTCTAATCCAGGGCTTTTCAACCAGTGGTATGGGTACCACCTGTGGTACATTGGCACCTGGCAGGTGGTACGCGACCATCCTAGAAAAGTGGTAGTGGGGGAGGGGAATGAGCTGAACCGGTGCCAGCACCACACAAGCCTGAGCGGAAGCGCCAGGATCAGTGCCGCTTTCCAGCTGATCGGCGTTTCTTCAAGGCTGCCAGGGCTCAGTGGAAGCGCCAGGATCAGCGCCAGGCTGCCACTGGTGCTCGGCGCTGATCCTGGCGCTTCTGCTGAGCCCAGAAGAAGCGCTGATCAGCTGGAATGTTGCAGCATCTCCAGGGTCTTGTGATTTACATTCAGATGCTTGGCAACTGACTCATATTTATGACGGTCACAGTGTCCCAGGGTCATGTGAAGGGACCAAAACCTGCTGCAACCACCCAGCAGATGGGGGGGAATAAAAACCAAACACCCCCACCCCACCCCCGTTGCCAATCCTCAACAGAAATGCTCACAACAGTGAAAACCTCGGACAGGAGGAAGAGCGCCGCCGGGTGGGCAGACAGGTGTCTTGCTCGGCTGTGGCTTGTGGGGCACTTTTTTCAGTGCCATTGTAACTTTGAACAGTCACTAAGTGAACTGTTGTAAGTCGAGGACTAGTAGTACTTTATCACTTTTTTCCTTTTTTGGGGGGGGGTCATCAAGTTTTTGACACCTTGCTAGGCGACTGGTGGTCCTTGGATGTTGCCATATCCTAAAAGTGGCACAATGGGTGAAAAGGTTGAAAAGCCATGTTCTAATCCAACCTTAAAGTCCCTAAGGTTGAGAAACATGCCTTAAGTCATGCCAAGTGTGGAAAGCCCTGCCTCCAAATCCACATAGGAATGGCGGTCATGCTATGGTTATTTAGCAGTAAGTGAAGACAAGTTTTCAGAAAGAGAGCAGATGGGCTTGCTTCAGAGATGCTGTAGTACAGGGGCCTTCAAACTTGGCCCTTTTATGACTTGTGGACTTCAACTCCCAGAATTCCTCAGCCAGGCACGTGGGAGGTGCACAAGTCATAAAAGGACCAAGTTTGAAGGCCCCTGCTCTAGTACAGTGCTTTTCAATCTCATCTAGGGAATTCTGGGAACTGAATTCCACACCTTATAATGGCTGAGATTGAGAAATACTGTTCTAATAGCAGTTGCCCTGAGACTGCTAAGATCACTTCCAACTTTTCAGTTCCACAAATATACAGCACAACAGTTAAGTAAAGAAACAGTCATAGCTACGTACAGAAACTGGCTAATCTGCCCTGAGCAGGAAGACTTCCTGAGCAGACATGACCCTTTCTTTAGGCCAGCAATATTTAAATCAAATCATCATTCATCTCTGAAGCACAGGAACACTAATACCCAACAGCTGTTCCCAAAGGTAAGAGAGGAAGTGTGGATTTGACATCACACAAGAAAAGTTTGAGATTTTTGTAAAACAGAAGACAAATAATGGTAGCAACTGAAATGTGTAAAGTTACACCCAGGTTGGCCAAAGTGAGTTAACCTCTTAGATCAGGGCTCCTCAATCTTGGCAACTTTAAGACTTGAAGCTGGCTGAGGAATTCTGGGAGTTGAAGTCCACAAGTCTTAAAGTTGCCAAGATTGAGGACCCCTGTCTTAGATGTTACGAGAATCTTAGATCCCAAAACCTAAAATATTACAGCAGTGTTTCTCACTCTTGGGTAGCGAATTTTGGGCGTTAAAAGTTCACACATCTTACAGCTGCTGAGGTTGGGAATCACAGTGTTCAACAATAAATTGTTGCCGCTGTGTTGACATAGCACACCAAGGCCTAAAGAAGTCATGACGAAATGGTTTGAGAAGAAAGGTTGCTTCAACTATCAACATTAGCTATTTGGTTTTAGTTTAGCCACCTGGCTGAATTAAATCAGTGTCCGATGAAGTGCATTTGCTAAATGCAGTAGAACTGACTGGTTTTTAGCTTGGAAATTTTGAACAGGTAATGTCATGTCTACTAATTGTGATGTCTACACATTACTTTGAGGACTAGAAATTCTTCCAAATCTGAATCTGTTAAGGACAATGGCTGAAGGATGCTTCAGAAGTTCCATAGTGCTTACCAAGAAAAGGGGACTGAGAACACATCACAAAGATAGAAAGCAGAGCGGCTGGGCGGGTTCAATCTTAAGTACTACGTACGGTAGCAATATCTTGACCTCTTGTCTACATGAGTTTACACCAGGGGTCTTCAAACTTGGCCCTTTTATGACTTGTGGACCTCAACTTCCAGAATTCCTCAGCCAGGCACCTTGGCTGAGGAATTCTGGGAGTTCAAGTCCACAAGTCATAAAAGGGCCAAGTTTGAAGAGCCCTGGTTTACACCTTGTGCTTAGCCATGGCTTATGGATAAACCCACACCGTAAACTAAGATAAGACACCCAGGAGCCGGATTCACGCAGTGTTCTAAGCCCAAACCAACTCGAAGGAGCGACTTTCCAGCCCGGTGATCATGTAGACCAGGGGTCTTCAAACTTGGCCCTTGGGAGTTGAAGTCCACAAGTCATAAAAGGGCCAAGTCTGAAGAGCCCGGATGTAGACACTCGTAGAATTCGCCCTCCTTCCCACGTTCTTGCTGAAACGCGAGCCCGAGCCCACCCCGCGGCGCCCTTGCGCACCTACCTTGGGGGTCTGGCCCACCATCACGTCGGTGCAACCGACCGCATAAGCACCCCTCCCGTGGGGCAAGCCGAGGGACTGGGTGACCCCCATCCTTGAAGCTGCGTCTCCCGCGGAAACTCCGAGGCGGCCCCAAACGGCGGCTTTCAGACGATCTCCGGGGCTGGCAGAAGAGAAAAGGGCAACGCGGTTTCGCTTCCTCCTCCCGGCTCTTCCCGGCCATCGATTGGCGGCCGAGCGATCCGTCTGCGGGCCGAGCGAGGGAGGAGCCCGGAGGCATCGAAAGGAGGAAGTTCTGCCGCCGACGGAGCCAACGCTGCGGGCCAAACGGGGCTGCTTTGTGGACTTTGGATCGCGCGCCCAGGGCGCGCAGCCAAAGGTTTTTTGGCTTGGAGGGGAGTTGGAATTCAGCACATCTGCACAAAAGCCGCTTGGAAAAAAGAGCATCGTTGGGTTAAAATTTACACGGAAGTTTCTCTCTCTCTCCTCCTTTCCTTTCCCCCCTCATATTTTGTCTACACTTGCAGGGGTTCTCAACCTTGGCCACTTTAAGACTTGTGGACTTCAACTCCCAGAATTCCTCAGCCAGCTTTGCTGGCTGAGGAATTCTGGGAGTTGAAGTCCACAAGTCTTAAAGTGGCCAAGGTTGAGAACCCCTGGTCTACAGTTCATCTTGATCTAGTATTCTCTTTTAAATTGATTGTAAGATAATCAGAAAGACAGGCAATACAATGCAAGGTTTACTATACTAGCCAGCATCTGTATATAGAAAGATGTATAAAGTTTGCAAATTTAAGGGAAATATGAAGGTGAAAGTTATTGAAAATGTACCCTGTGGTGGTTTATCTCTACCTGCAAGTTGCCCTGTTATACTCCTTATCACATATTTCATAGAATCATAGAATCGTAGAGTTGGAGGGGACCTCCCGGGTCATCGAGTCCAACTCCCTGCTCGAGGCAGGATTCCCTAAACCATCCCAGATAGATGGCCGTCCAGTCTCTGCTTGAAGACCTCCATCGAAGGGGAGCTCACCACCTCCTGTGGCAACCTGTTCCACTGGTCGACCACCCTTACTGTTAGAAATGTTTTTCTAACATCTAATCTGAATCTTTTCCCCTGCAGTTTCATCCCATTGTTTCTAGTCCTTCCTTGGGCAAGTGAGAACAGGGCTGATCCCTCTGCACTGTGACAGCCCTTCAGGTATTTATAGACAGCTATCATGTCTCCTCTCAGTCTTCTTTTCTGTAGACTAAACATTCCTAATTCCTTTAACCGTTCCTCATAGGACATGGTTTGTAGACCGTTCACCATCTTGGTAGCTCTCCTTTGAATCTGCTCCAGTTTGTCAGTGTCTTCCTATTTCTGGAAACAACTCTCCTTCCTTCCTTCTGAGGGAAGTTAGCCCAGAGAAGGAAATATTAAAAGGGCAGAAAAATATTTTTTTTTCCTCAAAAGGACTTTTTTTAAAAAAACCAAACCTGGCCCCAAATCTATCTCTCTGTCCCAAGCAAGAGCTAGCCCCATACAAGTGCAGATGTAAAACCATCAGAAAGTTGAAGCCAGAGCACTCAAGAAGACAAAGAGAAAATCTGCATGCCCCACCCAAACTCTAGGAGTCATTAGCCCCATCACCTGGGAAGCAGGATATGATAATAGGATTAAACCACAGATATCAAGGCCTAGGAAAACACTCAGAAATAGCCTCAAGGTTCATGCCACAGGAACAGGAGACTATTCCAAAAGGCTAGAGGGGGTATAAACACCTACTGCCCATGTGCTCAAGGTCTCTCTTTCCTCTCTGCTCTTTCTTGCAAGGACCATCTTTCTGCTTCTTCAATAAACTGTAACCTTCTTCTCAAAGCAGTCGCCATGTTGCTTATTTATCCCGGCTTGAATGAACCAGGATGAAGACTTACTTCTGACACTTCCTAATTCAGCGGTTCTCAACCTGTGGGTCGCGACCCCATTTGGGGTCGAACGACCATTTCACGGGGGTCGCCAAACAACGCAGTCCGCCATTTTCCCCCCTTTTCCTTAGCTGTGCTACTCCCTCTTATTCTATTGGCTTTTGAAAGCCAATAGAATAGACTCTCTTGAATAGAGTCTAATTCTATTGGCTTTCAAAAGCCAATAGGAATTGCCCAGGCTGTCTCTGCCCTGCTGAGCCCGCCAAAAGTCCCAGTCTGCAAACAGAGCTGCAAGTTGTCTGCAGCGAAGGCGAGCTCTCCAGACGTTTCCACCCCTCCCTGCTGAGCTACTACTAAAAATGTAAGTAAAAGAAGGCCAGGGGTGGGAGGTGGGAGGCCGGTGGGCGCAGGGAGGGTTGATGGCGCGCGTGGGGCCTGGCGGGTGCCTTACCTCCCTTGGGCTGGGCCAGGTGGTGGCCCAGCCGGTGGTCGCCCTGCGCCGTCACTGCCCCTTGCCAGCTACGCCTCAGCCGGCACAGGGGGCGGCACCACGCATGCGCGGCATTCCTGAGCAGGGAAATAGTCCTTGACTTATGACCGGTTGGGTAGTCGTCGACTTACGACCGGTTGGGGGGGGCGCAGCATTAAAAAGGTTGAGAACCACTGTCCTAATTGAAGGCAGCAAACATTCCTAATACTAGTTTTTCCCGTATCATCTATCTGCTGAACACCTAATTCTTACAGTGCTACCTAATGTCTATGCGGTGTGTAATATTATTATTTATCATTATCTTCTTTACTCCCCCTTTTATTGGGATGATGATGATGATGATGATTTTGTTGCTTTGCATGTACACTGAGTGCTTGTGTACTGGAGACAAATTCCTTGTGTGTCGAATCACACTTGGTCAAATAAAGTTCAATTAAAGTTCAATTCCGTTCAGTCCAATTTCCTCCTCCTCCTCCTCTCTTCCCCACAACAACCCTGTGAGATGGTTTGGGTTGGGAGACAGGGACTAGCCCAGGGGTAGGCAACCTCGGCTCAGGAGTTTCTTTGGCTCGTTTAAATCCCTGAGTAACGCTGGGACAATTGTGAGGCTAAGTGGAAAAACTTACACCAGTGGTGGTGAACTTTTTAGAGACCGAGGGCCCAAACTGCAACCCACACTGCAACCCACAACCCGCTTATGGTGGGCGTGGCCCATTGGATGGGTGTGGCCCATGGGGTGGGCGTGGCTGCGGTGGTAATGGCAGACTGGGTGGGACTAAAAAGTTCAATCAATCAATTTCAACTTTGCGAGATTTTTTTCTCCCCTCCTGCGAGAAGTTGAAATTGACTGATTGAACTTTTTTGCGGTGGAGGCCTAAAGCGAAAGGGTTTTATAAAACTCAGCTGAAGGCCTAGGACTGGGGCGATGGTGCTCGTGCCCACAGAGAGGGCTCTGAGTGCCGCCTCTGGCACCCATGCCGTAGATTCGCCACCACTGCCTTACACTATATAACACAAATTATACCTAAACTTTCATTATGCAAATTATATCAGGGAAGAAAAGGAAAGAAAATTCGAAGAACTGAAAGCCAGTTTTTTTCTCCTCTCTTTTTCTTTTAATCTGGCTCTTTGGGCTATTCAATTCCCCTTTGTCAGAGGGGAGGTGAGGAGGCTGCTAGTTTTCCCCTCCCCCTTCACACCTGCAAAAAGCCTCAGGTTCAATATACCTTTTTAAGTATTTCCCCTCTGTCTTTTGAAGTTGCTGGGCTAAATTGGAAGTAACCATAAATGTTCCTCTCCTTTTTAATGAAAGGGTTAGTTCTGTTTTAGCCTCAAACCCCAAACTGATATGTGTGTTTTGTTATATGGCCATTCAGAACAGTACGCTATGCTGGCTGAGGAATTCTGGGAGTTGAAGTCCACGAGTCATGAGGGGGCCATAGTTCCCCCATGCTGGCTGAGGAATTCTGGGAGTTGAAATCCACGAGTCATGAGGGGGCCATAGTTCCCTCATGCTGGCTGAGGAATTCTGGGAGTTGAAGTCCACGAGTCATGAGGGGGCCATAGTTCCCCCATGCTGGCTGAGGAATTCTGGGAGTTGAAATCCACGAGTCATGAGGGGGCCATAGTTCCCTCATGCTGGCTGAGGAATTCTGGGAGTTTGAAGTCCACGAGTCATGAGGGGGCCATAGTTCCCTCATGTTGGCTCAGGAATTCTGGGAGTTTGAAGTCCACGAGTCATGAGGGGGCCATAGTTCCCTCATGTTGGCTCAGGAATTCTGGGAGTTTGAAGTCCACGAGTCATGAGGGGGCCATAGTTCCCTCATGTTGGCTCAGGAATTCTGGGAGTTTGAAGTCCACGAGTCATGAAGGGGCCATAGTTCCCTCATGTTGGCTCAGGAATTCTGGGAGTTTGAAGTCCACGAGTCATGAGGGGGCCATAGTTCCCTCATGTTGGCTCAGGAATTCTGGGAGTTTGAAGTCCACGAGTCATGAGGGGGCCATAGTTCCCTCATGCTGGCTCAGGAGTTCTGGGAGTTGAAGTCCACCAGTCATAAAAGAGCCAAGGTTGCCTACTCCTGGGCTAGCCAAAAGCACTAGTACTCACAGTCTCCTGATGATTGGCCCAAATTTACCCAGCTGGTTTTGATGAGAAAGGCGGACTAGAACTCACCACCTCCTGGTTTATACGCCAGCACCTTAACTACACCAAAGCCCAGCTTCCCTCTACAGGCCCCTGACTACATATTGTGAGCCCTCTTTTACCATTATGTGTGTTTTACTGTATTTTTTAGATATCTTTGTTTGGGTTTTTTTATTGTAATTTATTGTTATATATATGTTGTTAGGCGCTCCGAGTCCTCGGAGAGGAGCGGCATACAAACCCAAATAAATAAATAAATAAATAGGCTGCAGAAGATTCTTTCCTTGCCTTTGTGCATGTGTGCATGAGTCTGTGTAAACACGCATACCACAGCCCTGCTATTTCCACTCCCTTGGCAAAGTAAAATGGAAAAGCAGGTTTCCTCTCCTGGTTTTGTTCATTTTAAAATCATCTTTATGCAAAACAAACCTGTCCTACTTTGATGGCTAAGCAAGGTATTTCAAAAGAGTGTAAAAGGCAGGTGAGCATAAATGAGCTGCAAAATTCCAGATGAGCACCCGATGGCAGCAAACCATTAGCTAGGCCCTTCACTGCTGCCATCTACTGTTCATCCAGACATTTTTTTAGCCCAGAACTGGAAGTCCTAATGAAGACATTTGCACAGGCCACACACAACGTGAAGGGAAGTTAAAAACATCCAAAAGTCACTTCAATGTTGGATATTTTCAGACAGGTTCATATGGTTTCATTCAAAGCAGGAAAACAAGCAGCCTACATATAAATCCTGAGTTGTCGACAGTATTTTGGAATTCTCTACTTGCCCTTGTTTTATTGGACATGAACTTCAATAGATAAGAAATGAAGTGAACGAAAAAAATTAAATTGGTAGAATTAAATTGATGGTGATTCAATGGATCTCCGGGAGTCTTAAAAATGCCCTGTGCAGATCTAAGGCCTCAGTTTCCCAATAAAGCATCCCTAGGAAAATATTTTCTCAGGTTTTATTAGAGACAAATCCCCCTTTGTTTATTGCTGCTTTTTGTAAAGTAACAAGGGTGGGCAAGGGTGTTTCTCTAGACTCTTTCATTTATGATTTTTTTTCTCCTTTTACCTTCAGTCACAGAGGCCATTTAAAAATAGACAGACTTAAAAGGAAGGTTTTAACATCAATCAAAGGACCAACGTTTTTATTACACAGTCAACATTCCAAGGCATTTTTATTCTCCAAGGCTTTTAATGGACGATTGATGGCTACAGCTCTTATTTCTTCCTTTTTATAGAGATTTATGACACTTTGGGCATAAAAGGAGCATGCAAACATTTTACATGTGCAACGTATTACTAGCTATAATGGGATATAATGGGGAGTGCTGTCTGATTTAATTATCTGGGATAAATGGCTTAATAGAATTTTCACACTGATGCTGGTAAACAGTTTTCTTAAAATAAATAGTAGAAAATGCTATAAATCAGGGGTCTGCAACCTTGACAACATTAAGACTTGTGGACTTCAGCTCCCAGAATTCCTCAGCCAGCATAGCCAGCATACACATTAAGGACATTGATTACAATGTCCCTATTGAAGAGTGTGAGAGGGTGAGAGACAGCTGTAATGTAGTTCTTTTTGTGTCAACCCAGAGTCAACATGCAGGGGAGATGGGCAAGCACAGACATTTAATAAATGAATGAATGAATGAATAAAAACAAGGTTAGACTAAATTAAGAAATTGATGCCACATAGATCAGGATTACTTTTAGTATAGAAGCAGCCCTTGACATGTGACCTTAATGGAGCCTGCCCATTACAGTTGTACAGTGGTACTTTGTTACTCAGTTGCTTTGAAACTCATTGAATTTGGTACTCAATGCATTTTGATGCAAAAAATATTGTCCCGATACTCATCGTTTGTTGGTAAGCAACACACAAGCCAGAACTTGTCAATGTCAGCTGCCTTGTGACTCACTACATTACTCCTTATAGCAGTGTTTCTCAACCTTGACCATTTTAAGGCATGTGGACTTCAACTCCCAGAATTCCACAGCCAGTGTTGCTGGCTGTGGAATTCTGGGAGTTGAAGTCCACATGCCTTAAAATGGTCAAGGTTGAGAAACACTGCCTTATAGGAAAAAAATGGTTTGGAACTCATCAGTTTTGGTAGCCACTGTATCTCCTGGAACCAATTAAAGATGAGTACCGAGATATCACTGTATGTTATGGCTGTTGTAAAATGTACTCTGCAGTCATCAGGCAAACCCATTGTTCACTGTGATGTGGTTTTGCTGAAAACTGGAAGTGCTTCGTTTTGGTAAAAGGGCAGTCACATGACCACAGAATGCTGCCAGTGGCTGTAAATGCAGCCATGTTGCCACGTGCTCAAGGTTCAGTCACATGACCACAGAGAGGGGTCCAACGATCGGAACTTGGAATGTGGCTTATAAGACTCCTTTTTAAGATTGGCTGTAAGTCAAGTACTGGTAAGCTTTACGACCTAGACAGCTATAGAAATAGAATTTTGCCAGTCTCAATCAATGAATCAGAATAAAGCTGGAAGGGACCTTGGAGGTCTTCTAGTCCAGCCCCCTGCTCAAGCAGGATTCCCTATATCATTTCAGACAGGTGGCTGTCCAGTCTCTTCTTAAAAACACTGAGTGATGAAGCACCCATAACATCTGAAGCTGTTCCACTGGTTAATTGTCCTCACTGTTAGGAAGTTTCTCCTTAATTCCAGGTTGCTTCTCTCCTCGATTATTTTCCCTCCGTTGTTTCTTGTCTTGCCTTCTGGTGCTTTGGAAAATAAACTGACCCCCTCCTCCTGTGGCAGCCTCTCAAAACTGGGATACTGCTATCATGTCCTCCCTGGTCCTTCTTTTCTCTAGACTGGCCATTCCCAAATCCTGCAACTGTTCTTCATATGTTTTAGGCTCCAGACCTTTAATCATTAATCAAGTTGCCCTTCTTTGCACTTTTTCCAAAGTCTCAACATTACTATCTAACAAAATGAAATTCAGTGGTGAAAAAAGCAAAGTTCTACATTTAGGCAAGAAAAACCAAACATACAGGTATAGTATAGGGGGTAGCTTGCTCAATAGTAGTAACTGTGAGAGGGATCTCAGAGTCCTAGTGGACAACCACTTAAATAGGAGTCAGCAGTGTGCTGCAGATGCCAAAAAAGCCAATACAGTGCTAGGCTGCATTAACAGAGGGATAGAATCAAGATCACGTGAAGTATTAATACCACTTTACAATGCCTTGGTAAGGCCACACTTGGAATACTGCCATCCAGTTTTGGTCACCACGATGTAAAAAAGATGTTGAGACTCTAGAAAGAGTATAGAGAAGAGCAACAAAGATGATTAGGGGACTGGAGGCTAAAACATATAAGGAATGGTTGCTGGAATTGGGTATGTCTAGTTTAACGAAGAGAAGGACGAGGGGGGACATGATAGCAGTGTTCCAATATCTCAGGGGCTGCCACAAAGAAGAAGGAGTCAAGCTATTTTCCAAAGCACCTGAAGGCAGGACAAGAAGCAACGGATGCAACCTAATCAAGGAGAGAAGCAACCTAGAACTAAGGAGAAACTTCCTGACAGTGAGAACAATTAATCATTGGAACAACCTGCCTCCAGAAGCGGTGAATGTTCCAACACTGGAAGTTTTTAAGAAGAGACTGGACAGCCATTTGTCCGAAATGGTATAGGGTTTCCTGCCTGAGCAGGGGGTTGGACTAGATGACCTCCAAGGTCCCTTCCAACTTTATTATTATTATTATTATTACTATTATTACTATTATTATTATTATTATTATTATTATTATTATTATTATTATTATTACAATGTGCTTCCCCTTTGGGAGAGGGAGGGGCTTGTCTGACACTTTTTCCCCACATTCTTGGCCTGGACTCAAGCCCCTCTTATCTGATGATTGCTTTAGTAGTGTCCCTTCATCCAGCCCTACAAGGCCATTTTCCTATGCCCTCTACAGTACACATTTTGCAACTGGGAGAACTGGATCATTCTTGCCGCTGGAGACTTACTTGATCTGTAAGTGATCAGGTGTATTGGTCCACTCGAACTCTAAGCAATCTGGTTCCATTTCAATTTTTATAGGAAAAATATGGGCTGGAACAGGGGTTTGCTGGCTGAGGAATTCTGGGAGTTGAAGTCCACAAGTCTTAAAGTTGCCAAGGTTGAGAACCCCTGCGCTGGAATTTTTAAGCCAGACACACACACACACACACCCTCCAAGGGAAATTTCCTATCCGTGTCTCCTGAGATGTAAGCTGAACTCATTTTGGCTAGTGTGTTAGAGGTTCGGGAAGGGACCTGATCTAAATCAAAGGAATTAGTGAGGCCAGTTCACAATCTTACACAGAAGTAATTTCATTTCATTTTGATGTCTTTCATTCAAATGCAGGTGATTTAATTAAATTTGCTGCCTTTAAGGCAATAAAAATAATGATTTCACTGTTATTAACTTTTCCTTCTAACCTTTTACAAATTATGGTTCGGGTGTAGCTTTTGGAGAGTTAGGGCTTTGTATGCCATCCTGGAAATGTTAACTGCCTAGCTCTACCTTATGGATCGAGCAATTAAAAAAATGAATAGCAAATAGGGAGATGCAGAAAACAGTAGCTCTCTGCTGCCCTCTGTTGGTCATGTAGAATTTTTTTCTTCTGTCCAGTTCTGGTAGCCAGCTTACAATTTGAAATGGAAAAGATTATCTGGCAAAATTAAATTAAGCATTCTAGAATGGTCAGACCTAGTTAATACAAGGAGGGACTATGAACCAGGCTGAAGGCTAGACTAGGAAGCAAAAAAACAACAACAACATGAAAGATGGTAAGGGAAAACTGCTTTACTGCCCTAGAAGCAAATGTGAATCTCGTCTTGGGAGTCACCAGGCATCTAAGAAGACTGTGTTTCTCAATCTTCACAATTGAACTGGCTGGAAAATTCTAGGTGTTGAAGTTTACGCATCTTAAAAATATTAGAAAATGAGAAACATTTCTGTAGTTAGTCTGTAATGTCTGGTTTTGCTGTTTAAGACCAATGAGCTAAATTTGCACAGAACATTGGAAAAATGTACATCACCGTGGTTTCTTAGTGTAAAAAATGAGGTTTTTCCAGTTGGCAGCACAGTGCGTTTGTTGGATTTCATGAATCTGACAAAATTTTCACAAACCTATATATTATAATAATTATTATATTAGTTTACCCCCATCTTGGTGGTATTTTTTTCCATCTGTTGCATCTTCTGTTGTAGCCATGATGACATCAGTATTCCCTTTAATGATCAGCTAGGCTATTGAATGCTGAGTGGGTCCCATTGTGGTTTGAAAACTACAATGCAGAAAACCAACGACTGGGGCTTATTTTACAAATAATAGTTCAAACTAAAATGCTAGTATTGTACTGTATTGACTTTCCCTGCCTGGAACTGTCACGACTTTCTGCATCTGAACTCTAGATATCCTTCTGTGCACCAAGTTAATTTAGCGAATTGAAGGCTAAATTCTCGTGCTGATGTGCAATCTGCAAAGATTGTTTTGTTCTCAATCTACAAAGAATCAAATATTTAATTTTGTTCTCCCTAACTAGTGAGGAAGAATATCAGGCTTTTGTGAGCAGATCTGAAGATGATGATGGGATCAGATCAAAGCTGCATGGAAGTTAGGTCAATAACAAAATCATAGAATCATAAGGCTGAAGGGGACCTTGGAGGTCTTCTAGTCCAGCCCTCCCCCACTGCCCAAGGCAGAGGTCCTCATACTATGCCAGACAAATAGGTGTCCAATCTTTTCTTGAAAACCTCCAGCTTTGGAGCACCCACAACTAATAATAGTAGTAGTAGTAGTAGTAGTAGTAGTAGTAGTAATAGTAATAGGCGCCTTGGGTGCAATCCCAAAACAACTGGAGCACCACTTGAACACCATTGGCATTGACAAATTCGCCATTAGTCAGTTGCAAAAGGCGGCCTTACTAGGAACTGCTTCCATCCTGCGACGAGATCTGTAATGCCATCAAACATCCACATCTGCCTATCCCAGGTTCTTGTAAGGACTCGATAGGTAGACAAAAATGCCAAATCCAGTCTGAACAGCTGGCTGACTGTGCGATGATCATAATAACAATAACAACAACAACAACAACAATAATAATAAGGCAAATAGGTGGAGTGGAATGCTGCAAGTACATCAGATGGTTAAAGAAGAAAAAATGATTTTGGAAGAATATCTGAAGGACAATGATGAAGATGCACTGAAATTAGTTTATCAGGAAGGCTTGCTGACTACTGGAGAGACCAAACTGGCCTACAAGAAAGACCAAATGAAGAACAGAATAGAGGCATGGGAAGACAAAGCACTACATGGCCAGTACATTAAAAAAATATCTGGGAAAGCAGATAATAACAAGACCTGGCAATGGCTAAGAGCAGGAAAATTGAAGAAAGAGACCGAGGGACTAATTCTGGCTGCACAAGACCAAGCCTTAAGGACAAATGCATATAAAGTCAAAACTGAGAAGACAGCAACAGACAGTAAGTGCCGCCTATGCAAAGAAGCTGAAGAAACAGTGGACCACCTGGTAAGCTGCTGCAAAAGATCGCGCAGACTGACTACAAGCAGCGGCATGGCAAAGTAGCAACAATGGTGTATTGGAAGATCTGAAAGAAATATCATTTGCCTGTAAGCAAAAACTGGTGGGATCATAAAATAGAGAAAGTCATAGAAAATGATAAAATTAAACTGCTCTGGGACTTCAGAATTCAAACAGACAAGCACCTGCAACATAATACCCCAGACTTAACAATTGTCGATAAGAAAGACAAAAAAGTCTGGATATTGGGTGTGGCAGTGCCTGGAGACAGCAGAATAGACGAGAAAGAACTGGAGAAGATAACAAAATACAAAGACCTACAAATAGAAATAGAAAGACTGTGGCAAAAGCAAGCAAGGGTAGTACCAATAGTAATAGGCGCCTTGGGTGCAATCCCAAAACAACTGGAGTACCACTTGAACACCATCATCGGCATTGACAAATTCGCCATTAGTCAATTGCAAAAGGCAGCCTTGCTAGGAACTGCTTCCATCCTGCGACGATATCTGTAATACCATCAAACATCCACATCTGCCTATCCCAGGTCCTGGGTAAGGACTCGATAGGTAGACAAAAATGCCAAATCCAGTCTGAACATCTGACTGACTGTGCGATGATCATAATAATAGTAATAATAAAGTTGTAAGGGACCTTGGAGGTCATCTAGTCCAACTCCCTGCTCAGTCTCTTCTTAAAAACTTCCAGTGTTGGAGCATTCACAGCTTCTGGAGGCAGGTTGTTCCACTGGTTAATTGTTCTCACTGTCAGGAAATTTCTCCTTAGTTCTCGGTTGCTTTTTTCTTTGGCTTCTTGTCCTGCCCTCTGGTGCTGCGGAGAATAAATCAACATCCTGTTCCCTGTGATAGGCCTTCAAGTGTTAGAAGACAGAAGTCTGTCTCCCCTAAGCCTTCTCTTTGTTAGCCTAGACCAGGGCTTTTCAACCAATGGTACGGGTACCACCTTATATTGGCACCTGGCAGGTGGTACACGACCATCCTAGAAAAGTAGCGGGGCAGGGGAAGGAGCTGAACCGGTGGCAGCACTGCACAAGCCTGAGCGAGAGATGGCTGAAGCTGCAGGGCTGTCAGGGCTCAGCAGAAGCACCAGGATCAGTGCCAGACTCCAGCCGGAGCTCGGCGCTGATCCTGGCGCTTCTGCTGAGCCCAAAAGAAGCGCCAATCAGCTGGAATGTTGCAGCATCTCCAGGGTCTTGTGATTTACATTCAGATGTTTGGCAACTGATTCATATTTATGACGGTCACAGTGTTCCAGGGTCATGTGAAGTGACCAGAACCTGCTGCAACCACCCAACAGACGGGGGGAGTAAAAACCAAACACCCCCCATCCCACCCCCGCTGCCAATCCTCAACAGAAATGCTCACAACAATGAAAACCTCGGACAGGAGGAAGAGCGCCACCGGGTGGGCAGGCAGGTGTCGTGCTTGGCTGTGGCTTGGGGGGCACTTTTTTTCAGTGCCATTGTAACTTCGAACAGTCACTAAGTGAACTGTTGTAAGTCGAGGACTACCTGTACTTATCACTTTTTTCCTTTTTTTTTTTGGTCATCAAGTTTTTGACACCTTGCTAGACAACTGGTGGTACTTGGATATTGCCATATCCTAAAAGTGGTACAATGGGTGAAAAGGTTGAAAAGCCCTGGCCTAGACTAGGGGTCGGCAACCTTAAACACTCAAAGAGCCATTTGGACCCGTTTCCCACAAAAAAGAAAACACCGGGAGCCACAAAACCCTTTTGACATCTAAAATGAAGATAACACTGCATATATCGTTTTTTTATGTTTATGCTATGTATAAAAAAACTATAGTGTGTTGCATTTATGAAATCAATGAACTGCTAGAGAGAAAACAAATTTTTATTTCTGCATGCAACAAAAACATTTTGAACTCTGAAAAAAAAGACGCTGGGTTGAAGGTTATTTTCAAATAAAATATTCAGTGTCTATTTGAGTCCTGCTCATATTTATGAAATAAAAAGCCGAACTTAATTAAATTAAATTAATTAAATTCAATTAATAGTGAAAGCAAATGAAATAGTGAATAGCATTAAATGTTGTGTTTTCTTCTGAAACTTTGGATTTATCCATGGTTGGCCTACCAGGGGTCGAAAAGCACAATAAATCTCATGCTGGCAGGTGTCGCACATTGGCAGTTGTGATACATATTTTGAGCGACAGAGAGTCACAGCAGAGGGATGAAAGAGCTTCCAGAGCCGCGGGTTGCCGACCCCTGGCCTAGACACACCTAGTTCCCTTAGCTGACCATTGTACACTTTAGCCTTTGTTGCTGTTCTCTGCCCTCTTTCTGGGGCCTCAGCATCTTAACATTATTTTGCTAGTGCTCTCAAAAGAAGACCCTCATTTTACAAGGAGACATGTATTTGGAGCATAGAATATGAGAGGCATGAATAAAGAAAACATGGAATTGTTAGCGAGGACATAAAATGTACCATATTTCAAGTCAATGTAAGGAGATCAATAATGGTCAACAGGAGTGTAAAATGGAGGAATCTCAAATTGGAACAGGAGTTGGACTGAATTAACAGGAGATCAGTTGACAGAGTTTCACAAAGCGAGTTCCTGGAGTATTGTCAACATCTAATTCAAGCAAAAAGAAACACATTCTATCCTTGGATCTCATTCAACACACAACAGAATTAGATCTATTATATAATACCGTAGGAAACAGGTACCATCTAGGGAGCCAGAACATTTTCAAGTGCAGATTGTGGAATGGATGATGAATTATTGGTTCCAAATATGCAAGATGTTGCAGTAAGATTTGATCTGAAGGATATAAAGTAAGTACCTATAAATAATGTAAGGAATACATTCCGTATGCTTACGCAAAAGCGACTTTGATGTACTGGGTGTGCGAGGGGTGTGGGTGGAAAGGAGGAGGCTTAATGGAAATCAAAGCAGAAAAAAAATATTACCAACATTTCAAAAAAGAAAAGATCCAAGTAGCTATCAGAATAGCTGTCAGGATACATGAAGGAAGACAAAGCTTTGGTCAACAAAAAGGATGGAGAATAACTGGATGCAGATTTACAACATCAACCAGGGAAGAACAAGGAAATATAGTCCAAGAATGTCAACAAACAGAAGGACAAGAAATGGAAAAGAAGCTAAGAGAAATCACAGCAAAATTGATCATTAAGGAACACACAAGCGTGGAAGTGATCTCATAAGAGCTAATTGGGGTTAAAACAGTGGTTCTCAACCTTTTTTAGGTTGAGACCCCACTTGCCCCGCCCATGCGTGCCGCAACCCCGACCCGGGCGCGTGCACGCTTGCGCGCGCGCAACGGGCCAATCCACGCGTGCGCGGGGCGCACACACTGAAAAATAATAATAATAAAAAAAAAATTCAAAAAAACCCCCCCACAAAATGGCGGACCGCGTCGGGCGGATCTGCGCATGTGTGGCGCGTGCATGCAATGGGGCGATCCACGCATGCATGGCGCGCGCATGCGACGGGCCGATCCACGCATGCGCAGCGCGCGCACGCCAAAAAATAAAAAAAAATTTAAAAAATAAAAAAAAATTCAAAAAAAAAGGCGGACTGCGACGGGCGGATCTGTGCATGAGCGGCGCACGCATGCGATGGGCCGATCCGCGCATGCGCGGTGCGCGCACGCCCCAAAAATAAAAAAAATAAAAAAAATTAAAAAAACACAACATAATGGCAGACCGCGGTGTCCGGCGACCCCCGCGAAATGGTCGTTCGACCCCAAATGGGGTCGCGACCCATAGGTTGAGAACCACTGGGTTAAAAGAAGATGGGAGAGCTATAATCAATCCTTTTGCAAAGTATTATGCAACAATAAAAACACAGAGAGAGAATATATATTAGGAACTGACTCATTAAAAAAGTGAAGTGGGATGGCCAATTGGCCAATGGTCAAATCTGAAACCAGCAGATGCAGATGAAAAGCACTGAGGTCTTTAAAGCTGTAGGAGATGAGGCGGTTAAAATGTTAACTGTTCTGTGTCGACAAATATGGAACAAATCTGTGTTTCCTAAAGATTGGAAGAGATTCTTAACCACAATGTAATGATTAAGGCATCAGGCTAGAGCAGGGGTTGGCAACCTTGGCTCTTTTATGACTCGTGGACTTCAACTCCCAGAATTCCTGCGCCAGCCATGCCTACCCCTGCACTAGACTAAGATAATCAGCAAGCAGAAGGTCCTATATCTATATGGAGTTGAACAGATGATGGATTATATAATGTCGATCAGTGTTGTTAAACCTTGACAACTTTACGATATGTGGACTTCAACTCCCAGAATTCCCTAGCCTGCATTCTGGCTGGGAAATTCGGGGAGTTGAAATCTGCCCATCTATAGTTGCCAATTTTAAAAAAGATTGAAATAGAAAAGGATAGGATAGGATAGGATAGAGTTGAAAGGGACCTTGGAGGTCTTCTAGTCCAGCCCCCTGCTCAAGCAGGAGAACCTATAGTGTCCCATACAGGTGAATGTCCAGTCTCTTCTTGAAAATCTCCAGTGATGGAGCGCCCACGATTTCTGGGGGCAAGCTGTTCCACTGGTTAATTGTCCTCACTGTCAGGAAGTTTCTCCTTAATTCCAGGTTGCTTCTCTCCTTGATCAGTTTCCAGCCATTGTTTCTCATCCTGCCCTCTGGTGCTCTGGTGAACAACCTGGCCCCCTCTGCCTTGTGGCAGCCCCTCAGATACTGGAACACTGCTATCATGTCTCCCCTATTTCTTCTTTTCTTTAGATTAGCACTAGCCAAACCCAATTCCTGCAGCCGTTCTTGGTATGTTTTAGTCTCCAAGCCTCTGATCATCTTAGTTGCTCTTCTCTGAATTTTTTCCAAACTCTCAGCATCTTTTTTGTGATATGGTGACCAAAATTGGCTGCAGTATTCCAGGTGTGGTCTTACTAGGGTTTTATGAAGCAGTACCAATAGAAGGATGGTACTAATAGAAGGATGGAATCTCAAAAATGATAGGAATGTACTTAGTCATTACTAGAGAGAGGTTGAAATGGCAAGATGTGAACATGTACCCACCCAGAGTTGAATCCAATTCAGTGGTGACTCACTGAATTAATCTATTCTTATCTGCCAGCCCCATCCTCTTTTTTTTTTTGCCAACAAAACACTGCCTATCCACTGAAATCCAGAGGGGGGAGCCCTATAACCGTTCAGCCACCAAAGGCTTTCCTCCTTTGTAATCTGATGGAATATTGGACATCAATTACATCCAAGAGTAGGGATCATAAAAGACTGTACCACCATAGAGACGAACTTAATTTTGAACTTGATCACAGCAGCGAGACTGTTGATGGGACAATATTGGAAGAAGCCAGAATTACCATCTATTGAAGAATGGACTTTGAAAGTTATAAATTTGGCAGAAATGGCTAAAATATCTGCATATTTGAAGGATCATTCAAATGAAAAATATATGTTGGACTGGAAACATTGGATAGACTACATACAAGAGAAACATCAATCAAAGAAAATGTATCTGGCTTATAGTTAAATCTCGATATACGGAGTGAAGAATGTTTACAAATTTAAAATGATTGTATTAAGTTGAATAGCATTTAACTTGAATTATTTCTTTGTTTACATGTACAAATATATATCTAATAATAAAAAATGTTATAAAATTTAAAAAAAAAGAGTTCGTGGCTGTGTCCATCTGCTTCTGACATCTGTCACCAGGCTATCTCTGGAAACAGATCAGGAGGGGGAGAAACTGTCTGAAGAGTTTGAAAATCGGCTGGGTCTGCAGAGAAAAACAAATCTGAAAAAAATCTTACTTGGAGAGACCAAGGGAACTCTGTCCTCTGTTTTGGACACATGAACTAGTACAGTGATGGCAAACTTTTTAGAGACTGAGTGCCCCGAAACTGCCCCGCCCCCGGCCCGCCCCCACTCCACCGGCCCGCCCCCGCCCTGTTTCGCCCTCACCCCACCAACCCTCAGGGCCATCCACGGCCTGCCGCAGATCGCCCAGGTAGCCCTGCAGCGCCATGGTGGCTATACCCTCCGCCTGTGCTCCGGAGCATGATGTGCTGCCCAGCTGCCATGTGCTGGGCTGCGCTGCTCTGTGTGGGCCGCACCCAGGGGTGACTCTCCTCCGGGGGGGGGCTGCTGCTGAGGACTGGGCTGCGGGGGGAGGCGGGACTGGGGCGACGGTGTGCGTGCCCTCTCGTGCCGCAGGTTCGCCACCACTGAAATAGTATTTTTCATTGACGCCTAGAAACGGTACACAAATCCACATTATTTTTTTTAAAGTTATTAGATTACTATCTTTCATCAGCTGCCACAGCTGGCATTCCGTTCATTTGTCCCCCTCTTGAGGTTGGGGTGTTGTTGCACAGGCAAAAACATACTTAAAGTGCCTCCATCTCTTCCATGATCTGTGCGAGCTACACTGGTTGCCGGTGGCCTTCCGGGTGCGTTTCAAGGTGTTAGTGACCACCTTTAAAGCGCTCCATGGCATCGGACCCGGATACTTACAGGACCGCCTGCTGCTAGCAAATACCTCCCGCCGTCCGGTACGCTCCCACAGAGAGGGTCTCCTCAGGGTGCCGTCGGCCAGACAATGTTGGCTGGCGACCCCCAGGGGGAGAGCCTTCTCTGTGGGAGCTCCTACGCTTTGGAACGAGCTCCCCCCCGAACTCCGTACAATGACGGATTTACGTACCTTCCGTCGGGAATTGAAAACATTCCTTTTTCGACAGGCCGGCCTGGTATAGAAGCTCCGGTTCCAGCAAGGTTAAAATTGTTTTAGGGGATTGAGTCATTTTTAAGATATACAATGTATTGGGCTTTAAATGGGATTTATGGCCAAATTGTTTAATTTATTCTTAATTATTTTAATTTTTGTATATTGATATGTTTTTTAATTTTGGGCTGTACACCGCCCCGAGTCCTTCGGGAGAGGGGCGGTATAGAAATCGGAAAATAAATAAATAAATAAAAAAAAAGATTCTTGGTGTTTCTCAGCCTTGACAAGTTTCAAACGTGTGGACTTCAACTCCTAGGATTCCTTAACCAGCATGTAATTAAATTTAATTATTGTTAAAAATAATAAAGGGGAGAATAGAAGGTAACCCTCTACTTGAAACCATTCTTTTAGTGACCATTTGAAGTTACAACAAAAACTGATAAAAATGACCTACGACCATTTTTCACACTTATGAACATTGCAGCAAACCCATGGTCATGTGAAGAAAATTAGGGCACTTGGCAGCTGGCATGTATTTATGATGGTTGCCATCTCCCAGGGTCATGTGATCACTTTTTGCAAACTCCTGACAAGCAAAGTCAATGGGGAATAACAACAACAATAACAACAACAAATAACAACTACTACTACTACTACTACTACTACTACTACTACTACTACTAATAATAATAATAATAATAATAATAAAAAGATGGAAGTGACCTTGGAGGTCATCTAGTCCACCCCCCTGCTCAGGCAGGAAACCCTATACCAGCGGTTCTCAACCTTTTCCGGGGCTTGACCCCGGCCCGCATCACGCATGCGTGGCGCGACGGGGCGCGGTGCGACGGCCCGCATCGCAATAGGGAAAAAAATGGCCGACCAAAAAAAATGGCCGACTGCGGTGCTTGGCGACCCCCGTGAAATGGTCGTTCAACCCCAAATGGGGTCGTGACCCACAGGTTGAGAACCGCTGCCCTATACCATTTCAGACAAATGGCTGTCCAGTCTCTTCTTAAAAACTTCCAGTGTTGGAGCATTCACAGTTTCCGGAGGCAGGTTGTTCCACTGATTAATTGTTCTCACTGTCAGGAAGTTTCTCCTTAGTTCTAGGTTGCTTCTCTCTTTGGTTAGTTTCCACCCGTTGCTTCCTTGTCCTGCCTTCAGGCGCTTTGGAGAATAGCTTGATTCCCTCTTCTTTGTGGCAGCCCCTGAGATACTGGAACACTGCTATCATGTCCCCCCTCGTCCTTCTCTTCGTTAAACTAGATATACCCAATTCCAGCAACCGTTCCTTATATGTTTTAGCCTCAAGTCCTCTAATCCTCTTTGTTGCTCTTCTCTGTACTCTTTCTAGAGTCTCAGCATCTTTTTTTACATCATGGTGACCAAAACTGGATGCAGTATTTCAAGTGTGGCCTTACCAGGTGTAAGAAACCTTGAAACTCTGAAGTGCGTGATCCGGCTCTTGGAACTTTAGACAGATTCTGGACTATTCTACTGCATGCTCCTATTCAAAAGCAATTCATTCAGGCAAGCATCCAAGATTCTGTTTTGGTCTGCATACTACGATCTCTTGATCTTGAATAAACTGAGGGGCACCATACCAACTGTGTGTGAGTCAGTAATTGAAACTTGAAGCAGGGAAATTGGGGCGATGATCCAGTGTGGCCAGCTTCTGCCTTCCCTATGAGATTTAGCTTGACTCCCTCTTCTTTGTGGCAACCCTTGAGATAGTGGAAGACTGCTCTCATGTCACCCTTAGTCTTTCTCTTCATTAAATTAGACATACCCAATTCCAGCAACCGTTCCTTATATGTTTTAGCCTCCAGTCCCCTAATCATCTTCGTTGCTCTTCTCTGTACTCTTTTTAGAGTCTCAGCATCTTTTTTACATCGTGGTGACCAAAAGTGGATGCAGTATTCCAAGTGTGGCCTTACCAAGGCATTGTAAACTGGTATTAATACTTCATGTGATCTTGATTCTATCCCTCTGTTAATGCAGCCTGGCACTGTGTTGGCTTTTTTGGCAGCTGCAGCACACGGCTGGCTCCTATTTAAGGGATTGTCCACTAGGACTCCAAGATCCCTCTCACAGTTGCTACTGTTGAGCAAGGTACCCCCTATGCCACCTGGGAAGCCAGATTCACTTAACAATCATGTTACTAACTTGGCAACTCAGTGATTTACTTAACAACTACAGCAAGAAAGGTTAAACCAGGGGGCAAAATTCACTTCACTGTCTTGCTTACCAACGGAAATTTTGGATTCAACTGTGGTTGTAATTCAAGGACTACATACACTGAGCAGAAAACAAATGGCCATCGAAGCTGTTCAATGTTATCTCCAGCCAAAAGGCAGCGCAGCGTTACTTTTCTAGCCTGTTTTGTGCTTAACGCTTTGAGCTCATTTCAAAACAGCACAATTAAACCTATTAATTAGCAAGAAAAACCGGCTCTCCCTTCCATTTGAAGCTGTACCACCAGAGGCCTCTGATTTTCATTAAATACATAATGGAATTATGTTGAAAGAGCCACTTTTAAAATAGAACCCCTTTCTCCCTTTATTTATTTATTACGCAGGGCTTCCGTTTCTGAACTTTGTTGGGGAAAGAACTCACCTGTTTTCTGCAAACAAGTGGAAATCACTTGAGCTGAGCCGAAGAAGAAAATTGTTCCCAGATGGCCAGATTGACATTTTTTGGGGGGGGGAAGCGGTTTATGCCCAATGCCACTGACATCTGCAAGCTGCCAATGGTTGGGCAGAATGTTTGCTTGGTGTCCTTTCCTGATGGCCTTGGCTCAGTCTAGCTATATATCCTAACCTCCTTCACTTGATCAGATAAATCAGGGGTTCTCAACCTTGGCAACTTTAAGACTTGTGGACTTCAACTTCAAAGCTTTGCTGGCTGAGGAATTCTGGGAGTTGAAGTCCACAAGTCTTAAAGTTGCCAAGGTTGAGAACCCCTGAGATAAATAGACATGAGCGTATCCAAGGTGAATTGTGAAGATTCCACTTGGTGGTTTTGCATTCCCTTTCTGTGGGCTAGCTTTCTCCAAGAGAAACTATGGCAACTTCTACCACCGGTGGACTTCAATTCCCAGAATTCCTGAGCCATCCACAGGTGGTAAAGTTGCCATAGTTGTCCACCCCTGGTCTATGAAATACTTTGGAAGATGGAAAAAAAAAACACAAAGAAATTTGTACCAAATTTTAAAGGCTGACCTATTTTGCTGTTTTGAGCTTTGAATAAGATTACCCCCATTCTTTATAGACCAGGGGTAGGCAACCTTGGCGCTTTTATGACTGGTGGACTTCAACTCCCAGAATTCCTGAGCCAGCCATGCTGAGGGGAAAGGGAGAGGTTTCCAAGCTGAGCCATGCTGGCTCAGGAACTCTGGGAGTTGAAGTCCACGAGTCATAAAAGAGCCAAGGTTGCCTACCCCTGGTATAGACAAGCCAGTTGGGCTGATAATTGAAACCTTTCTTCATCTCTGGTAATGGGGTAGCAACTTTGACCATTTCTGAAGGCAGGAAGGTCATGAGCAGGATGGGATTATCCAGTTCTCTCCACCAAGAATGCACTACCACCCATGTGTATCTTAACAGGAAGCAAGGACCACCACAGGCTTAATGAGAGGACCAGCATTGAGAATTCTCTTCCCTAACACTTCCAAGAAGTTGGAGATATTTTAGTCCATCTTTCCTAATCTGGATTCTAGTCTTAGATTACTATTCTTATGAACTCCAGTCATTTTGATTACAGGCTGATGTGGGTTGTAGTCTAAGATATAAATATATTTATCTTATAAATATAAAGACAATGTCCAAACAATCTTAGAAGCATTCTGATAGAAAATCTCTTTCTTTCTTTCTTTCTTTCTTTCTTTCTTTCTTTCTTTCTTTCTTTCTTTCTTTCTTTCTTTCTTTCTTTCTTTCTTTCTTTCTTTCTTTCTTTCCTTCTTTCTTTCTTTCTTTTCCTTCCTTCCTTCTTTCTTTCCCTTCCTTCCTTTTCTTTCTTTCTTTTCCTTCTTTCTTTCTTTCTTTCTTTCTTTCTTTCTTTCTTTCTTTCTTTCTTTCTTTCTTTCTTTCTTTCTTTCTTTCTTTCTTTTCCTTCCTTCCTTCCTTCCTTCCTTCCTTCTTTCTTTTCCTTCCTTCCTTCTTTCTTTTTTCTTTCTTTTATCTGTCTGTCTGTCTGTCTGTCTGTCTGTCTGTCTAAGCAACCCCATAGAAAGTTTATATATTGCATAAAAAGTATTCTATTCTTTTCCAAAAGACAAGAGAGAGAGAGCAGAAGGGCAGTTATTCTGCTTTCCATAACATTCCCTCCACATCTAACAAATTCAAATGCAGCCACAACAACACTGCTTAGGTTGGACTGGTGGAGGACACCGATTGGGAAAAATGGACTAAACGTATCTCCAGGGTGATATTACAAGTAGGAAGGATTCATTGGACAATCTAGGGTCAGTCACAGTTTATTCATTTATGCCAGCGGTTCTCAACCTGTGGGTTGCGACCCCATTTGGGGTCGAACGACCATTTCACGGGGGTCGCCAAACAACACAGTCCGCCATTTTTCCCCCTTTTCCTTATCTGTGCTACGCCATTTTTTTCCCTTTTCCTTAGCTGTGCTACTCCCTCTTATACTATTGGCTTTTGAAAGCCAATAGAATAGACTCTCTTGAATAGAGACTAATTCTATTGGCTTTCAAAAGCCAATAGGAATTGTCCAGGCTGTCTCTGCCCTGCTGAGCCCACCAAAAGTCCCAGTCTGCAAACGGTGCTGCAAGTTGTCTGCAGCGAAGGCGAGCGGTCCGGAACTTTCCGCCCCTCCCTGCTGAGCAACTACTAAAAATGGAAGTAAAAGAGGGCCAGGGGTGGGAGGTGGGAGGCCAGCGGGCACAGGGAGGGCAGCTGGCGTGTGTGGGGCCCGGCAGGTGCCTTACCTCCCTTGGGCTGGGCCAGCTGGTGGCCCCAGCCGGTGGTCACCCTGCGTCGTCGCTGCTGCTTGCCGCAGCCGGCCAGGAGTACCTGGGCCTGCCTGCCGCCGCCCTGAATGGGCGGCAGCGAAGATAAGGCTAGCGGGGCAGCGGCAGGTGCAGGGAGAGTTTTTGGCGTGCGTGGGGCCCGGCAGGTGCCTTACCTCCCTTGGGCTGGGCCAGCTGGTGGCCCAGCCCGTGGTCGCCCTGTGCCGTCGCTGCCGTGGCCGCCCAGGAGCGCCTGGGCCTGCCTGCCGCCGCCCCAAACAGGTGGCAGCGAATGCAAGGCTAGCGGGGCAGCGGCGGGCGCAGGGAGAGTTTTTGGCCCGTGTGGGGCCTGGCCGGTGGCTTACCTCACTTGGGCTGGGCCAGCTGGTGGCCCATGCCGTGGTCGCCCTGCACCGTTGCTGCTGCGGCCGCCCAGGAGCGCCTGGGCCTGCCTGCCACCGCCCTGAATGGGCGGCGGCCTACGCCTCGGCCGGCGCAGGGGGCAGCACCGCGCATGCACGGCGCAGATCGGGGGTCGTGACCTACAAAAGGTTGAGAACCGCTGATTTATGCTAAACCAAGAGGTGGATTGTCTATCGTGCTGTACAAAACCAGCCATTTTGAATTGTAAAACACAATTCCTGGCTTAGTAGAACTCATCAGTTTTTGGCTTTGTCGGCTGTCTAAGTCAAGAGATGGTGAAACCCAGCCACTGTCTCTCAGCCTAACCAATCTTGCCGGCTGGGTGGGAGGATAAAACAGAGGCTGAGGAGAGAAGCACGTACTTCTTGCCCTGATATCTGGAGGACATAAATGGAACATGAACATACATGCACACATAAAAGCGCACATTTCTGTAACCCAGATAGGTGCAGCCAAGTTGGCTTGAGGGCTGCTGGGACTTTGCATGACTTATCACGGATTGATCTCTAAAAGAGAACAGGAGCGGAACATAAAATGGCTCTAATTTCTTATTTGATTCACATCTTTTTTTTAATGAGGTGAAGATATAAGACACATATTATGTCCCTTAGAATCTTTTTGTTGTTCTGTCATTCCCCTTCCCCCCCACCACTTGCCTGCTTTTTCTTTTGGGGATGGGTGGGCTCTTGGAACAACAACAAAAAAAAAAACCTGAGACCTTCTGCACTGTACTTTAATTTAAACCATCTCCCCAAGATAAGACCCTCATATGGAAACCTACAAGGGTTTTAAAAGCAGAAATACATGGGAACACTTAATGATGGGTCCCCATCCAGTCATTGGGTTTTTAATTTCCCCCCCCCCCCGATTACCTGCAGGTCCAAAAAGTCGAGATGGAACCACCATGGTGCCATCAAAATCCACCTGTTTTCTAGATGATGCACATAAAAAATAAATAAACCAGGCAGAACTTTGCTGCCTCCATTATGGCTGCCACTTGATGTTTTGGATCACACCTTGTGGACCGCCCTGGTTACTTGGAAACTGTTTTTGAGAGAAGCCACACTTGTTCCCTCCCAACTGCTCTGATTCTTGCCTGGCACAAACGCAGCATGAGGAAACAAACCCTGTATCACAGCAGAAGGATACACTGAAATTAATGTTTACTAATGAGAGCTGCTAGGCTCTCTGGGGACCAGTTTATGAAAAATAAATCACAGTGTCCTTGCTTTGGAGAACAGGCTGTTAATTACAACCCCCTTCCTTTTGGGACATTTACGGGAGGCAGAGAGAATAATGGCCCCCTCAGTGCAGGCATTTATGGGACTTTCCTGGAGCTTTCAGCTGTTCCGTCTCTCTTTTGTTGAATGTCAAAACAAGGCTTTGTGGTGGGTCCTTATGCAACCTTTGGGAGAAGCCACAACTCAGCCAGGTGAATTGTGAGATAGCCCTTTCTCTGGTCTTGTTCTTTTAGTTCCTCCACCTTCAACCGGATCCATCTTAATAGCTTTTTGGCCTGTCTGTATTCCCTTGGAGAACATCTCTAGATCTTCATCAGCCACATAGTCCATGGAGTTGCATGGAAAAAAACCCAAATACCGCTCTCGGGTTTTCCGTTTTAGCTGGTGAGTTTTTAACTTCCTAATGAAACGAAAATGATCCAGGTGATCGTTTCAAAGACATACAATGCCAGATAATTAATGTGATTACTCACCGTGCTTGAAGTAATGTTAAAAATTACAACCCAACAGCAACTTTCAGAAAGGCAGTGGAAACTGCATCCAAGGCTGATGTGAGTAAGAAGGGAGGGGCGACTGTTGGGGAGCGAGGACATTTCAGGAAATTAAAAAGAGAAGAGAGTTGATCTCCAGGTTGCAAACAGGCAAGCAAATGCCGGCTGAAAAACATCACATGTCCTTATAAGGCGATTCAGTGAGCATCTCTGTTTGTGTGTGCATATGTGTGCACGTAGAGCAAGGGTGTCAAACTCAAATTCATTGAGGGCCACATCAGCATTGTGGTTGTCCTCTGGGGGCCGGGTAGGGGTGGCCAGGGTGGGCACGGCCTACTGGGTGGGCGTGGCTGGAGTGGGTGTGGCCTACTGGGTGGGCATGGCCAGCTCTACATCGTTCGCGTCAAGGTTGCCTGTGGGGGCCTGGGCAGGAGTGGGACAGATCTGAGGGTCTCTGGCAGAAGGGGGGGACCGGGGCAAGCGCCAAGGCATAGTCCACTGGAAGAGCCTGCCAAAACCCCTCCCCTGGAGCCCATCAAGCCGGATATGTCAAGTAGGTGAGGGCCATTTGCTGGCCACTTCCAGGCGATGGTGCATTTCTTCATTCCTCACAAAGGGTGACACCTACCCAGTGTGCACCCAGGGAGCAGGGCCAACGTGGCAGGGGCCGATCGCTGGTTCCAGACGGCCTTGTAGAGCTAAGACTGAATGCATTTCAGTATAGATGGCCACCACACAATTGTACATTGGCTCCTGGGCGTCCAGGACCGGGACCAAGGCAGCGGGAGCCATTACCTCACTGTTTCCAGGATTGCTTCGCGGGCCACATGAAACCACTTTGTGGGCCGCATCTGGCCCCCGGGCGTTGTGTTTGACATGTCTGATGTAGAGGATGAATTGTGTGACGTACACATCTTGTGCTACATTCTGAGGTGTTAAGGGATAATCACAACTGAAAAAGCAAACCTAACCCTCCCTCTTGACAGTCTTGGAAAAATAAGGGATCAGTCAACGGAATCTTAATTGTATTCTCATTCCACGCTTATAAATATTCCTTGACTTATGACCATTTGTTTAATGATCATTCAAAGTTATGACTGTGCTGAAAAAAGTAACTCATGACTTCTCCTGGTGCTTACAACAGTTGTGTGTCTCCGCAGATGCACAATCATGATTCAGGCACTTGGGACCTGACACACATTTACAATGGTTGCGGCATTTGTGACCTTCCCAACCCACTTCCCACTTCCAAAGTCAACGGGAAAAGCTGGATTTTCTTAATGGCCCTATGATTCACTTAACAACCTTGCAAAAAAAAAGTCACAAAATTGAGTGTGACTCACTTAATGACTACCCCACTTAGCAATCGAAGTTGTAGTCCCAATTTGTAGATCCTAATTTGAGGATTATCTGTAATTGTATTTACAGGGTGTGGGGGGGCACTGTCAAAAAGGTCAATTTGAAGTTGGGACCAGGATTTTTGAAGCCTTGCCTATTTTACGTGTGACACTTGTAAAAAAAAATGCCTTTGTATAGTCTTGGCCACTGCCTTCACTTTTTGATATACACCCTTCACCCTCCCCCAGATGCCCCTTGTGTTTGTTCTTAAATTGAAAATTCTGGATCAGATAGTAGCATAAAAGGATGTGCTCTCTCTCTTTCTCTCTCTCCCCCCTTCTCTCTCTCCTCTCTCTCTCCCTCTCTCTCTCTCCCTCTCTCTCTCTCTCTCTCTCCCTCCCTCTCCCCCTCCCTCTCTCTCTCTCTCTCCTCTCTCTCTCCCCCCCTCCCTCTCTCTCCCCCTCCCCCCCTCTCTCTCTTTCTCTCTCTCTCTCTCTCTCTCTCTATTTTCATGTCATTTTCATGTTACTTGTACCTCTATAACTGTCTGGTTTGGTGCAGCAGCCAAACAGGACAGATACAGACTTCAACCGATAGTTAGAACTGCAGAAATAACAGTTGCAGCCAGCCTGCCTTCTACTGAGGACCAGTGTAGTGCATGAACCAGAAAGAGAGCTGAGAAACTATCTACAGACCCTTCACTCCCTGGATATAAACTGTTTCAACTCCTCCCTTCAGGACTTCGCTATAGGCCAGGGGTAGGCAACCTCGGCTCTTTTATGACTCTTGGACCTCAACTCCCAGAATTCCTGAGTCAGCTCAGGAATTCTGGGAGTTGAGGTCCATGAGTCGTAAAAGAGCCGAGGTTGCCTACCCCTGTTATAGGCTATTAAATGCCAAAGCAACTAGATACAAAGGTAGTTCCCCCCCATGTCATCACTGTTAAACATCTAATTCCCACATACGATATTTACCCATGTAGTAGAACTGTATTGCTATTATCCTTCTCATCTTCTCATCTTCCCTACAACCTTCTCCTATTAATATCTTATGACCATAACTTGTTGTTTCTACCTGATGATTTATGATTGTATCTTATGATTCGTGATCTATGGCTTATCACTTTGCTGTTTGTATACACACGGAGAGCTTAATGCACGGGAGACAGATTCCTTATGTGTCCAATTCCACTAGACCAATAAAGCATCTTCTATTCTATTTTAACTCTCCCCTTTGGCATTCTTCTTGCTGAAAACCTGACCTCCTGAAAGGGCCATTTGTCAAAAAGCAACTTTTGAGAATTAATAGGAGGACCAGCAGCAACAGATGCTGTCCTTGCATGACTCACTGAACCGACTACAGCAAGGTTAGCATGTTGTACAAATCTAATCCTGTAGCTCAGTGGTTCTCAACCTTTTTAATGCCGCGACCCCCAACCGGTCGTAAGTTGAGGACCACCCAACCGATCGTAAGTTGAGGACTACCCAACTGGTCATAAGTCAAGGACTTCCCAACCGGTTGTAAGTCGAGGACTATTTCCCTGCCTGGGAGCGCCGCGCATGCGTGGTGCCGCCCCCTGCACCGGCCGAAGCGTAGCTAGCAAGGGTCAGCGACGGCGCAGGGCGACCACTGGCTAGGCTACCAGCTGGCCCAGCCCAAGGGAAGTAAGGCACCCGCCGGGCCCCACGCGCGCCAGCAACCCTCCCTGCGCCCACCGGCCTCCCACCTCCCACCCCTGGCTCTCTTTTACTTCCATTGTTAGTAGTTGCTCAGCAGGGAAGGGTAGAAACTTCCGGAGAGCTCGCCTTTGCTGCAGACAACTTGCAGCACCGTTTGCAGACTGGGACTTTTGGCGGGCTCAGCAGGGCAGAGACAGCCTGGACAATTCCTATTGGCTTTTGAAAGCCAATAGAATTAGTCTCTATTCAAGAGAGTCTATTCTATTGGCTTTCAAAAGCCAATAGTATAAGCGGGAGTAGCACAGCTAAGGAAAAGGGGGGGGGGAATAGCAGACTGTGTTGTTTGGCGACCCCCATGAAATGGTCGTTTGACCCCAAATGGGGTCTCAACCCACAGGTTGAGAACCGCTGCTGTAGCTGAATTGCAAGGAATCCCAAATATTGGGTAAACAGATCAATTAATGATGCACACACAAATCACTCCAAATGTAATATTCCAGGTGTACTTTTAACGTGTTCAAAAGGCAGCCCATCTTATCTCAGGGTCCAAGTCTCATCTCTATAACATTCTATTTTTTTTTTAATTGCATTAACTTGGAAGCAGCAGAATAATTAACAGAGCAAGAGCCAGCATGGAACACAAATTTAAACTTTTCCTTCCCTCTGGCAGTTTTGAGGAAAATCTCTCCTCTGAAGCTGGTGTTGGCTTCAAAGAACATTAGCACCGATGCCAATGACAGATTCTTCATTGGCATAAGTAGCAGGGAAGGAAGGGGAGCAAAATGTCCTGGTTGTGCTTTTGTAGGGGAAAAAGTACAACCACGCTCCTACTTAATGAGAGACCTTTTCACCCACTGTACCACTTTTAGGCTATGGCAACATCCGAGGACCACCAGTCGCCTAGCAAGGTGTCAAAAACTTGACCCCCCAAAAAAAGATAAAGTACAGATAGTCCTTGACTTACAACAGTTCGCTTAGTGACTGTTCGAAGTTACAATGGCACTGAAAAAAGCGCCCCCCGAGCCACAGCCGAGCAAGACACCTGCCTGCCCGCCCAGCGGCGCTCTTCCTCCTGTCCGAGGTTTTCATTGTTGTGAGCATTTCTGTTGAGGATTGGCAGCGGGGTGAGGTGGGGGGTGTTTGGTTTTTACTCCCCCCGTCTGCTGGGTGGTTGCAGCAGGTTTTGGTCACTTCACATGACCCTGGGACACTGTGACCGTCATAAATATGAATCAGTTGCCAAGCATCTGAATGTAAATCACAAGACCCTGGAGATGCTGCAACATTCCAGCTGTTGTAAATCGAGGACTATCTGTATTCATGTCCCACATTTCATCCAAGAACTGAAAGCAGCATCTTTCTTCCTCAATCCTTCCGATTTTATCTCCACAACAAGAACAACCTTGTAAACTAGATTAGGCTAATTCCAGATTTCCCTAACCTCGTCCAGAACCTTCACCACTACATTCCAGTGGCTCTTGGGTTGAGAAAGAGGGTCTGTTGTAGCCCAAAAGCTTGCAGGAAGCTTCCATGCATTTATACTGGGGCTCCCTGCTCATAGTCTGTCCCCGCCCTGACTCCAAGCTCTACAGCTAGCGACTGAAGCACCCCCCTCCCCACAGATGCCCTCCAGCTATGCTAGGTCTGGGATTCCCAGAATTCCCCACCAGCTGGTGGACCACCCAAAGCAATCTTGAAGGGCAGCTCAGAGCAACAGACCGGAGTCTGCAAGATGGCTTGCTTCTTCTCGCCTCTTGTTTCTGTTGGCAAAAGCCTGTAGTCCCTGGGGTCCTTCTCGCCTCTTGCCTGGAGCTGCCAGATCACAAATGATAGCCTTTGCAGTGGTGAAATGCAAAAGGGTGGAATCTCAGATGCGGTTGAAAGGGAGGGCAAACCGTAAATGTGGGGCTGAGGGAAAGGGAAGTGGGCAGGGAAATAGATGCTGAGCTGGAATGCGACCCTTGGAAACTGTTTTTTGGGGAAGGATAATCTGGCAAGGCAATCCCACCAGAACGACAGACTCCATTCTAAAATAAAATAAAAAAAAAAATCCTATTTACGCCATGGATTTAAACCAGTCTCTCTTCAATTTTTTGCTCTCGGGACCCCTTCCCACTTTTAAAAAAAATTATGGAGGATCCTCAAAGAGCTTTTGTTGCACGGGTTACATTTATCAGTATTTACCATATAAAAAATTTACAATCAATACACTCATAGAATGTTTATCGAAATGTAAAAAGAACAGTATTAATATCAATCATTTTTCACAAACAGAAAACAATCATGAGAAGAGTGACCTTGTTTTAAGTGTTTGCGGATATGTTCAATATTGGGCAAATAATTTTGATTTTGCAGACCTCTGAGAAGGGAATCTCAGGGGTCTTTGGACCACACTTATTTAAAAACACTGATTTCTTGACTTTGAAAACATATTCCTTGCCATTTTCTTTCCCCATGTTACTGGTGGGGAGGCTCATGAGCATTTAATAGTGTTTTTCAAACTTTTGAGGCTGAAGGAACCTCTGAAATATTTTTCAGGCCTTGGGGAACCCCTAAACATTCAGGCTAAAATATAGGCCAGGAGTAACAAAATTATATTTGTTTCATGCGTATGCCTATATGTATGCATTAACAAGGTTCTTGTCAGCAACCAGATTCACTCATGAAAGTTTTAAAGCAGCTACTTTACTGCAATCTTCCTCTATTACAAGAATCTCCCCAGTCTGCTTGCCTTCCCTTGGGAACAAACAGATAAGGCCCCATAAAACTTGTGTGTGTGTGTGTGTGTGTGTGTGTGTGTGTGTGTGGTTATCAGGCTTCTATCTCTTGTGGCTGTGTAAGGACTCAAGGCTACTTCCCTGTTTGACCTCTCCTCCTTGCCTAGCTGGGAGTTTCCCAACAGTTCTTAAACTTAAAAACAATGACACCTCATCCTCCTCACTTTCATAGATGGCTCCTGATACCCTTGGAATGGGGGCCTCTAGTCTGCTGCACCTCCAGAAAGGTAGGCCCATGCCACCAAAAGAGTCCGTGGCACGGAGGCCCCAACCGCATTTCCTTCCCATCACCTGCTGCTCCTCCCTCTTCTCCTCCTCCCTCCCTCCTCTCCCTCATTCCTCCCTCCTCAGCTCAGCTTACTCTTCACTCGGCTCATGTTTTGGTCACCTCTGTGCTTGCACTCACATGCACAGTCCTCCTCCATGTTCTGGTGGGCCAATCCATTGTTGAAGTTGGAGGGGTTTTTTTCAGTCTTGGCTTTTTTTAAAAAAAAAAATCTTGGCCTTCCAGGGAGCCTCTAGTGCAGTGGTTCTCAACCTTTTTCAGGTTGAGACCCCACTTGCGCCGCCCATGCGCGGCGCGACCCTGACGCGCGTACGCGCGCGACAGGCCGATCCACACATGTGCGGCGCGTGCATGATGGGAAAAAACAAAATGGTGGACCGCAACGGGCCGATCCGTGCATGCGCGGCGTGCGCGCGATGAAAACAAAAAACAAAAAAAAACACAAAATGGCGGACCGCGACGGGCTGATCCGCGCATGCGTGGCATGCACGACGGGAAAAAAAAACAAAAAAAACCCCAAAATGGTGGACCACGACGGGCCGATCCGCGCATGCATGGCGCGCACGACGAAAAAAAAACAACACAAAATGGCGGACCGCGACGGGCTGATCCGCGCATGCGCGGTGCGCATGACGGGAAAAAAAAACAAAAAACAAAACAAAATGGCGGACCGCGACAGGCCGATCTGCGCATGCACGGCGCGCGCGTGACGGAAAAAAAATGGTGGACCGCGACGGGCCGATCCGCGCATACGCGGCACGCGACGGCCTGAACCGCGCATGCGCGGCACGCGCGCGACGAAAAAAAAACACAAAAAAAACCAAAAACAAAATGGTGGACCGCAGTGTCCCCGCGAAACGGTCGTTCGACCCCAAATGGGGTCGCGACCCATAGGTTGAGAACCGCTGCTCTAGTGACCTCTTACAGAACCCCAGTTGAGAAACCTTGTTTTAACAGAACCCAGGATACAGGTAGTCCTCAACTTATAACCTGTCATTTACTGACCACCTGAAATTTACAATAGCGCTGGAAAAAGTGACTTAGGACCATTTTTTACACTTAACGATCGTTGCAACACCCCCCCCATAGTCACGTGATCAAAATTCGGACACTTGCCAACTGGCATGCATTTAAGGCAGCTGCAGTGTCCCGGGGTCACGTGTTCCCTTTGTGTGACCTTCTGGCAAGCAAGGTCAACAGGGAAGCCAGATTCACTTAACAACCACGTTACTATCTTAGCAACTGCAGTGATTTGCTTAACAAGTGTGGCAAGAAAGGTTGTAAAAACGGGGCTCACCATCGTGGCCCCGTTTTCTAGTATTATAGAAGAGGAAGGCAACACTCCCCTTGTTTATTTACAAAATGTGCATTGTGCAAGGATACAACTTTTAAGGCAAGATCAAAAGTGCCTGGAGGTTTTCCTGTCCCTTTGCAAAAAAGGCTTCTGTGTTTCGTTTTTTCCCCTCACTTCTTCTGCCACACCCCCTTCCCCCCTTAGGGTGTTTTATCATTTCTTTCCAAGTTCTGCTTTGGCCCTTGGTGGCTTATTTTATGATTAGAGATGACAGATGCGGCTACTGCTGGTTATTGTTAGTTTGCTGTTATTGCTATAGAGCGTTCCATCAGTCGGAAGAATCCTTGGTTGTCCACACTTGCAAAGTGAAATAGCTCCATGGCAGAAACTCGATTTGGGTTTAATTAAAGCACAGATTTAATTCCATTTATTAGAAGCTTCAGTTGTGTAATGAAAAACAAGGCATTCACATTTGCTCTCAGCCACCCTGCCATTAAATACGCGTGAAAATATCGTATTGGTCCTTGAAAATCTTACTAAAATTATCTTCTTTTTTAAAAACGTTTTCTATCAAATTGAAGAAGATAAATTGGGACTAATAACACTAATTATTTTTCACACCTCTCATGCCCCTATTAACCTGCCTCTTTTTCCTAAATGGAAAAAAAATCTACATGGGGAGGTCTATGAACCGTGGTCTCTGCGGCTCATTTGATAAACTATGGGTTTTATCTTACTGCATTGCAATACACATGGCAGTAAACTCAGGGCAAATTCATGAGAAACAGGCACAACCAACCATAATTTTATTGCCTATATAGGTAGTCCTCAAGTTATGACTGTAATGAAGTTTGCCCATAATGGTCGTAAGCTGTAACAATTGTAAAATTTTACATTTTTTTTGTAGTGATCATGAAGTGAATGCATGAAGTTAAATGAACCCATGGGTTGCAATGCCATGGTTTTTCCAAAACCCAAAAGTGCCAGGGTTTGGCCAAACCATCATAAAACATGATCATGTGACTGCAGGACAATGCAAATGCCGGTAGATGTGGTTCTGTTGCCGAGAGCGTTTAGGGTGGTCACGTGATCACGGAGGAGCGGGCAACTATCGGAACTTCCAATCCGGATTGTAAGTTCCCTTTTTCAGGAGGTTGTAACTTCGAACAGTCACTAAGTGACCGGTTGTTAAGTCAAGGATTACTTGTATAGTGGGAAGGCCTTCTGACCTGAGTATAATCACCCTCTTTTCTGTAGACTAGATCAGGGCTTTTCAACCGGTGGTACACGTACCACCGGTGGTACTTTAGCATCTGGCAGGTGGTACGCGACCCCTAGCCAAGTGTAGTGGGGGAGGGAACTAGCTAAAGTGGTGCCACACAGACTTGGAGGAGACCAGCTGGAGTTGCAGGGCTCAGCAGAAGCCCCAGGATCTGCACGCACGGCTGCAGGCTGATTGGAATGTCTGGCACACCTGGAAGAGGAGAGGAGGAAGAGGAGGCGGAGAGAGAGAACCTATAAAAGGAGCAGGTTTTGGCGGGAGAGAAAAAACACACGTGGAGAAAGAGAGAGAACAGAAGAGGCTTTTGTGAGTGAAGCGGTGAGGAGATAGCGAGTGAGCGGCCTTTGCGAGCGAAGGGTGAGTGAAAGAGCGAGCGAGGGGCTTTTGTGAGCAATGTGTGTGTGAATGAGAGCAAGAGAAAAGCTTG
Source organism: Bothrops alternatus (assembly GCA_034064705.1). Taxonomy (NCBI): domain Eukaryota; kingdom Metazoa; phylum Chordata; class Lepidosauria; order Squamata; family Viperidae; genus Bothrops; species Bothrops alternatus. The sequence continues at coordinate 939,831 of JARGCV010000132.1, forward strand.
TGCGGGCAAGGTGTGGGTGAATGAGAGCAAGCTAGAGGGTTTTGCTAGCAAAGGGTGAGAGAAAAAGGGAAAAGTGAGGGGGAGAAGGGAAAAAGAAAAAAAAAGGGCATTGACTTCTGAGTTCCACTGTTGTAGTAGAAAGGAAGCATTAACACTGAACCTCAACTTTTACTTTTCCATAATATTATAAACTAGACATTTCTATAAACAAGAAATGAATCTAACCAGTAAAGCCCAAAATCCACCCTCCTTTTTTTAGTCATCAAGTTTTTGACACCTTGCTAAGCACTGGCGGTACTTGAATATTGTCAGGTCCTAAAAGTGGTACAATCTGTGAAAAGGTTGAAAAGCCATGGACTACATAGTACAGGTAGTCCTCGAATTACGACCACAAATGAGTCTAAAGTTTCTGCTGTTAAGTGAGACATTGGTTAAGTGAGTTTTGCCCCATTTTATGACCTTTCTTGCCACAATTGTTTAGTGCAGCGGTTCTCAACCTGTGGGTCGCGACTCCATTGGGGTCGAACGACCATTTCACGGGGGTCGCCAAACAACGCAGTCCACCATTTCCCCCCCCCTTTTCCCCTCAGCCGGTGAAGGGAGTAGCACCGCGCATGCGCGATGCGGGCCGTCGCGCCGCGCATGCGCAATGCAGGCTGTCGCGCCACGCATGCACAATGCGGGCCGTCGTGCCGCGCATGCGTGATGCGGGCCATTGCGCCGCACATACGCGATGCGCACTGTCACACCGCGCATGCGCGGCGCAGGTCGGGGTCACAGCCTGAAAAAGGTTGAGAACCGCTGGTTTAGTGGATCATTGCAGTTGATAAGTTAGTAACCTGGTTGTTAAGTAAATCTAGTTTCCCCACTGATTTTGCGTGTCAGAAGGTCGCAAAAAGTGGATCACGTGATCTTGGGACACAGCAATGATCATAAATATGAACCAGTTGCCCGGCATCTGAATTTTGATCACGTGATCATGGGGATGCGGCAAAGGTCCTAACTGTGAAGAACAGTCACCAGTTACATTTCTCAGTGCCATTGGTAACTCTGAATGGTCAATAAATGGACAGTTGTAAGTGGAGGACTACCAAGCAGGTAGTCTATTGCCTCTCTTGCCAAGCAGGTTTCCCAGTTTCCATACCTGTGGGTTATTTTCCACATCCATGTCATGAGAATGTATAAAACTTACAATACTCTGTGGATTTCCGCTCTGATTTATTTTGACCAGTTGTAGTCACTGGCTGTTGGAAAATAAACTTTGAAAGGAATTGCTAAAAGTCTTGTGGCTAAACCAAGTTGCTTGCTGGGCTGTGTCATGCAAATGTGGCTGCTTCTGAGTTTTCCCCTTTAGCACACATTTCTCAGAGTATGATTTTTGTGTAAATAAATGAAATGAAAGACTTTAAGAATGTGTAATAGTTGAAGAAAAGCTTGAATTAAACATGCAACACTGTGAAATACGAAGAGATTTCACACTTCCGTAGACACATTCCCTGGACTCTGACAAACCACCTTGTGTAGTTTGTTTTATAAGAATAAAAACGGTATAATTACCATATTTTCAGCAAGTTTCGGTACCAGTGTCTTCCACAGTGGCCATGCAAAGCACATATTGCCAGTGCAGCACTGAATTGGATCAAAATGTAGTTCTAAGTAGACTAGATCGGTAGAAAGGACTTGAGACTCATGATTAATTTTCCTTGTTGATTTCAAAGAATCAGATCTAAAATGAATTGGAAGTACTTACAGACTGCCTCCTTTTCATTCTTAAAAGTATTTTACTTCCTATTGAAAACCTACATGATACTGAGCTGGGCTGCTCTGGCCATTTCAGATTGCTATCACCATCAATTATTCTCTTCCAACCTTCGGGTTCCCACCTAAACATTCACTTTTTCTACCTTTTCAGAATAATAAAAATATATAATTGGGTGCCGTTTCCCCATGTTTTTCTGCTCACTATGGTTCCAGGCATCTGATTTCCTTTCTCCAGTCAACCCCAAGCAGAGAGAAAGAAAAACAGAGGCCTGGTGAGGACAGAGAATTCCCTTCCCAGCATGTTTATGTGCCATTAAGTCAATGTCAGCTCTTAGTAACCACACATATATGTTTTCTCTGTGACAATCTCTCTGTAACCTGGTCCTTCAGGTCTTCCAATGTTGAACCCATCACCGATGAACCAAGTCAATCCACTTCGCTGCAGATCATCCTCTTCTCTTTCCTTCCATCTTTCCCAGCATTAGAGCCTTCATTAGGAATCTAGGCCCTTGCATGTGTCTAAAGTAGCATAATTTGGGCCTGATCATTTGTGCCTCCAGTGAGAATTCTGGGTGGATGGGTTTGATGATCCATTGGTTTGTTTGCTACTATCCCAGCATAATAAGTGTAAAAGAAGCTAATTGGAAAATACCATCCATCACTATATCTGTTCTCTGATCAATATAAAGCATGAAACAAAGCAGGGGTCTTCAAACGTGGCCCTTTTATGACTTGTTGACTTCAACTCCCAGAATTCCTCAGCCAGGCACACTGGCTGAGGAATTCTGGGAGTTGAAGTCTACAAGTCATAAAAGGGCCACGTTTGAAGACCCCTGGACTATAGCATTATGCAGTCTATTGGGACAAATTCCTCCTTAGAAGAAACTCTGTCTGGAAGTGCTTTGAGGATCAACAATCTTTACTGAAACACCACTTTCTACAAATACGGTTGCCATCTCAGGAGGCCCAAGGCAGATCATCAGTTGATATGTGTCATGACTTTAGCTGCACTCATTGAACTGGCTATCAGATGAGATTCTGGCATTATTCTTTTCCATATTTTTAAAGATTAATATTTAAGGGCTCTGAGAAGGAGAAATACAGTTACTAAACTCATCCTGGTAAAAGAAAGGTTAGGATGAAATTTGATCTTTCAAATATATTGTTACCATTAGAGTGAAGAAGGTTAGCCTATGAAAGGATCTGTGTAGCTTCCAGGAGGATAAAAGAAAGTCAAGATGGTAGCCATGCTTGGACAATCATAGCCCTCTTCTTCTCTATGTCCCATAAAAGAGGTCATTTAGAATAACAGAATAGGATGGGAGCTTGGAGGTCTTCTAGTCCAACCCCCTGCTCAAGAGAAGACCCTATATACCATTTCAGACAAATGGCTGTCCAGTCTCTATTTAAAAGCCTCTGGTGATGGAGCACCCACAATTTCTGAAGGCAAGCCTTTCCACTGGTTTATTGTTCTAATTGTCAGGAAAATTCTCCTTAGTTCTAGGTTGCCTCTCTCCTTCTTTAGTTTCCATCCGTTGCTTCAACTGCAACACTGTGGCTGCCATCTTCTGCAAACCTCTGTTGTAGATGCCCCTATCTCAAGATGAACCTCCAATATCAATCCTTGAGGGAGATGGGCAGGCTAGAAACATGAAATATAAATAAATAAATAAATCCAGGTCTCACTTCTCTTCTTTGTTCCTATTGTAGCTGTTCTGCTTTCTGATGTCCTCTAACCTCTCTCCTAAGCCGGGTGTGAGGTTATCAACTCCCCTCAGGCTTTCTGAAAAGTATCTCAATCCAAACCAGAGACAGAGAAGACCCCAGGCGTCCACAGAAGAAAAATCAAGAAACATTATGATTCAGCTAATAATGTATTCACTGGGGTAGAAAATGGCCCTCAAAGGCCATTTTGCCCCAGATCCTTTCCATCTGAAGTTGATTTGCTTTCAGTCACCCTAGAGAACCATAAGGAACCTTTTGGGGTTAGGGGGTTTAGGAACAATATGAGGCAAATAAATGGAGTCTTAGGTTTCATTGCCTACCCCTTCCACCTCTGTCTCTTTTCCTGTTATTGTTTCTTTCCCAAAGTAGAGTTTTTCCTTTTTATGCCTTGGTTGGGAGTATTTATATGGCTGGCGCAGACCGAAGGGATGGCCATCCCTTCATAGATCATCCCCACAGCCGTAAAACCTGACAGAATGAAATGAGCTTAGTGCATGGAGAAGGGGAACTGGGGGCGGGGGGAGGAGAAAGAAAAAAAAATGATTGAAAATGTTGCAGATTGGGTCCAAGGCCTCATCTTTCTCTTTTGCACAGAAGAAATGACTTCTCTTTCTCATCAGCCGATCCCAGGGCAGCCCTGTCTCCATTTTGCTCTTGATTAAATCGGCCTCGCGTATTTATTAGGCTCCCCCAGTTGAGCTGGGTGGGGGACAAGGAGTCTATGATGTACTCCCATGACAGCCTCTATACATCATCAGGACAATTTGTCCTGCAGAAGGAAAGACTTGTGAAGGTCTTTTTTTACCAGGACATGGCGCAAGCAAGCAAGCAAGCAAAGATACCAGTATAAGAACTAGCCTAATTTGTAGGACATCACCTGAACATAAGAACATAAGAAGAGCCATGCTGAATCAGGCCAAAGCCCATTGAGTCCAGCATTCTGTGTCACACAGTGGCCCACCAATTGTACATGGGGATCTTGAGCAAAAAGAGAAGGCAAAACCCTCCCTTTCCCTTGACCCCCAACAAATGGTACTCAAGGGAATCCTGCCTGCCTCAACCAACATAGAGGCGGCACATGGACATCCGTTTTAATAGCCACCGATACACTTGGCCTCCATGAATCTGTCTGACCCTGCCTTGAAACTATCAAGGCTGACAGCTGTCACGACCCCTTCAGGAAGTGAATTCCATAAACCAACTTGAAGCATCAGCAGCTTCTGAAAGCAGCTTCTGGAGACCATCATTGTGATCACTTCATTCTCCTTCGAATTAAAATCAACTCCATGTAAGTTCATGAGTAATTCCCACAGCACCATCTTACGTCTAAGGATAATTTACCCGTGTAATAGAGCTGTATTACTATTATCCTTCTCAACTTTTCTCCTACCTTTTCCTATTGGTATCTTATACTGTAAATTATATTACTTTGTTGTTTGTATGTACACTGAGAGCTTCTGCACCAGAGACAAATTCTTTGTGTATCCAGTCATGCTTGGCCAAAAAAGAATATTCTGTTCTGTTCCATTCTACACTGTTCTATTAACTTTTCACCTAATGGCTGGGGGAATTCTGGGAGTTGAAGTTCACGCATCTTAAAGCTGATAAGGTTGAGAAATGCTGCTGCAATCATATGCCACTCCAATACAGTAGCTTGCAAAGTAGTGAGGGATGAGCCAAAGACTCAGTCAGGAAGACATGCTCATATCACTCCAGCCCTCCGTGAGCTGCACTGGCTACCAATTGGTCTCCGGACACAATTCAAAGTGTTGGTTATGACCTATAAAGCCCTTTATGGCAATACTTGCGGGACCGTCTTCTGCTCCATGAATCCCAGCGACTGGTTAGGGCACATAGGGTTGGCCTCCTACGGGTCCCGTCTGTTAGACAATGCCATCTGGCGGGGCCTAGGGCCAGGGCCTTCTCCGTTGCTGCCCCAGCCCTCTGGAATCAACTTCCCTCAGAGGTTCATACTGCTCCCTCCCTCCTAGCTTTCCGGAAACTCTTGAAAACACATTTATGCAGACAGGTTTGGGGCGTGTGAGTTGCGCTCTGCCCCTGGGCCCCTGATTGTGACTGTGTGTCGTATGAGTGGGAGCGGCCTATAAGTCCAAATAATAAATAATAAATAAATATAGTTATATAGTTTTTTTACATTGTAAATTAATTTTTAATTGATTTATGTTATATTTTTGTACTTGTATTTTTGCTGTGAGCCGCCCTGAGTCTTGGGAGAAGGGCGGCATATAAGTCAAATAAATAAATAAATACGCTGAGATTGAAATGAAGCAGAATTTCATGAAGATTGATGCCGAAGTTGCTTCCAGCAATGGGAGGCAGTCTCTGAGCAGTGTAAACCCTCTCCCCGCTGAGAATGCACAGCTGAGGCTTTCCCTGCTCAGCAATTGCCAGTAAGGAGGCACTGGGTTGCCTGAAGAATCAGCATCTTGCTGCTTGTTCACAACGCTCTTACTTTGATTGGGTGCAAGATACTCAGGCCAGCAGAGAGTTGCTCTGCTTCTTGGCACTTGTGTTGGCTAAAATCGGCCGAGAGGTATCGCTGCTGGATTCAGTGGCTGTTGAATCAGTAGGCACAAAGCCCAGAGGGATCTGATCCACCAGCATCTTGGAGCCTGGTTCTGTGGTCAGGATACTAGCCAACAAGTTAGCTGGGGAATTCTGGGAACTGCAGTCCATACATCTTAAAATTGGCAACATTGGAATATATTGTTCCTCCTCTGCTTTGTCTATTCCAGGGTAGTCCTTGATTTTTGACCGTAATGGAGCTTACCCATTACAGTTATAAGTCACGATGGTCATAAAGCAGGTCACCCACATGACCAATCCGATCTTACAACATTTTTGCTTGCTGGGGAATTCTGGGAGTTGAGTCTACAGATTTTAAAGTTACCAGAGGTTGGACACTGCTGGAGTAGCAGCTGGCTTGACTCAGGAATCATCTTTAAGTGTTTTCTTCTGTACAGGTAGTCCTCAACTTACGACCACAATTGAGTCCAGTGAAACATTTGTTAAGCAAGGTTTGCTCCAGTTTATGGCTCTTCTTGCCACAGTGGTTAAGTAAATCACTGCAGTTGGTAAATTTGTAAGTGAAACTGGCTTCCCCACTTGACTTTGCTTGCCAGAAGGTCGCAAAAGAGGATCTCCTGAACACTGCAACCGTCATAAATGTGAGTCAATCGCCAAGCATCTGAATTTTGATCACGTGACCATGGGGATACTACAACGATCGTAAGTGTGAAAAACGGTCAGAAGTCACTTTTTCAGTACTGTTTAACTTTGAATGGTCACTAAATGAACCGTTGTAAATTGAGGCCTACCTGTGTTCCTGTTTTCGCCAGTGACTGGCAACAGCGTCCCATAGCTGAGATTTTTAATCCTGCCAACAAAAGTGCATATAGTCAAGGTCATGATTTTCCCAGTTGCAATGTATGGCCGTGAAAGTTGGACCCTAAGAAAGGCTTGAGTGCCAAAGAATGGAGGCCTTTGAACTATGGTGCTGGAGAAGACTCCTGCGAGTCCTCTGGACTGCAAGGCGATCAAACCGGTCAGTCCTAGAGGAGATCAACCCCGACCGCTTTTGAAAAGGCCAGATCCTGAAGTTGAAACTCAAGTACTTTGGCCACCTAATGAGAAGGAAGGACTCACTGGAGAAGAGCCTGATGCTGGGAAAGATGGAGGACAATAGAAGAAGGGGACGACAGAGAATGAGGTGGCTGGATGGAGTCCCTGAAGCAGTAGGCGTGAGCTTAAATGGACTCCAGAAAATGGTAGAGGACAGGAAGGCCTGGAGGAACATTGTTCATGGGGTCGCGATGGGTCAGACACGACTTCGCAACTAACAACAACAAGAAAAAGAGCCGATTGTGGAGAGGCTGTTGTGGGCAGCCCCTCTGGAAGGACCGCAGTCTGGGATATCTGCTCCTGGGTCCTGTCCTTACAGGAGGATCAAACTGCTGTAGTACAGCTGGTTTCTGTGGGCTTGACCAGAGTTTTAAATTACAGTAGCCGCACTCCAAATCTGAGCCTCACTTTTAAACAAAGAAAAGCTTTATTGTGGCCACACTAGAAAAGCACTACAAATCCGTCATGCACAAAAATAAACACTGCAATGGCAGACTAACTAACACAAGGACTCCTTGACTACAAGCAGTTCAGGCTGCTCCTTGTTTGCTCCTAGCCAGACCACAAGCAGCAAGTACCACACCCAACCGGGGCATGTTGGAAGCTTAGGTTTCTGCCGACGGAAAGGAGAGAGAAGGTGAGCAGACACACCTCGTCTTCCAAGCATTGCTCTTGGGGTTACAGGTGGTGCTCGACTTACAATAGATCATTTAGCGCAGCGGTTCTCAACCTGTGGGTTGCGACCCCATTTGGGGTCGAACGACCATTTCACGGGGGTCGCCAAACACCGCAGTCCGCCATTTTTTTTTTGTCGGCCATTTTTTAATTTTTTTTGGGTTGGCCATTTTTTCCCCCTTTGCGATGCGGGCCGTCGCGCCGCGCATGCGTGATGCGGGCCCGCCATTTTTTTGGGGGTCGGCCATTTTTTTTGGGGTCGGCCATTTTTTTTTATTTTTTTTTGGGTCCACCATTTTTTTCCCCTTTGTGATGCGGGCTGTTGCACCGTGCATGCACGATGCGGGCCCGCCATTTTTTGGGGGGTCAGCCATTTTTTTTGGTCCGCCATTTTTTCCCCTTTGCGATGCGGGCCATCGTGCCGCGCATGCGCGATGCGGGCCGGGGTCGAGCCCCGGAAAAGGTTGAGAACCGCTGATTTAGCGGCTGTTCAAAGTTACAACAGCACGGAACAAAGAGACTTACGACTATTTTTCACCCTTACGGCCGTTGCAGCATCCCCATGGTCAAGGGTAGGCAACCTCGGCTCTTTTATGACTCGTGGACTTCAACTCCCAGAATTCCCGAGCCAGCCATGCTGAGGGGAAAGGGAGAGGTTTCCATGCTGAGCCATGCTGACTCGGGAATTCTGGGAGTTGAAGTCCATGAGTCATAAAAAGAGCCGAGGTTGCCTACCCCGACCATGGTCATGTGATCAAAATTCAGACGCTTGGCAACTGACTCATATTTATGGCAATCGCCGTGTTCTGGGGTCACCTTTTGTGACTGTCTGGAAAGCAAAATTCAGTGGGGAAGCCAGATTCATTTATTAACTGTGCTATTAAGTGCAGTAATTCACTTAACAGCTGTGGTTAAAAAATAGGCATAAAATGGAGCAAAATTCACTTCACAAATGTCTCACTTAGCAACAGAAATTTGGGGGGGGTCATCTGTGGTCATAAATCAAGGACTAACTATATTAAAGTGTGATTGGAAATCAATCTGATTCAGTAAAGAGTTGGACCTCTGTCCCAAAGGTGCTTTTCTGAAAGGCAACTGGACTTTCTTGGGTTTTTTTCCCCCTTGAAAATGTTTCGCTTCTCATCCAAGAAACTTCTTCAATTCTTCAGTTCTCAGATGAACTGAAGAAGATTCTTGGATGAGAAGCAAAATGTTTTCAAGGGAAAAAAAACCCCAAGGAAGTCCAGTTGCCTTTTGGAAAAGCACCTTTGGGATAACCATGACTTAGATCAGGGGTAGGCAACCTTGGTTCTTTTATGATTCGTGGACTTCAACTCCCAGAATTCCTGAGCCAGCACGGCTCAGCTTGGAAACTCTCCCTTTCCCCTCAGCATGGCTGGCTCAGGAATTCTGGGAGTTGAAGTCCACAAGTCATAAAAGAGCCAAGGTTGCCTACCTCTGGCCTAGGCCTAGGCCGCTTTATGACTGGTGGACTTCAACTCCCAGAATTCCTGAGCCAGCATGGCTCAGCTTGGAAACTCTCCCTTTCCCCTCAGCATGGCTGGCTCAGGAATTCTGGGAGTTGAAGTTCACGAGTCATAAAAGAGCCAAGGTTGCCTACCCCTGACCTAGATGATTGAGAATCTCCATAGAGATTCTGGGAGTTGAAGTCCACAAGTCATAAAAGGGCCAAGTCTGAAGACCCCTGCCATAGACAGTTGAATCCCTGCTCCTAGAAGACATTGTAGAAGGAGAACCATATCTGTTGGGGGTAGCCAAAGGCCCAGGAGAATTGTGGTAGCCCCTTTTCTGACTCATGCATTTTATTAAAAGGCAAAAGCTTTTATGAGCTGCAGCTGCCTTTTAATAAAATTTCTTAGTCAGAAAAGGGGCTGCCAAACTCCTCTTGGGTTTTTTGGCTCCTGTTTCTACACACCCACCTTTAATGGGTGTGCAGTCGTGCCAGTTGCCCTGCCCTTTAGCATGGCACGTGCCTCGTTTTCTGAAAAAGGATCAAAAGGGTTGTGAGGCACTGCTCAGAGGAAATGAAGCTTTTGTGCCTTTGAGATTCCAAAGTCCTCGTAAAAAGGACACTCCCAGAGTTTGGTCACGATTGTGGAAGAGATACGGAACATAATTAGAATTTTAAAAATGGATGCATATTGAATTAGCTCGGTTAAAAAGTGAAGGATTTCTTATCAGAGACGCTCTAAGCCAGGGTTCTTCAAACTCGGCCCTTTTATGACTTGTGGACTTCAACTCCCAGAATTCCTCAGCCAGCATGCCTGGCTGAGGAATTCTGGGAGTTGAAGTCAACAAGTCATAAAAGGGCTGAGTTTGAAGATTCCTGCTCTAAGCAACTGAACTGCAGAGAAAAGAGGGAATGGCCTTGAAGGACAGGAAGAACAGCCGCTAACAAGACAACGGTCAGATAAGAGAGGACTGGGGGAGGAATACAGATAGTACTTGACTTAGAACTGGATGCTTAGTGACTGTTCAGCATTATAATGGACTGTACAGAAGCTACTTATGACCCAGTTTCAAAGTGCTAATGTCCATCTCTCCTGCAGTCACATAACTGCATTTTAGATGCTCTGCAACCAGCCTGTATTTACAGCCATTTGCAGCACCCATGGTCACAGATTAAGTCAAGTCTTCAGCGGATACTAGAACCTTGCTATTCAATATTCAGTATTCTAATGCAATGCTACAGTATATTCAAAATTCTGGAATAAAATTGTAGATTTGATTGGGGAAATAATAAAATGCTCAGGTTCTGAAAATCCTGAGATTAAAAATCTTACACTTCTTTAAAAAATCTTAACACAGAGATTAAAAATATGTGTTTCATTGAAGTAGAGATGTAATTCAGTTTTGGACTGTGTTTAAGATTTGTGGATCAAGTCACTGGAAACACAGAAAGGAAGAAGATATCCCTTTGATTTTGGGTATGGGTGGACATAGATGACTATTATTTAATACATCTATTTAATAAAGAACCAAAATAAGGATGTGATTTTTGTGTGTGTCTTCAAGACAGTTTTGACTGCCAGAGATTGCCTGGCCAAATCCTTCCAGTAAAAATATATAGAAAAGAAATTTTGCTATATTTTGGAATGGCAGAATTTAAAATTCAGTGCTTCCATCTGTTCTATATCACAACTCTACATTATTAGGTAATGTTAAAGTATAATTGTTAAATAATTAGTTTTGGATTTATTGTAATAAACAAGCACAGTTCTTCAGCTTCTATACCTCTGTAGTAATGGTAATAACATACTTTAAACCTGTCCAATTTGGCAGCTGCATAAATTAATTAAATAATAAGTGTTCTATTAAAGAAAGGTGAAATAAAAAAATATTTTCATGAGTTCTTCTGATGCAATTTTCATACTGTTAAAACATGTTAGGGGCTTTCATAATGTTATGTCATTTAACTAATTTTAGTTTTTATATTTACATTTTGATTGACTGGAAAGAGCCTAGAAAAATGGCACGAAGATACTAAATTATTAAGAGCCTAGGCCCTAGACCAAGTGATTATCGGGTCTTTGCTATCTAACACCATAGTGCCTTGTTCATCCCTCCTTCTTGATCTGGGCCATTCATATATATTCATATTTGTTTTCAAATCCAAGAAAATGTCCTTGGGACTTTTTTTAATCTATGTGAACAAACTAAACAGTTGAGAAAATGTTCAATTCTTATTATTAAGAGTGTTACTACTTTTAAAGTATTATCCTTAGAATCTGGGGATAGAGATCTTATTTATTTCACATACATGTCTCTCCTCTACATTTTAAATCACCTTCCACTTTAAAATTACCATATTTCACTTTTTTTTTCATCTAAGTGGAAATTTAGGATGTTTATGCGTATGAATTTGACCACAAGACTTTTTAGCAGTGACTCTTGTTCTGATTCTATATATCCCTATTTTTCTGGAAGACAGTCTTCGTTGAATTAAGGAAATCAAAGATACTTTTTAAAAAATCAACAAATAAACAAATCAGTTGCCAATGGTTTAAAAAATATTTTTAAATATAATGTTATTCTAATATTTTTATTCATTCTGGTTTTGTATTTCTATTGTAAACTGCTGTGCTACTTGGTAGGGTAGATTAAAAAGTGTACAATAAATGTGTTTATTGTTTCTTCTTCTCTATACCAGGAATGGGCAACTAGTAGCTCTGTGGACACCCGACCCCATTGTCACTTTTCATCTCCTCCCCAAAGTCCTACGGGGTCTTCCTCTAGCAGTGCTGCCAACTGATAGGTGATTCCAGCTGTGTGTTTGGTGATACCAAGATGTTTTAAAAGGGGATTAAAAAGCTAAGATTCCTAGTAGTTGGCATGGATTACAGGAGGAACCTTCTCTTTACTGCTCATTGGGGAATGAAATCTTTCTACATTGCTTCCTCCATCAACGGCAGCTTCACTCTAGAAGACTGGAGGCTTCGATTCTCAATGTCTCTTCTTCCAATCTAGTGATCAATCAATCACTCCAGAGCAAATAAAAACTCTAATGCTAGATGGAAAAACTCAGTGGATCAAATCCAGGTAAAAACCCAACAGCCTTAGCATCAATTCTTGACGATTAAAATGTCATTTTGAGCCCGAGGCTCAAGATGCACGTTTGAGAAGCCTGGGGGATGTGATACCACACCATTTTTTATACTAAACATCTTGCCAAAGATAAAAAAGCGAAGAATGAAAAAGCTGTCCAAATGCCAAGAGCTCAGTGGTCTGAAGTAGTGGAAGAAATCTGTTCTTCATAAATGTCAGTGGTATCTTTCGAGTATCTATGCTGACAAGGCGTCAAATATAGTAGTGTGCTAGAACTGGTTTTTAAAAGCATGAAATAGCTTGAAAATTTGTTACCACCTTTACAGGAACATGTGAAAAGTTTCTCTCCCTTAGCAAAGAACTCCATCCCCAGGAAAGAGGGGGAAAGGAAGAGGTCATTTTTGACAGTGCAACTGCTATCTTGACTTTAAAAATAAAAATAAAAAAATCCTATAGGCCACGGGTAGGCAACCTTGGCTCTTGTATGACTCGTGGACTTCAACTCCCAGAATTCCTGAGCCAGCATGGCTCAGCTTGGAAACCTCTCCCTTTTCCCTCAGCGTGGCTGGCTCAGGAATTCTGGGAGTTGAAGTCCACGAGTCATAAAAGAGCCGAGGTTGCCTACCCCTGCTTATAGGCACACCTAAGGCTGGCACTTGAATGTTACTTCAACCGAGAAGACACACATGGTTTCTGAGTGCTGAAGAAGTGGCCTTAGAATTCTTCTTCAGTGCGTCCAAATTATAATTTTTAACTTGCTGATGGGTTAAAATATTTTTAAGGACTTGAGGAGCAATTGAGTTCATTGCACTGAAGGAAAATGAATTTTATTTACATTTTGATGCAGGTTAACTAAATCCATGTTAATGTCTACCTGTAGTCCTTGATTTACAGCAGTTCATTTAGTAACCATTCAACGTTGCAGTGGCACTGGACAAAGTGACTTATGACCATTTTTCACACTTACGACCATTGCAGCATCCCCATGATCATGTGATCAAAATTCTGATGCTGGGCAACTGGTTCATATTTATGACTGTTGGAGTGTCCCAGGGTCATGTGATCCCCTTTTGTGACTTTCTGACAAGAAAAGTCAGTGGGGAAGTCAGATTCATTTAACAACCATATACTAACTTAACAACTGTAATGATTCACTTAATAACTGGGGCAAGAAAGGTGGTAAAATGGAGCAAAACTCACTTAACTAATATCTCACTGAGCAACAGAAATTTTGGGCTTAATTGTGGTCATAAGTCAAAGAGTACCTGTACTTTGCCCCGTGTTGAGCTCTTTGTCCTGGCTCAGCTACACTTTGGAAGAATTTATTTATTTATTTATTTATTTATTTATTTGACTTCTATGCTGCCCTATTCCGGAGAACTCAGGGCGGCTCACAACATAATAGAAATCAACATTTAAAAATACATGTATATAAAACCCCTTAATTTAAAAAAAAACAATCATTCAACATACAAACAGACATACACTGGCTAGGGGCAAGATGTTAGCTGCCCCAGGCCTGCCGGTAGAGGTGTGTTTTAAGTAATTTACGAAAGGCGGAGAGGGTGGGGGCGACAAAGATCTCCGGGGGAAGTTGGTTCCAGAGGGCCGGGGCCGCAACAGAGAAGGCTCTTCCCCTAGGCCCCACCAGGCGACACTGTCTGGCTGACGGGACCTGGAGAAGGCCGACTCTGTGGGCCCTAACCGGCCGCTGGGATTCATGGGGCAGCAGACGGTCCCGTAAGTAACCTGGTCCGATGCCATGTAGGGCTTTATAGGTCATAACCAACACTTTGAATTGGGTTCGGAGACCAATTGGCAGCCAATGCAGCTCGCGGAGTGATGCCGAAATGTGGGCATTTCTGGGCAAGCCCAACACTGCTCGCGCGGCTGCATTCTGCATTACCCGAAGTCTCCGAACGTTTTTCAAAGGTAGCCCCATGTAGAGAGCATTGCAGTAGTCGAGCCTCGAGGTGATAAGGGATGCTTCTAGTTCTCCAAGGCTGAGGGCGATTGTCAGTTCCCAGAAAATAACACATCCAAAAAATACCAGGATTTCCGATAAACGGAATCTAATGTAATATCATTTCCCAGCCTCTTGGTCACAGTCAACATATTAAAATGGGAATGTAGGCTAATAAAGGGAATTGTCATTCAAATGATCTGGAAAGTCCAAACTGGGGAGATGAGCATAGATAATAATAATAATAATAAAGTTGGAAGGGACCTTGGAGGTCATCTAGTCCAAGCCCCCAAATGGCTGTCCAGTCTCTTCTTAAAAACTTCCAGTGTTGGAGCATGCACTTCTGGAGGCAGGTTGTTCCACTGGTTAATTGTTCTGTCAGGAAATTCTCCTTAGTTCTAGGTTGCTTCTCTCTTTGGTTAGCTTCCATCTGTTGCTTCCTGTCCTGCCTTCAGGTGCTCTGGAGAATAGCTTCTTAGTCCTTGACTTACAACCTCTTCTTAGTCCTTGACTTACAACCATAATGGGGATCAGAATTTCCACTGCTAAATAAGGTGGTTATTGAGTTGCACCCAATTTTATGACTTTTTTTGCCCCAATTGTTACGTGAATCCCTGCAGTTGTTAAGTGAATCATGCTGTCATTAAGCAAATCCGGCTTTCCCTATTGACTTTGCTTTTTGGAAGCCAATTGAGAGGCTAGCAAATGGCAATTAGAGAACACGACCCTGGAAGGCTGCAACTGTTGTAAATACATGATGGTTGCCGGTCTGAATTTAGATCAGGTGATCATGAGGATGCTGCAATGGTCGTAAGTGCAAGGATGATGGCGCTGTTGTAAATTTCAATGGTTGTAAGTGGAGGAATACCTGAGTACAGTGTAGAATAGCATTTCTCGACCTTAGCAACCTCAGGGTGTGGGAACTTCAATTCTCAGAATTCTGGGAATTGAAATCCACACATCTTAAGTTGCCAAAGTCGAGAAACCACTGGTTTAAATGCAGACCTCTGGAGTCACCTTAGAAAGCCACAGTTGTAGCATGCTGATTGGACATCTCCCCTGCATGTCAGGTGATTTCAGATTAAACCTCCACAAAGGATTCTCAATGGAACGATAAAGTTTAGCAAATCCTCTCCTTCCCTTAGTATTCAAGAGGAGAAGAAAAATGCACTGGCTCCAATTCTTATTTTATTTGCACAATTAATGGCACAGGGCCCTTCTATTTTAGAATCTACTCATCAATTATTTCCACTTGGGGGACACTCACTCAAATCCTTTTCTCTCCCATCCTTCCTTCCTTGTCAATTATAGCTTTATGTCAGTTTTAAAGCCGCAGAGTGTTGGTTTTGATAACAGCAGGCTGCAAATTGGCAAGGATGTGCCAGGCAACTTTCTACAAATCAGGTCAATTGTGTTGCCATGGTGAAAGGCTGTGATCTCATAAAGAATGGAATTATCAGATTATGAGCAGAACCAAGAGATTCCAATGAACAAAAGTGGAAATGGGAGGTGGCCGGTGGGGGGGGGGATCAGTCAGGGATCCCATTATGAAGATATGCATGGAGAGAAAATTATCCCTCTGGCCTAATTCAGTTTGGTCTAGTGGTTGAACGCACCAGGTTACAAACTGGGAGGCTGTGAGTTCTAGTCCTGCCTTAGGCATGAAAGTCAGCTGGGTGTCTTTGGGCCAGTCATTCTCTCTCAGCCAAACCCACCTCACAAGGTTGTTGTGGGAAAAATAGGAGAAAGGAGGAGGATTAGGTATGTTTGCCTCCTTGAGTTATTTATGTATAAAAAAATAAAAATGGGATATAATATGAATAAAATGCTGAGGCCATCCCTTACTGTTGTGTGTACATTCAGTCATTACAGTTTGCCAACCAAGGTTTACAGCTAAATGTGTTGTATGACTCCGGCCAATTGGGGTTGATTCAATAAATCATAGTTAAGCAAATAATGATTTAATACAAACAGTGAGCCAATTCTTTTGCTTACTTTCTGCCCAACCCAGTTTTGTCATTGAATAGAATCAGGGGTTCTCAACCTTGGCAACTTTAAGACTTGTGGACTTCAACTCCCAAAGCTGGCTGAGGAATTCTGGGAGTTGAAGTCCACAAGTCTTAAAGTTGCCAAGGTTGAGAACCCCTGGAATAGATGCTAGAAGAACAATGTAAGAGCCCTCCCAATGAAAGATCCTTTGAGATACTTTTGAGAACTACCTATAGTTGAACTGTCAACTGTCGGGCTCAAGGTTGACTCAGCCTTCCATCCTTCCGAAGTTGGTAAAGTGAGGACCCAGATTGTTGGGGGTGATATGGTGATTCTGTAAGCTGCTTAGAGAGGGCTGTAAAGTATAGTGAAGTTGTATATAAATCTAAGTGCTATTGCTATTACCATTGGCAGTTCTTTATCTCTCCTTCAAGATGCGGAACAGGAAGAGCATTGTTAGTCTTACCCCCTCTGGAAAGACGCAGTTTAGACTTGGTTTATCACTGTTGATTTTAATTCTGCAGGAGCTCCTGTTAGAGGATGTGTTCCTGAGCATAAGCAGGGTGCTGAAAGAATAGAAAGTATTGTAGAACATCCCATTAACAAAGTAAAATATCCCCATAAAATGGTTTTCTGGGATACAGGCAGACAATTAATATATTTGAGGCAAAAGCTAGACTTATTTTGAAATATATGAGGATAGAAAAACTCACTTTTAACCAAACTAGATTCTGAAGACAGGAAGGGAAGAACAGAAATTTAAATAATATTTAAGCTAAATCTTTAATACTAAGTATAGCATATCTAGCTAGCAATAAGCAGGCGAGAAAGACCAATAGAAACAGGGACAGATAGTAATAGTAATAATAGAGTTGGAAGGGACCTTGGAGGTCTTCTAGTCCAACCCCATTCTCAGGCAGGAAACCCTTTACCATTTCAGACAAATGGCTGTCCAGTCTCTTCTTAAAAACTTCCAGTGTTGGAGTATTCACAACTTCTGGAGACAGGTTTTCCCACTGATTGTTCTAACTGTCAGGAAGTTTCTCCTTAATTCTAGGTTGCTTGTCTCCTTGATTAGTTTCCATCCATTGCTTCTTGTCCTGCCTTCAGGTGCTTTGAAGAATAGGTTGATCCCTTCTTCTCTGTGGCAGCCCGAGATATTGGAACACTGCTATCATGTCACCCCTAATCCTTCTCTTCATTAAACTAGACATACCCAATTCCAGCAACCGTTCCTTATATGGTGAGGATTCTACTCCTTATCAATCTCCAACCATTTGCTGTAGTGGTTAAAACAGCTTATAACAGGAGCCCATTATGGGAACCAAACATGGCATATGGCTTAGCTTTGCTCATCAAACCTCCCATAAGCAACCCATAGCTTTTAATGCAACACCAGGATTTTAAAAGCATCTTATGCAATGTGAGTCAGAAGCAAAGTTTACTATGATAGGTAATACCAACCAGGTTTTGACCATTCTTTTCGAAAAAGCAATGTTTATAAAAGTAGTGGCCCTACTCCATGTTGGAATGATGAAGTACTCAGATGTAGGTAGGAAACTGCACATTTATCAAGGCAAGTTTGGAATTATCTACACCATTGGTTCCCAATGTGGGATTTTTTTTGTTT
This sequence comes from Bothrops alternatus, assembly GCA_034064705.1. Classification (NCBI taxonomy): domain Eukaryota; kingdom Metazoa; phylum Chordata; class Lepidosauria; order Squamata; family Viperidae; genus Bothrops; species Bothrops alternatus. Next base: position 957,782 of record JARGCV010000132.1, read on the forward strand.
GTGTGTGTGTGTCTGTGTGTCACCCACATATAGGGCCACACTCATAAACATGCATCTATCATAAACTTTTATGAAAATAAAAAATAAACAAAAAGCTAATAGTCAAGAGAGAATATAAAAAGAATAGTAGATAGAAATGTAAAAAAAATACAGAAACATATAAAAAAGAGTAACTTCTGACTTTTTTTTACAGCACATATAAATAAAACTCGAGTTCAACCGTTGCTCTACAATTACAATGTACTCCCCATTTTTTTCTAATCCATATTACTGAAACTCAAATCCATGTGCCAATCTGTGATCTTCCTAATAGAGAACTGAATGATTATATGCCATCGAGTCATTCTGACTCTACCAGTAGTGACCACATAGATATATTTTCTCCATGACAGCCCCTAACCTGATTTTTCAGGTCTTCCCACATTGGATTTCTTGCCACTGTGACCAAGTCCTTCTATGTCACTGCCGGCTATCTATCCTTTTCTCTTTCCTTCCTCTTTTCCCAGCATCATAGATTCTGCATGGATAGACCTTTTTCATGACTGTCCTTACTCTGGTCCTTCAAGGCTTGCAAGGATGCATCCATGGCCACTGTAAATGTATCCCTCTAACTGCTGCTGTAAAATATTAGAAGAAATCCAAAACTGAGTTGTTAAGACAGTGAATAAATTCCCCTGTAACAATGTTAGCATTATGGAATTATGAAGGGTGTGCAAGATTCCAGTTTAGACAGCTTTGTTATATGCTAGCTCAGTGTTTTGAGGCCAACTACAAGCTAACAGCAAGCTTCTATGTATTTTTAACCATATACAGTTCAACATTTTCTAGAAAATCAGGATGCAAAACCTTGGTTTAAAATTAGCATGTAACCCTTGATATAGTCAGGAATAAGAACAATAAGTTTTAAATTCAAGGCAGAAAATGGAGAGAATCAAGATCACGTGAAGTATTAATACCACTTTACAATGCCTTGGTAAGGCGACACTTGGAATGCTGCATCGTTTTGGTCACGACGATGTAAAAAAGATGTTGAGACTCTAGAAAGAGTACAGAGAAGAGCAACAAAAATGATTAGGGGACTGGAGGCTAAAACATATAAAGAACGGTTGCTGGAATTGGGTAGGTCTAGTTTAATGAAGAGACAGACAAGGGGGGACATGACAGCAGTGTTCCAATATCTCAGGGGCTGCCAGAAAGAAGAGGGAGTCAAGCTATTCTCCAAAGCAGCTGAAGGCAGGACAAGAAGCAACAAATGGAAACTAACCAAAGAGAGAAGCAACCTAGAACTAAGGAGAAACTTCCTGACAGTTAGAACAATTAATCAGTGGAACAACCTGCCTCCAGATGTTGTGAATGCTCCAATACTGGAAGTTTTTAAGAAGAGATTGGACAGCCATTTGTCTGAAATGATATAGGGTTTCCTGCCTGAGCAGGGGGCTGGACTAGATGACCTCCAAGGTCCCTTCCAACATTATTATTGTTTATTGTTACTATTAATAATAATAATTATTATTATTATTATTATTAAAAGCCCTACATGGTCTCAGTAGTCCTTTGCTTGTGCAATTGACCATGCTGGTATTTCAAATGCAGCTAGTTCTCAACTTCTGACTGTCGCCTCTTTGCCTCCATATTCCCTAGCTTTACTAGCAGTGTTTCTCAACCTTGACAATTTTAAGGCATGTGGACTTCAACTCCCAGAATTCCACAGCCAGCAATGCTTTAGACCAGGGGTTCTCAACCTTGGCAACTTCAAGACTTGTGGACTTCAACTCCCAGAAAATTCTCAGCCAGCTTTGCTGGCTGAGGAATTCTGGGAGTTGAAGTCCACAAGTCTTGAAGTTGCCAAGGTTGAGAACCCCTGCTTTAGAGCCTTCAGAGAGCCGGTTCTTCACATCACGTGTCCTAAACAAGATAACCGGAGCCTGGAAGCGAGCCCTTTGGGTGGATTGGTCGGGGGGGGGACAACTTTTGCTCCCCAACTAGATTAGCAGTAATCCATTCCATCTGGAAAGCTCACGCTTGATCCAAAGTAACCCACCCCCGACTCTCGGTGGCTCTCCCGAGCCTGAGCCAAGAATTCTTCCCAACCCCGGAGAGCGAAGCTTTCGCGGCAACGCACCGAACGCGACCCTCCAATTTTTTCCCACGTGGACCAGCATCCCGGACGGGCGCGGCAGGAAGAGCCAATGAGCAACCTTTCTTCCCCCAGCCCACCCCCGCTCGCGCCCTCGGTTAGGAAAGAGTGAGGGAGCAGCCACGCCCTTTGAGGGGGCCGGGGACGAATCAGAAGAGAGGGGGCGGGGCCGGGTGGAATGTTGTGAAGGTGGAAGTGGAGCGCTGCGCGTTGAGTAGCCGAGGCGGGCAGGCAGGCAGGAGCGGAGAGCGGCGATGGGGAGCGAGAGCTGCACCGGCGACGCGCAGTGCCGTGATTGACGGGCGGGACGGCGGAGGAAGGTGGATGGTTGTGGCTTGCCAGGTTGTCGCTTGTAGCAAGGAAGCCGGCGAGTGCGGATCATGCGGAATATAATGGACTGAGAAGGAAGGGCGGACGGAAGCTTAGGTGAGCTAAGGGCACTGCGGTGCGTTGCCCTGGGATTCCCGCCGGATTTATTCCCTCTCGGGGTAAATGAGGTCTCTGAGCCTCGGAAGAATCGGATGAGCCACCACAAGCACCAAAGCGCAGAAAGCTCCAGTGTTTTCGGCCAAAGGGAGAAAAGTGCTAGGCGGGTTGGGGGGGGGGAGGGGAAAGGATAATAAAACCCTATACCCGGACAGAAATAACTTCGGTTAGAAAGAAAGGTTGGTGACTTCCAGGAAGCGTTGAGCGAATTAACCGGGTCCCAGAAAGAAGCGAAGGTGTTGAAAAGACCAACCGGGAGGGTTGGAAGACTTCTGTGAAGGTTGAGAGTTAAACTTGTTGAAAATCTGATCTTCAAAGAATAGTGATATTAATAAAACAAAGGAAAACCGCAGGGGGAAAAAAACTTGGCTTGGCTTGAAGATTATTGGTGGATGAAGATCTGAGTTTATTTCTTTGGAAGCAGAGAAATGTTACAATCGGAAAGCACCCAATGCCAAGAATCTAAGAAATTTGGGACTGCAAATGTTTCCTTGTGTTTGTTGGACAGCAGAAAGTACAGTCACCTGGTTCATCGGTTCTTGTAAGGCAAACAATTGGATTCAAAGCCAGCTTGAGTGGAAGAAAGGTATATTCTCCATTAAGGATCTTTTAAGGACCAAGTATCCTGTGAGACTTTTATCAGTTACCTGTTGGATTGTCTGCTCATCCCCTGGAGGTGTGTGATAAGGGAATAAGGTTGTGCCAGGCCAAATCAGATAGCAGAACAATAGAACAACCTAATACATCCGCAAACTGGAAGGGTGAGTTGATAAAATGACATAGATTTTTTTTTAATCCTCAGGGGAAGAAAGATAGGGCAGTAGCTGAAGATTTAAAAAGAAAAACACCAGGAAGTGGTAAAGAGAAAAAAAAATAGTAATCAAACTCAGGCTGTTTACCCAGCCTGAAATAAATATGGAGTAAAGATTATAGATGATAAAGGCTTGGTTGGTTCAAAACAACACCAAATTGTTGGAACTGAAGAAGCCATCAAATCACATCTAACAAGAAAAACGGTGGAGTGGTGAATTTCAAAGCTAGGGTATATCCTAAAATGGGGAGAGAAATTGGATCCTTAGAAATTGCCATCTGCAGCATTCTAGACTCCAGTTCTGAGGTTTGACTCCTGTTTCTCTCCAATGAATTTAATTCCCTCTCATGCCTGAATAATTCACTTTCTGGATTGCTGTGTTGATCCATTTGATTTCCTTTCTAAATAAGGATTTGGTGGGTTCTGCATGAACCCATGCAGGCCAGGAAAAAATACCTGTTCGTGACTCTCTTGGCCACGTGGCTTCTGCTTGTTTTGTTTGGGGGAGACCAAATAAGACACTTGGCCCTTTTCTCCAGCAAAAAAGCTGAAGTCTTAAAGACCTGGCCTCGTTGGGCTGATGAGTTTCTTCTCAAGAACTTTGCAGATTCTGAGGAGCTCCAGAACAATGAAAGGGACCACAGCGACGAATCTCCAAAAAGCCGGCAGCAATTGAGGTTGAGTGTTTACAAGAACAGCAGGTGCCGTATGGAGACTTGCTTTGATTTTTCCAAATGTAGGGAACACGGGTTCAAAGTCTTTGTTTACCCCCCAGAAGGAGGGGATCCTGTATCGAAAAGTTACCTCAAAATCATCAGCTCCATTAAAGAGTCACGTTATTATACCTCAAACCCGGAGGAAGCCTGCCTATTTGTTCTAAACATTGACACACTGGATAGGGACCATCTGTCCATACAATATGTCCATAACATCAACGAGAAAATCCAAGGTTTCCAGCTTTGGAATGATGGACAAAACCATCTCATATTTAACCTGTATTCTGGCACGTGGCCTAATTACACCGAAGATTTGGGCTTTGACATTGGACAAGCTATCCTGGCCAAAGCCAGTTTTTATGTGGAGAACTTTCGGCCTGGTTTTGATATCTCCATCCCTTTGTTTTCGAAGGACCATCCTCAAAAAGGGGGAGAAAGAGGCTGGTTATATAAGACTTCTTTCCCACCCAAGAAAAAGTATCTCTTGGTTTTTAAAGGGAAGAGATACCTCACCGGCATTGGTTCCGACACCAGGAATGCTCTCCGCCACATCCATAATGGTAAAGACATTATTTCTCTGACCACATGTAAACACGGGAAAGACTGGGAGAAGCACAAAGACAAACGATGTGACAAAGATAATATCGAGTATGAAAAGTAAGTTAACACTTTTTCTCTCCAAAATGCCTCATGAAAGTGAGGCACAGTGAAGCACTAGATTTTGAATAGTGTTAATTATTGTTTAATTGACTTTGCCCCAAGTTATAATGGCATAGAGTGCAATGTTTTCAGCCTCAGGTACTGAAATGTTTAAGGCAAGCTCAGAATCACTTACCGGTAGTTGTTGGGTTATAAAAAGAGGAATCAGCATCTTTTAAAAAATGCAAATTCTAATAGAGATTCTACTGGGATAAAAACTGGGATATATGTGGAAAATCTTGTTTGTTTTATGCCCCTTATTGTCATTAGGATGCTTGCTCAAACAAGTAAGGCTAAATTGTCCTAACCTTTTTCACTTTCAGAACAGGCCTGGAAAATGTCTAATGAAAAGTGGCTTTGAGAGTATATAGAATATTTCTCTCCAACTAGTGAATCATAGAATCATAGGGCTAGAACGGACCTTGGAGGTCTTCTAGTGATCCAGTGTTTCTCAGCCTTGGCAACTTTAAGATGTGTGGACTTCAATTCCCAGAATTCCGTAGCCAGCCAAGCTGGGGAATTTTGGGAGTTGAAGTCCACACATCTTAAAGTTGCCAAGGTTGAGAAATACTGTTCCAGTCCAATCCCCTGCCCATGTCAGGCAGTCCTTGTAATGAAATATCTGGAACAAACAGTTGTCCAATCTTTTCTTGTCCAGGATGGTATAAGGACTCCTGCCTTTGAAGTCAGCTTCCATTTTTGTAGGATAAAAGACAAAGACACAAATTAATTTCCTCTCCCCTGTTCCTGAGATTTGACACCTCCCTATTTCAGTATTCAAATGTTGGTTATTCTCAGTATTTTACATGATTTATAGGGCTGAAGCAATATGCATTGTCTTCTGCAGTATCAAAACTAAAGGTCAGTAGAGATAGCTAAGCAATCATTGCTAATGTTTTATCTCTTGGGCTTCCTAACAAATAAGTTTGAAGAGTTCTGTGCAACTTTTAAGCTTGCATGGGACATTTACAGCACTGTAATAAAAGAGTTGTGTTAGATGCATAGTTAGTGTTTCATGTTCAGTTCTGGAAGCAACATCTGGTTTATAATCTTCCACTAATCTGCATATTTGATTTATTGAAATTGACATACCTTGCAAATTATCTTCAGAAGGGAGGAGAATGTGGCTCACAGTTCATTGGTTCTTTTATGTAGACATGTTTATCCTTCCCCTGATTTTTCTTGAAGAGTCTTTTCGGTTTTTAAAGAAATATTTATCCAGTTTTCAAAGGTACAATGGCATTGGACTTCTATTTATCATTGTGTGTCTTCACAAATTCATTTTTTTGCAATAAGCTTGTTTTTAAAATTTGTTTTTTTATCCTGTCTTTATTATGGTTTATAAATAACTCCAGACTGCAAACATACCTTTTCTCCTATTTTCCCCACAACAACGACCCTGTGAGGTGGATTGGCCTGAAAGATTGTGACTAACCCAAAGTCATCCAGCCAGTTTTTCATGCCTAAGGTGGGGGAATTTGTTGTTTAAGTTAGGGAACAAATCTGTTGATAATGTTAGAAGATAAATCCATCCTGTTTTAACCCTTGGGTATGAGCTGAAACTGAGTGCATAGTTGTGTGCAAGATATTTGTGTGAAAGGTTGGCCAACATGTCGTCAGAATAGTGATGAAACCATATATCTCATATTTTTTAAAGAATATACAGTGCAAATAGATTACTTTTGACTGATAAGCAAAAATCTGCAAGGAACTTTCTGTGACACCTTTTTCTATTTTTTTTCTAGATGAAATATATCACAGTACTTTGCATATAATAACATACTCTAATCTGCTTTAGAAATATTTTGCACTTTTATTGCTGCTTAATCCCATAAAATAAAAGGGTGTTATATGAGCATGGTTTTGAGTTTTTGGTATTCTGAGCAATTGATTGTTATTTTTTTTTCTCATTTGTCAGTCTTATAAAAGCACCATCTTCTGGCAAACAGAGACGGATTTCAAGTGACAGAAAATCAAATTGTTGTGATGCAAAGATAATTGTTCCCTGGCTTTCTTATACTGTATATATGTTTTCCCTATACGCTTCCTCCACACCCTTCAACATTTCGTTATTTATTTATATCCCACCTTTATTATTTGTATAAATAACTCAAGGTGACTACTACTCATTCCTCCTCCTGTCCCCCCCACTACAACAGCCCTGTGAGGCGGTTGGGATAAGAGACAGTGATTGGTCCAAAGTCCCCCAGCTGGTTTTCATGCCTAAGGCGGACTAGAACTTACAGTCTTCTGGTGATTGGCCTGAAGTCACACCGCACACTTTCTTGCCTAAGGTAGGACTAGAACTCACCATCTCGTGGTTTCTAGCTGGTAACTTTCTGGCCACCAATTTACCATAGACATTAGTGTGTTTGTATATCTGTGCACCATTATTATGAAGTTCTCAGATAACATTTCTGTACTTCAAGGAAAAGGTATCCAATTTTTTTCCCCTGAGAGATATTTGTGAAAGAACTTCTGGATTTATTCCAGATTGTGAAAACAAATTTTTCAGCATACAGGTCTCTTTCCAGATCCAGCAACTGTGCTTGTCCTATTCCCCCAACTTGTTAAAACTCTGCTCATTAAGCTGCTTTACAAAAAGAGTGTGGGATAAATGCAGAAAAAAGGGCTAATAGATCAAAACCCAACATCTTTTTTATTATATATTTTATTTAGTTTTTTCAGGGTAGGGAAAAGCAAGGGTCATTATGAGTGGTGGGGTTCAGGGTGGGCTTCAAGGGAGGATTTAGGGTGGGAATGGGTAGAACAATGGGGTTGCCCCCAATAACATTTCACGCTTTAGCAAGCAAACTATCATCCAGATACAAGCATTCCACAGGGCTAATATAATGATCAGTAACTGTAGTCAACAAAAATAACAAGAGATTATAAAGCATATCAATTAATCAAAAGAAAAAATCAATCATCTTAATAAATTTCAATTTCGTTATCTCATTTTGCTAACCATTGATAAAAGTTTTCCCATGTTTTATAATAAACTGAGTCTTCTTTCTCTTTAATCTCTAACATTAATCTATCTATTTCTGCACATTCTAAAATTTTCCTAATTATCTCATCGGGTGGTATATCTTCATTTTTCCAGTATTGGGCAAATGCTATTCTCGCAGCTGTCAATATATGTAATATTAAATACTCGTTCTCTTTCCCATAATTAGATCCTAGTATTCCTAGCAGAAACAATTCTGGCCTAAATTCTATATGTATTTTAGTTATCTTTTCCAGCCATATATGAACCTTACGCCAGAATTTCTTTGCATTAGGGCACACCCACCAGATGTGATAATAAGTGCCTGGTTTTTGTTTACACTTCCAACAGTTATTCGAAACATTTTAAAACATTTTTGCTAACCCTACTGGTGTCATGTGCCATCTGTAAAACATTTTATACGAATTTTCTTTATATGAAGCTGCTTTAGTCAATTTGATGTTTCTGTCCCATAGTTTTTGCCAACCTTCTAAATGTATAGAATATCTGAAGTTTTTTGCCCAACATCTTGAAGAATATCTGCCCCCCCAAGGGTGTTCAGTCCAGAAAATGAGACAAAGTGATGTTAAAAGATGGGGGAGGGGGGGAGATGGACATGTATATATTTATATGCATAGCAATGCATCTCCTCCAACATAAAAATGCTGTGGAAGACCAGATTTGAGCATAGGATATTTGATGAATCAGGCAAGGAAGTTGCTTTGTATCTTTTCTTCTCACCCTGAGAAATCTTGAGCTCTGCAGGCTTGTGCTGATACAGAATGTAATTTTTGGTTTCAGGGAGAGTAACAGATGGTGAGTCATTTCTCTGATCTTCCTTTTCTTTGACACCATCCCCTTCTATATCACTGCTCAGTTTTCTGGATGGGAAAGATAACACAGAGGGTTTCGTTTTCCAGGCATCTCCTCATTAAAACTCAGATAATCTAACCAGATCAGTTTCCATTTTCTTGTGTGTGTATGTATGATTCATCCCTCGCCAGAATTCAAAGAAAACGCAGTGAATATTGTAGTGATTTCACCAATACACATTTGATAAGACTCAACCTCAGAGGCCAGTTTACACATGCACAAACGTTGCTTGCGGCTCCGAGACAGATAGGTTAACTATCTTAACTCCATAAACGTGCTGAAAAAGGTGAGGGACGTGGAGGTTCATTTTGCTTGATCTTTGCTGGTTTAGTCATATAGATTTGCCCATGTTGTTAAACTACGGTTTGTTTGTTTATTTATTTATTGGTAACAAAGTCTTTGAATGCCAGGTTTATGTTTATGTATTCATCGCTGTTGACTAAACCCCTTCTGGAAACCGCTGTGGTTGAGTTCATGCAAAATGCTGAGGTAAAAACCAAACAAACCACCATCTGGCTCACCATAATGGAGTGCATATTCAAACCAGCCCTTTGAATTTCAGTCTCACCGTGGATTTAGATAGGGCTTAAAATCCAGGGCAAGATTCTTCTGCACTAATCCTGTTCACCAATACTGCAGAAGTGTGGTTTTGTGAGTGTTTTAATGGTTGCCTTGTATGATTCAGATAATAGTCTAGGACGGAAAATTTTGATGTGGTAAAGGAAAAGGAGCTGAGAAGAAATGGTTTGGGGTTTTTTAAATACTGTTTGGGACTTATTCTGCTTCCTAGATACCATAGTGCTGGTGTGTCCTTTTAATATATATGTAGGTAAGGGAGAATGGGCCAGCTATGGCAGGTTCTGTCACATAAAGCAGGATTTATTAGAACAAGAGTTATTTTGTACTATACCTCCTTCACTGAGCTGCTCTGTACTACTTTGTTTCTTACTGGAAATGTTCTGGGATTATCAAACTGCCCTTTCTTCCTTCAGAGCAGGGGTTCTCAACCTTGGCAACTTTAAGACTTGTGGACTTCAACTCCCAGAATTCCTCAGCCAGCTATGCTTCAGAGCAATGAAACCATATTAGAAACTCAAGACTGGAAAACGAATCAGACTGCAAGTAGTCCTCAATTTATGACCATGACTGAGTCAAAAATTATGGTTGTAAATTATGCCAGTTGTTAAACAGGTCATCATGTAACCAACCTGATTTTATGACCTTTTTTTTTTTTTGCTAGTGGTCATAAGCGAATGCCAGAGTTTTTATGTCAACCTCGAAGCTGTTAAGTTAATCTATTGTCCATAATAGCTATTTTTTGCCAGAAACCAAAAGTAAAAGCCAGCTTCTGGCAAAAAAACCCCAAACCAATTGCAAGTTGGAGTCACATGACCATGGGATGATGGAAATGGTCTAATGAAGAGCTGGTTTGGTCTAGTGGTGAAGACATCAGATTAGAAAGCAGTTTAAGTCCCGCTTTAGCCATGAAAGCCAGCCAGGTGACTTTAGGCCAGTCTCTATCTCTCAGTCCAGTCTACCTCAGAGGGTTGTTGTGAGGAAAATAGAAGGAAGGTGTGAGGGATATATTTGCTGCCTACTTGTAAAAATAATAAAGGTAGGATACAAATAAATAAATTAAAAGACCATAAATGCAACCTGGTTGCAGCTATGTAATTGGGGAAGGAGCAGCAGCTGTGTTAATTTGGATCTGTGTAGACTGGTGAAGGTCCATTGTAATTTTGGACAATCATTAAGCAACTGATTGTAAGTCAAAGATTATCTGTATGGTCAGCAATCCAGGGCTGGAGTTGGAATTTAATCTATAATTTCTTCTTTTGCATTTTGTAGTTACTCATTATGTCATTTTTTTTCTTAAAAGAGTGCAAGAAAACCAGGAGCAGAGTTGAGCAATATATTCTTAACTTAAAAGGCAACTAACTTTATATTATACTGAATTTTGCAACAGTAATAAATGTTGGTATGCATGACCAGTTCTCTTGGGGGAAACTAACTCCACATATATCTTTCACCTTTTATTTGAACAATTAGGGCTAGGCCAACTCTGAATGAAAGCTCTTGATTTTATCTCACTTTAGCATATAATTCAATTGTTTCTACAAGCCCTGGAAGATATGCAGTGTGTAATTTGTTTTATAGACTTGAGATTTTCAGTCCATTTTCTACACGATGGACCAATGGTTGTGAAACTGTTTTCCAGTTGATGTTTATTTGGTTTCTTTATTTCTGATAGTTAAGACCTTAAAGTTGGCTTTTTTTGCCGTTGAATTTCTGTAAATGCATATAAATGTAAATACCTCATTTTCCCATTCCATCTATTTAGCTGTGACCAATTTGTGGGTATAGATTTTGCTTAATTTGGGTTGCTTCTGTTTTGCTTTGGAGAAGGGACGGCTGTTCCGAGAAGAACTAATAAATAACTGGAATAAAGCTTTTACTATTTTCCCTCTGACCATAAACTATGCAAGGCAACTTTATAAGGGACCATTTAAAACTTGAATAAAAATGGTAGCTGTAGACATAACTGTGAAAAGCAATAATTTTGCAAAATAATATTTAGAAAACTTGCATCAATATAAATTGTCACCCTTGAATCAGATTCTTAAATCATTAATCAAGTTGTTCTTCCATAAAGTGGCAACGTACTAATTTGAATAAAAAGAAATTCCTATTTCTCCTTATGGTGCATATCGGTTTGCCAGATCACAACCCATCTCTATATATACTGATTATTGGTAATTTGAAACTGCATTCAGGTGAATTAGTTTTTCTCAGGTTTTCCCTGCAAAACCCGTTGAAGGAAAATTTAGCTTTTGCTCCATGAAATTCTAGCTATATTTATGAAAATAGAGCAGGTGAAAATAAATATAGAGACCAGGCAAATATGTTTGAACTCTGTGACTGCAGCTCTCCAGTCTCATACTTTGGCACAACCCCTCATTGTTTCTTTTGGGTAAAGCTGCCCCATTGTAATTTATTTGATAAGACACAGTTGAGCAAATGATGGCTCATCGCAGTGTGTGAACCCTTAGATTACACTGAAGCCTGAATACACAGATAGATTTACACTATTAATCATTTGTGGGGAAAATCCCTTCTCTGATTCTTTTGCCTTCTTTTTCCTTGGGGTTTGCCTGCCCGAAAAGGCTGCAGTTGGTTAATTTGCAAGCTAAGCTTCATTTTTTTTGGATCTCCTATGGAGTGTGAAACCAGCCAGATGAGAGCATGCCTCGGTTAGCACAGCAGAGAAAGGCTGCCAAATCTGGCTTTTATTTATTTATTTTATTTTATTTTATTTGGGTTTGTATGCCGCTCCTTTCCGGAGACTCGGAGTGGCTAACAACATATAAACAACAAAAAAGTACAGTATAAAAAAAACCCAAACAAAGCTATCTAAAAAGTCAATAAAAAACACACATTCAATACAACAATCAACTACAATCATCCCCAGGCCTGCCGGCAAAGATGAGTTTTTAAATTTTTCCGGAAGGCCAGGAGAGTCGGAGAGACGCGGACTTCAGGAGGTAGTTGGTTCCAGAGGGCGGGCGCCACAACAGAGAAAGCCCTCCCCCTAGGGCCCGCCAGACGACATTGTTTCGCTGACGGGACCCGGAGGAGGCCGACCCTGTGCGCTCTCACCGGTCGTAGGGAAGTATGTGGCAGAAGGCGGTCCCGTAAGTATCCTGGTCCCATGCCATGAAGGGCTTTATAGGTAATAACCAACACCTTGAATTGGGCTCGGAGACCGATAGGCAACCAATGCAGCATGCGGAGAGTTGATGAAATGCTACATGTGTGTACATTGTGTCTGAAAGATCCCGTCCCTTGCTGGGTCTAGAGTTGCAGTGCAGTGCCACAGCCCAGGACCTGCTCCCAGTGAGGTTCCAATGTCTTACAACCAACAGCAAGGGCTTTTGGACAGCACCACTCAGCTAGCAAGAATCTGCTGGATTAAGAGGAATGGCCTTAATTGCATTTAATATCCTGCCATGCTATATTATAGCATATCACAGAGGTCCCCAACCTTTTGGGCACCAGGGACCAGTTCCGTGGAGAGAGGTTTATCCACGGACCGGAGAGTGTGTGGTTTTGTGTGCTGCCTGCATCCCGCGGATGGGGACTTGCTTGTTTGTGAGTACCGGTTGTTGGCATGCCACGGCCTGGTACTGGTCCATGGACCCGGGGTTGAGGACCCCTGGCATATCAGACAGCAAGGGATCTCCTGTATTTTGGGTTTGGGGCAAGTACAGGTAGTCCTTGAGTTAACAACAACTGGGGGCTACCTTTATGTTGCTAAGTGAAATGTTTGTTAAGTGAGTTTTGTCCCATTTTACGACCTTTCTTGCAACAGTTGTTAAGTGAATCATTGCAGTTGTCAACTTAGTAACACTAAGGTGAAGTGATTCTGGCTTTGCCATTGATTTTGCTTGTCGGAAGGTTGCAAAAGCTGACCCCAGGACACTGCAACCGACATAAATACAAGTCAGTTGCCAAGCATCTGAATTTTCAAGTTTCAAGTTTCAAGTTTAATCAAATTTATATGCCGCCCTTCTCCGAAGACCCAGGGCGGCTCACAACAACAATACAATAATATAATAAAAATTTAAAAATTAATTTCATTCACACCACATACAAACACAATCAGCTGACAGACACTGATGGAGGGACACTCCTAGGGCCCAGGGTCAGAGCACAGCTTATACGTCCCAAGCCTGTCGGCATAGATGCGTCTTCAGGAGTTTCCGGAAAGCTAGGAGGGAGGAAGCAGTGCGAACCTCTGTGGGAAGCTGGTTCCAGAGGGCTGGAGCAGCAACGGAGAAGGCCCTTGCCCTAGGCCCCGCCAGATGACATTGCCTAACAGACGGGACTCGTAGGAGGCCAACCCTATGCGCCCTAACCGGTCGCTGGGATTCATGAGGCAGAAGACGGTCCCGCAAGTATCCTGGTCCATTGCCATAAAGGGCTTTATAGGTCATAACCAACACTTTGAATTGTGTTCGGAGACCAATAGGTAGCCAGTGCAGCTCGCGGAGAGCTGGAGTGATATGAGCATGTCTTGGGAGACCCAAGATAGCTCGCGCGGCCGCATTCTGGACTACTTGTAGTCTCCGGACATTCTTCAAAGGTTGCCCCATGTAGAGAGCATTACAGTAGTCGAATCTCAAGGTGACAAGGGCATGGGTGACTGTGAGGAGTGACTCCCGGTCCAAATAGGGCCGCAACTGGTGCACCAGGCGAACCTGGGCGAACGCCCCCCTCGCCACAGCTGAAAAATGATATTCTAAACTTAGCTGTGGATCGAGGAGGACACCCAAGTTGCGAACCCTCTCCGAGGGGGACAAAACTTCTCCCCCCAGGGTAATGGACGGACAGTTAGAATTGTCCTTGGGAGGCAGAGCCCATAGCCACTCCGTCTTGTCAGGATTGAGTCTGAGCCTGTTTTAATCACGTAACCCTGGGGATGCTGCAACGGTCTTAAGTGTGAAAAATGGTCCTTAGTCACTTTTTTCAGTGCCGTTGTAACTTTGAATGGTCACTAAATGAACTGTTGTAAGTTGAGGACTACCTGTATTTCAGCGTCTTCCCACGTGAAGTTTAAGGTCTTCTACGAACGTTCTTTGCCATGTATTTCAAGGGCGTCTTCTCGGTTGTTTGGCATCAGGGTGGCGGTGTCTATCTCATCGCCATCTTGGGGATTCGATCTCTCTCCATACAGAGAATACGACTTGCAAGTTGGAGTCTTCTGTGTGAGACAATGTTATCTAATTTGCAGGAGAAATTCTTTTCGAGCTCTTCTCCGTTAGTAAGATGATAGTAGTTACTATACTAAAGTAGTGAATCTTTATAATAGTAATGATGATTATTATGATGATGATGATGTTGGAAGGGACCTTGGAGATCATCTAGTCCAACCCCCTGCTCAGGCAGGAAACCCTATACCATTTCAGACAAATGGCTGTCCAGTCTCTTCTTAAAAACGTCCAGTGTTGCAGCAATCACCACTTCTGGAGGCAGGTTGTTCCACTGGTTAATCGTTCTCACTGTCAGGAACGGAAGACTGCTATCATGTCACCCCTCGTCCTTCTCTTCATTCTTTTCATTTGGAAAAGGCATCTTTGTGAGAAGATGTTGAGTCTCTTGTTAATATACTCGTTGACGCCTTTCAGATCTCATCGGCATAGATGGCTGCCGGGTGCACTGAGAAAAAATTGCAGATCTGGCTATCACTGTCCCTATAGGATTGGATCAAAATGGAAAAGCTTCCAATGATGTCATTTCATAAGATGTAGAAAAACAGAGGCAGATACTGTATGGGTGCTGGATAGATGCATTGGGAAGTTTATCCATACAAGCTATGATAGGAATGAAGACAAATTTGGAAATCACTGCCCAGAGCCCATCTCTGAGGGAGAGGGATGGTTAAGAAATACGATATATATATATATATATATATATATATATATATATATATATATATATATATATATATATATATATATATATATATATATATATATATATATATATATATATATATATATATATATATATATATATATATATATATATATATATATATATATATATATATATATATATATATATATATATATATATATAATTTGTTTTCTGAGGTTTTCGCGGGTGTTTGTATGTAGGTCTTTGGTTCTTCGGGTTTTCTCCCGCGTAGAATTTGAAGTGTCTTGGCAACGTTTCGATGAAATCTCATTCATCATCTTCAGGCTGGTGCTTTTGGCTTCTGCTTCTAGGAGCAATGTGTGGTCTAAGCTGTTTTTTCCTTTTAACTGCCAGTGGGGGTTTGAACTGATTGGCTGGGAGCTTGGCTATGTTCTGATTGGCTGGGGGAGTGTTCTGTTTGGGTGGGGGCTTTGTTGTGCTGGAGAGGTTCAAAGTGGCCAATGTTGCAGCTCTGGTCTGGCTCCTGGTCTGTGGTCTTGCCTCATCATTGGTGTGGGTTTGGGTTTGCTTTTTGCGTGGATGTGTGGAGGTGATTGACACCAGAAACACACAGGATGAATGAGATTTCATCGAAACGTTGCCAAGACACTTCAAATTCTACGCGGGAGAAAACCCGAAGAACCAAAGACCTACATATATATATATATGTATATATATGTATATATATGTATATATATGTATATATATGTATATATATGTATATGTATATGTATATGTATATGTATATGTATATGTATATGTATATGTATATGTATGTGTATATGTGTGTATATGTGTGTATATGTGTGTGTGTGTGTATATATATATATATATATATATATATATATATATATATATATATATATATATATATATATATATATATATATATATATAAATCTGTAATAGTGGTAAATATCTGTAGCTCGGGTGTAGGATGAGGATAAAGGTTCGTTCTTTGAGCTTGTGGATTGGTTTCTGAATGTTTCATTACCAGGAGAAACACTTCACCCTCATACAGTAGTGGCCAAAATTGTGGAAACCTTTTGGGAAATGTATATTTTTGAGGTTTGATGGCTAATAACACCACTTTTTTTTTGAGTAGTACCATAAAATTATATATTAATGGAAAGATAATTTAATCAAGAATGTAATGCAACATAGGTTGTTCAATTATCTGTACTGTATTCTATGAAAGATTATAGCCAAATAAGCAGAAAAAAGAATCACAACTTGCTTAGGTTGATATCAGCTAGCTTTCCTTCATCTGATTATAGCCAATGAGCATGAGTGTTTAGAGAGCCAATCGGGTGTCATCTTGTTTTGACAACGAGCCAATCAGATCACAGTAGGATTCGGTTATTGATGTCATGTATTGAAGCTGAGAGGAGGACATTTGTCAGTGTGTTATGTGATGGCTATCAAGTTGGTGGGGTTTTTTTGTGTTCTTTCATTTAGTGAGCTTGTAAAACATAATAAAGTTAAAGTAATGGTGCAAAGAATTGACTGGCTGCCCAGAAAGCGATGTAAAATAGTATTATTAAGTGAACAAGGCTACAGTTATAAAGAAATTAGAAGAAAAATGGGTGGAAACTTAACCAAGTGGCATTTCTACTGTACACTTTTCCCAAAAGGTTTCCACAATTTTGGCCACTACTGTATATAAATCTGTCTGTCTGTCTGTCTTTCTATCTATCTTGTGGCAGCATGAGTTGTAGGCTAATACTGGTGTGATGGATACAGTACCATGTTGACTTTCAAAATCAAATGCTAAAATATACAGCTTAGGCAAGATACTGATGCTAAACCAATGCTTGTTGGATGGAGAATTCTGGGAGTTGAAGTCCAGACATCTTAAAAATTGCCAAGTTCGAGAAACATTGTGTTAAACAGATCACTGAGACTTAGCCTAATATGTGAAGCCAGTCAGTTTTTTTTAATGAGGATAAATGTGGGCTGCAACCGAGAGATATCTGCACATGCAAACTGAATTCTATGGAGAAAAGGCGATGCACAATTTTTTTTTAAAAAAAACCCAAGAGCCCACTTTAGTCCGGAACGATTCAGTTGTTTCCTCATATGTGAACTGTTTCTCCCTCTTTCTCTGGATCTCGTTTGCAGCTGGAAAAAAAAATGCTGATAGCAGTGTGAAAAATGTTTTGCTGGGGCCCTGGAAGGATATTGAGAAAGTAGATGAATTCATTAATTTAAAATTGAAAAAACCTGTGTCTTGATTTATATCAAAGGACATGAAGCCCAAGCATGTCTGGTGGTGGGTTTTTCATATCTGTGAATCTTTGCACGAAAGGCCCAAGAGAAGGCGAAGATGCCTCCTTGCAAAGGAGTCATGAACCATCTCCTTGCCAAGAGCTGAGATGCTCACTAAGGCTGCAATAAGAACAGAGATGCTCCTTTTGAATGCATCACATACTGTATGTCATCAAAGAGCTGCCAGATCCACAGCAGTGTCCTTTCTGTTGCGTGCAAGGATTTAAAAATACCCCTGCCTGCTAATTGGCACTTCAGCACTTCTCCCCACCTTGTCTGGGCATTCATTTTAAGCTGATGCCCAATATTCACTTGTAAATCGCCATGTTCAAATGATTCTCTCTTAAATATTTACCATGTCATTCCCCACTCCCTCCGTGCCAGGTGTTCCTTTTCATAGTTTTAGCTGCTGCTGCTATTGCTGGCTTCCACTCTGTAGGCCAGCGGTTCTCAACCTGTGGGTCGCGATCCCATTTGGGGTCGAACGACCGTTTCGTGGGGGTTGCCGGACACCGCAGCCTGCCATTTTTTTTGCCGTTTCCCCTCGGCCGTCACGTGCCACGCATGCACGGTTCGGGCTGTCGCGCGTGCCGCGCATGCGCGGTTTGGCCCGTCGCGCCACGCATGCGCGGTTCGGCCCGTCGTGCCGCACATGTGCCGTTCGGCCCGTCGCGCCGCGCATGCGCGGCGCAGGTCGGGGTTGCACCATGCATGGGCAGCGCAGGTGGGGTCTCGGCCTGAAAAAAGTTGAGAACCGCTGCTGTAGGCTTAGCAGCCTTCACTGTGCTTGCTTGCAGGTAGTCCTTGACTTACAACCATCCATTTAGCAACCGTTCAAACTTACAACAGCACCGGAAAAAGGGACTTACAACCAATCCTCATGCTATCATAGCATCTCCACGGTCAGGTGATCAAAATTCAGGTGCTTGGCAACCAGCGTGTATTTACGATGGTTGCAGCATCCCAGGGTTGGGCGTTCACGTGACCTTCCCAGCCGGCTTCCAACAGCAAAGTCTTTGGGGAGGGGGAAGCTGGATTTGCTTAATGACCATGTGATTCACTTAAGAACCATAGCAAAAGTCATAAAAACAGGCACAATTTACTTAACCAGTCAGCAACGGAAGTTCCTATCCCAGTTGTGTTAGTAAGCCTACCTGTAGTCCTGTTGCAGAGATCTACAATTTTTCTTCTCAGTAAATGTTCCCCAACCAAGCGAGAGAATTGTACCCTGAAAAAAAATTGTTTTAGATTTTCGACAGTTGCCAAGGAGCTGGATACCAGTGTTATGATGTTCCGCATTTCTCTGCCTTGTTCCCCAATTCAAAGGCTAATGGAGCCACTGTGCGGTTTCCTGATCTTCTTGCTTGCAAAAGTCGCTCTTTTCCCTGGTGATTTAAAGCAGTGGTTCTTAACCTAGGCCAGTGGTTCTCAACCTTTTTCAGGTTGAGACCTCACTTGCCCCGCCCATGCGCGGTGCGACCCCGGCGCCGGGCCGATCCACGCATGCGCGGTGCGCATGCGACGCAAAAACAAAATGGTGGACCGTGATGGCCCGAACCGTGCATGCGCGGCGATGAAAAAAACAACAACAAAAAAACCAAAATGGCGGACCGCGACGGCCCGATCCGCGTATGCGTGGCGCGCGTGCAACGGCCCGAACCGCGCAAGCGCAGCGTGCGCACGACAAAAAAACAAAAAACAAAAAACAAAATGGTGGACCGCGGTGTCCGGCGACCCCCGCGAAACGGTCGTTCGACCCCAAATGGGGTCGCGACCCATAGGTTGAGAACCGCTGACCTGGGTGATATTGCCCCCCAGGGGGTGATTTCGTTTTTCAGGGGGGCGAAGGAACAAAAAGGGGGCGATATGGGGGCAATGGAGCGAGAAGTTTTGGGGACACTGTACAGTGAATCGCTGTATGTCTGTCGTACAAAAACATCAGATCGCTCGCTATTAGTGGATTGAATTGTGTTTTCAAATGTTCCTCCAGCTAGCTTCAGTACAGAACGCCGTACATATGTGAATACACATCGCTTATCTTCATGCGCGTTGCGCAGCAGCCTCTACCCATACAGTGGTGCGCCATTGGCCAGAATGGGCAGTGATGGAGGGGGGAGTGCTTCTTTCGAAACATCGCATGCTGTGTGGCTGTCCCCTGTGACGTCAGCTGTAATGTCAACGTAACTGTTGAAACTAGATTTATCGACGTCCACGTGTGTTTTTCTAGTGTTTCAGCGCAGTCGAAAATTTAATTTGAATTTTGTTTTCAGTGGTCATTACATTTAAGTGTCTTGAATAAATAAGATAATAATGAAATACACGTATCACGAAGTTTGGGAATAAAGTGACGGGTGGCACCAAAATTTTTTCACACAGTTGAGATATGGGAAAAAGACTGGAAATAAATTATTTACATCGATATGTCTTGATGACAATTTTAAAGAAAACAAAAAAAGTGTTTGCATAAATTGAAGAATTATTTCCTATGTTGTGACTGAGAGGTTATGTTGGGGGAGGGGGGGTGATGACAACTTCCACATTGGCTCAAGGGGGCGATTCTTTCAAAAAGGTTAAGAACCACTGATTTAAAGAAAGTGGATGATATTGAGGCAGGCGGCAGCTGCAGCCTGTGATCCATCCCTCTACATCAGCGGTTCTCAACCTGTGGGTTGCGACCCCATTTGGGGTCGAACGACCATTTCACGGGGGTCGCCAAGCACCGCAGTCCGCCATTTATTTATTTTTTTGGTCGGCCATTTTTTTTGGTCGGCCATTTTTTCCCCTATCGCGATGCGGGCCGTCACGCCACGCATGCGCGATGCGCCCCATCGCGCCGCACATGCGCGGTGCGGGCCCGCCATTTTTTTTTGGTCGGCCATTTTTTTTGGGTCGGCCATTTTTTTCCCCTATCGCAATGCGGGCCGTTGCGCCGCGCATGCGCGATGCACCCCATCGCAACACGCATGCGCGATGCACCCCATCGCGACATGCATGCGCGATGCACCCTGCCCCGCCGCGCATGCGCGGTGCAGGCCCGCCATTGTTTGGGGGGGTCGGCCATTTTTTTTCCTATCGCAATGCGGGCCGTCGCGCCGCGCATGCGCGGTGCGGGCCCGCCATTTTTTTTTGCGCGATGCGGGCCGGGGTCGAGCCCCAGAAAAGGTTGAGAACCGCTGCTCTACATTGTGCACTGATCGCTGTCCTAGCATTTCCTCAATTTGTGCTGAGCTCTCTAGGTCTTCAAAGGAGTAGCAGTTTCCTCTCCCGGGTTTTTATTAAGCAGCCTTGCTCTAAAGAGAGTTATGACGGTATAGCCAGAGTAAGTAACTGGGAGAGAGTAATCGTTATTCAGTAATAGGAGAGGTCTTCTGGAATTACCTGGCAGGGAGGGGGGAGTGATTTGTGAAGAGTCCCTTGTGAGTCCTCTTCCTACTAATTGTGTCTCTCTCACACAGAGGCAGCCAAGGGTGCTTCTTTTGCACCAGCTGGTTCCCCCAAAAGGAAAAACTGACCAGATTTGCTTACCTTCTGCCAAGCCACCTGCAGAAAAGCGGAAGAATGCTTAAAAGCAGCCATATGGGCTCTTTAATGAAAACATCACTTCCAGTAGATTTGCTCTGGGATGTGTGCAGGACACGCGGTAGGAAGGCAGATGGAATCTGATCAGGAATCACAGATTGGATCTTCGGCTTGCAAGACGAGCTGGGGGGAAGAGGACATTTCTGATTGAAGGGGGGGGGGCTAACCACTGACCTCACGCTAGGTATTTCTGAGATGAGACATTCTTGATGTCTAGTTTGCATTAATATAGTTGAACCTCCTGTTGGGGATGAGAGCAGAGAGAGATGAATTTCCCTCTTAAAAATCTCTCTTTGTTCTGGGAGATGAAAGAACGCCCTGGAGACTTTGATGATTTCGGCATCAAATAATATTGTTAAATATTTATAGTTATGGCATTAGTGTATTATATTTATAGCATAAATACAGATTTGTATACTGCAGACCCATTTCAGGCATTGAATTTCTTCATCTGTTTAAGAGCCGCAGAAGGTTGTCGACTTAGGTTCATTTAGTTTAGTTTAGTTTTAGTTTTATTAAATTTCTATACCGCCCCTCTCCCGTAGGACTCGGGGCGGTTTACAACCCAATAAAAACATATAATAACAATAAATATTTAAAAATAAATTAAATTAAATTAATACAAGGCTGTTACTAAAACCTGTTAAAAACCCAATTCTAAAACCCGAACAGCCTTGTTTAAAAATTTAAAACCCGAGGAGATCTAGGCCAGGCCGGCTTGATTGAAGAGATGAGTCTTAATTCTCTTCTGAAGGTGCGGAGATCATGACACGTCCGGAGTTCTGGGGGGAGCTCGCTCCACATCGTCGGTGCCCCCACAGAAAAGGCTCTCCCCCTGGGCGCCACCAGCCGACACTGCTTAGCCGATGGCACCCTGAGGAGGCCCTCTCTGTGGGAGCGAACTGGTCGGTGGGAGGTATTTACTGGCAGACGGTGGTCTTGTGACCGTTCAAAGTTACAACAGTACTGAAAAAAGCGACTTTTGACTGTCTTTCACATTTACAACCATTGCAGCATCCTCAGGGTCACCTGATCAAAATGCTTGGCAGCTGGTTCATATTTATGATCGCTGTAGTGTCCCTGGGTCATGTGATCACCTTTGGCGACTTTCTGATGAGCAAAGTCAGTGGGGAAGCCAGATTTGTTTAACAAACTTTAAGAAATGCAGTGATTCACTTAACAACTGTGGCAAGAAATGTCATAAAATGGGGCAAAGCTGACTTATCAAATGTTTCCCTCAGCAACAAAAATTTGGTGCTTAATTGTGGTTGTAAGTCAAGGACTGCCTATATTAGGATGCACGTTAGCAGTTTGGGACTACAGTTCCTATAATCCTCACTTGGCAGTGCTGAGTATGGTAACACTTGTAGTCCATCATATCTAGGGGCATCTGGTTAGGGGAAGGATAAGAACAAACTATATTTTTAGAGGTTACAATCAGTGTAACCATCACATCACATGTACAAAGAGCCAGTTTGGTCTAGTGCAGGGGTAGGCAACCTTGGCTCTTTTATGACTCGTGGACTTCAACTCCCAGAATTCCTGAGCCAGCCATGCTGAGGGGAAAGGGAGTGGTTTCCAAGCTGAGCCATTCTGGCTCAGGAATTCTGGGAGTTGAAGTCCACGAGTCATAAAAGAGCCAAGGTTGCCTACCCCTGGACTAGTCTATTAAGCCTGACAGGAGTAGATTATCAGAAACTGGTAGGCCTAGTCCAGGGGTAGGCAACCTTGGCTCTTTTATGACTCGTGGACTTCAACTCCCAGAATTCCTGAGCCAGCATGGGGGAACTATGGCCCCTTCATGACTTGTGGACTTCAACTCCCAGAATTCCTCAGCCAGCCATGCTGAGGGGAAAGGGAAAGGTTTCCATGCTGAGCCATGGCTGGCTCAGGAATTCTGGGAGTTGAAGTCCACGAGTCATAAAAGAGCCAAGGTTGCCTACCCCTGGACTAGTGGTTAAGGAACCAGGCTAGAAAGCCGGAGACCATGATTTCAAGTCCCGCCTTAGCCATGAAAGCTGCTGGGTGACTTTGTGCCAGTCACTCTCCGTCAGTTCAATCCATCTCACTGGGTTATTGTTGTGGGGGATAAGAGGAGGAGAAAGATGTGTTGGGTATGTTTGTAGCCTTGAATTATTTGTGAAAATAATAACGGATGGATACAAATACCGGTATTTTTTTTAAAAAAAAGCAGCAGCAAGGATCTTTAACTGGAAATTCTCAGCATTTTTTCCAAGATAATTCCGAGATTATTTCAAGGCAAGCTATTACTGGAATAAATCGGAGATGCACCTTCAAGAGTCAAAACAGCCCTTGCGATTAAACTGAGAAAGTTGGATGCATTTGGTCATAAGGCTTACTTGAAGAGGTATACCGAACATCTAATTGTCTGAAGAGTGGGATTGTCATGGAGGAAAAGAAGCACAGATAAAGGCAAAAGAAGCACTTGTTCTGGATTCAGAACTTGCCAAATATAATTTTTGGCATCTCTCTAGATCCACCATCTGGATCAGATTCTAGATGGTGAGAAAGAAACAGCTTTTGCTTAAGATTTGGGGGAGAAGCTGCCATTCAGAATTATCAGTATATTTTGCATTGCTTAATTCTTTTTTTTTTAAAAAAGAAACACCCCAAATAAGAAATACAGGGTTGTAAAAAGGGAGATATTATTCACTCTGACTTATTTTTTTTGCTAATATTATCATATAATAAGGCAGATCATTGAAAACACAGATATTCAGTCAATTCAACTAGTATTCCATATCTAAACAAGAATTCGTCAATCTAGCTAGGCAAAATATACACATCTGTGTAAATTCTCTGTCCCGTGGAATAAATAGACCAGAGAATTTTGAACTTATGGAGAGTTACGTGAGTATTAACTTGCTCTGCAACTCAAACCTTATTGCAAACAATGGCCCGATAGTGCTTTGTTGGTATGTATGTATAAGGCATTAATGTGCATGCACTTCTGTGATAAGCACATAGATAATTATTTCCCAACTTTGCAAATAGGTGCCAAAGACATAATCTTTGATGAGCAATTGCAGAACCTGATCACAAGCACAAAGAACAAATCTCTATAGCCCTGTTTCTCATGACTAAGGCTGGTTAGGCTTTCGTCTCTTCATTATGCATTGCTGAACATCAGAGTGGTGCATGTTTTGAAAACCACTTGGAAGACATGCTTCAGAATACATGGGAGTGTGACTGCTGCTGCCTCACTTAAAAAGAGCTGTGTCTCTTTTTCAGCTCCCTCTTCCTTTTGGGAAATAAAAAGACCTGGCAACTTTAATGAGTCACCATAAATGCAGCTCAGGAAAACTGCAACTTGTCGCAAGTTTTCTCAAATTCAGGCCCCAATGAACATTTTCTCTCTCTTCCGTATATAATTGAAGAGTACGCTTAAGTTTGCCCTCATTTTATTTAAACTTTTATACTTCTTCTTCTTGTGCCATATCCGTTATCGGATGTTGGCGATCCTGTTTTTATCAGCAGCTGCATGAAAAAGTGCTGCTGAGTTTTATACAAGAGGATTAAAAACGAACACAATAACCAATATCAAGAAAGGAAAAGAGAAAAGAGAAAGCAAGAAAGAAAAAGAAAAAGGTGCATGGAAAGGGGAAAAATGAGGAAAAATAGAAAAGAAAGAAAAAAAGGGAAAAAAAGAAAAAAGAAAAAAGATTTTATTTCTTAATTTGAAACAGTTCAGTGTTGGAAGACAAGGGAAGCCACGGAATTGATGGTGAGACTGGATTATTGCACGTTTATTGATCAGTGAAAGATGGGATACCTACATATCCCTCAACTATCTTGGAACTTGTAAAAAATATCACATCCCAATACAGTAATGACATTGTTCCTGAAATATTACTTCCCTCTTTAAAACAAAATTGGTTCCTATCAGGTCTAATGAACAATTGAAAAAAAAAACTGCAGAAGAGTTATTCATTTGATTCTGTGCATATGAATGCACAACTAACTCTTTCTACTTGTTACTTGTTCCTGACATAACTGGGTTGCAATATTGATGTGGATTCATCCAACATATGGAATGAAAGAATTTGCCAGGTCAGAGAATCCTACTTGAGTTTGCAAAGTCTGAGTTTCTTCCTACTTTGCTTCTCTGACAAAATAATAAATAATGCCGTAGTAATTCCCCTAGGACAGGGGTAGGCAACCTTGGTTCTTTTATGACTCCCAGAATTCCTGAGCCAGCACGGCTCAGCTTGGAAACCTTTGCTCATCAGAAGGTTGCAAAAGGTTACCGCATGACCCGAGGAAACTGCAACCATCATAAATATGGCCATATATTGATCATGTGACAGTGGGGACACTGCAATGATTGTAAATGCAGAAAGTGGTCATAAGTCGCTTTTTTCAGTGGTGGTGTAACTTCAACATGGTGGCGCAGTACTGTAGGTTAACTCACTGCTCACTGTCAGGAGTTTGATCCTGACGGGGCTCAAGGTTGACTCAGCCTTCCATCCTTCCGGGGTCGGTAAAATGAGGACCCAGATTGTTGGGGGCAAATACGCTGACTCTACAAATCACTTAGAGAAGGCTGTAAAGCAGGGTTCCCCAACCCCTGGTCTGTGGACCAGTACTGGGCCACGGCATGCCAGCAACCGGGCCGCACAAACAAGCAAAACCCCATCCGTGGGATGCAGGCAGCACACAAAACCATGCAGCCTCCGGTCTGCAGAAAAAACGTCTCCATGGAACTGTTCCCTGGTGCCCAAAAGGTTGGGGATCTCTGCTGTAAAGCACTGTGAAGTGGGATATAAGTCTAAGTAGTATTGATATTGCTTCAAACGGTCACAAAATGATCTGCTGTAAGTGGAGAACTCTAGCATCTCCAGGACGATCAGGAGGCTAGCGATGGGAAAAGCTTGAGAGACAGATTAGATATTGAATAATCTTGGTTGGGTGTAAAATGGCTTCCTATAAATTCATCCATTTATCACGACTTCCCCCTGGCAATTTTTTTTTGTCATTCGTGCAGATCATTGGCACATAAAGCATGAGTAATGCTTCCATTTAGACATAACCTAGAGCTAGGTTTTCCATCATCCCTGAGAACTGAAGATTTAAGACATGAACAGAGTCTCACAGACTAAAAATATCAGATACCTTCCAATTTATGAGTGTGGAAAGCTGATCCCATGAAAGGGAATATCGGCCTGCATTTTCTATAAACTTAATCCGCAAGAATATCAGGGCTGAGGCAAATATTTTCAGAGTGAAAAACATCTGTTACCTTCCAAAGAGGTCCACTTTGTGTATCTGGGCTTTTCACCAACTCTCAACTCCAGATATACTGAGACCACAGTTTCTGGGAATTCTGGGAATGGCTGAGGACAAAAGATTCTGTACTTCAGCTGTCCTTGGAGTTTTTCCTGCCAACTTCTGCTCTCTAAAGAATCCCCTTGCAAGAGGTCTGCTGGAAGGTGTATAGGTAGTCCTCGGCTTACGACCACAATTGAGCCCAATTTTTTTGTTGCTAAGCAAGACATTTATTAAGTGAATTTTCTCCCATTTTATGATCTTCCTTGCCATAGTTGTTAAGTGAATCACTACAGTTAAGTCAGGGGTTGGCAACCATAAACACTCAAGGACCCGTTTCCCACAGAAAAGAAAACACTGGGAGCTTGATTGAAGAATTTAATTAAAAAGAAATAGAGGGTGCTGTGCATGAGTTCTCTCTCTCCCTCTTTCTCTCTCTCTCCCTCTCTCTCTCGCTGTTTTCTCTCTCCCGCTTCTCTCTTCTCTCCCTCTCTCTCTCCCTCTCTTTCGTCTCTCTCTCTTTCTGACTCTCCCCCTCTCTTCCTCTCTCTGATCTTCTGCTCACCTGGCAAGCTGGCTTCAAGCTGTTCTCCAACAAGCTGACACACATTCTTATTGGGCTGGCTCTCTCCTGTCCTTCCTGCTTCCTGCAGAAACGCAGCCAAGGCAGGAGCCCTGCCCAATAAGCTTGTCAGTTTGTCGGAGAACAGGGTAAGGCCACTCTCTTTTTTACACACACACACACACACACACACACACACACACACACACACACACACGGGGAAAGCACAAGTGTCTCTCTCTGTCTCTTGTCTCTCTCTCTGCAAATGGCAGAGGAGGCTGGGAGCCGCAGGAGAAGGAGCCGCGGGTTGCTGACCCGTGAGTTAAGTGTACCAGTCTTCCCCATTGCCTTTGCTTGTCAGGAGATTGCAGAAGGTGATCACATGACCCTAGGACACTGCAACCGTCATAAATATGAGTCAGTTGCCAAGGGTCTGAATTTTGATCACTGATCTTGGGGATGCTACAACGGTTGTAAATGTGAAATATGGCTAAAATTCACTTTTTTCAGTGCTGTTACTTTGAACGGTCATTAAACTAACAGTTGTAAGTTAAGAAATACCTGTACGAGCAAATGGGTTGAACAGAAACAGTATTTTGCATTTTTCAGAGAATGGCTCAGACATTGTCCCCTCCTGCCCTTTCAGACACATTAACTTACTTCGCACAAAAGAAGTAACTTAGGTTACTGAATTAGTCCATTTTCTGAATTCACACAGTTCATTCAATCACCAACCCCTTAAGGGCTCTGGACTTCACACTTGCCTGCAACAAATCAAACTGAATCGGTTTGTTGAGATTGTAGCCACTGGATCTTTTAAAATGTCCTTGGATAATTAGGTTTTGGAAATGTAATCTCTTATCTTTTCTGGAATGGGTTTCACTATAGTTTTCAATGGTGTTTCACTCATACAGTGAGAAATAGGACAGATAGGACAAAAGCGTTTATCTTTTTGCAATATTGCATTTAATGTTAAATTAAGTTAAATACAAATAGTTCCTGATACATTTCATTCCACTGGTTACATTAAACTTATCAAAACATGGTAGGTTTTAGAAAGTGTTTGAGAGTAGGTCCAAGGGCTTTGTAAAACTGCTGTTGGGGATTATGGATTTTGCCCCCTGCCCCTAGCCCAGGGGTAGGCAACCTTGGCTCTTTTATGACTTGTGGACTTCAACTCCCAGAATTCCTGAGCCAGCATGGCTCAGCTTGGAAACCTCTCCCTTTCCCCTCAGCATGGCTGGCTGAGGAATTCTGAGAGTTGAAGTCCACGAGTCATAAAAGAGCCAAGGTTGCCTACCCCTGGTCTAGGGAATGGATGGGGCGCAACTATGTAATTTTAGAACCCAGTCTGTGTGTACATGGGCAAAACTTCCTCTCTCTTACAGCTGCATTTTATGTCACTCCAGAAACACATCAGGATGGGAGAAGAAGAGCAAGGAATGTTTCTTTCAGAACTCAGATGAATAAGATTTTTTAGGAAGTCATTTGCAGTGATAACACTGGAATTCTGACAAGTAACTTGGCTTTTAAATGTGGCAATTAATTATAAGCAGGTCAAAGCATTTAATTCTGGCTTTTCTGCCTCCTGTGCTTTTGATTTAATGGGGAGAGTGTTGGTCATTTCTGAGAAGCTGGGTGAGTCTGTCCTTGGGTTCTGTTTGCATAATAGTTCCTAGCCACGTTCTCAACGTGAATATCCTTGGATAATTGTTCAAGCTAGTGGCATCATCAGACCTTGTGGCAGAAACAACCCATTGTATGAAAAAAATACTAGTGATTTTCCATACTGGTAAAAGGCAGAAAGGTAAAGTTATGTGAAGGAAAATAGATGGAGTTGAATAGGTTTAGCTGGGAAAACAAAGCTCCCCATATAACATAGATGTTGGACACATGGATGATGGGGCACACACAGTATGTCTCTGTTGCTCAAAGTAATAGGGACTGAACCAGCTAGAATAGATTGCAAGAGAAAGGATTTGGAATAAACATTAGGAAGAACTTGATAAAGCAAGCTATTTGCTAGCACAGCGGTTCTCAACCTTTTTCAGGCCAAGACCCCACCTGCGCCACCCATGCGCGGCGCGACCCCGACCTGCGCCGTGCATCGCGACGACCCGAACCACGCATGCGTGATGCGGTGGGCTGAACCGCGCATCAGCGGCGCGCACGCGACAGCCCGAACCGCACATGCGCGCCGCGCACATGACGGGCCGAATCGCGCATGCACAGCACGCATGACGGGCCGAATCGCGCATGCGTGGCGCGATGGCCCGAATCGTGCATGCGTGGTGCGTGCGCGACGGCCAAGGGGAAATGGGGAAAAAAATGGTGGACTGCAGAGGTTGGCGACCCCCATGAAACGGTCATTCGACCCCGAATGGGGTCACAACCCACAGGTTGAGAACCGCTGTGCTAGCGGAAAAAACAATTTCGGAAGATATTAAAAAACTTCTTGAGAGATTTTTAAGTTGGCTATCCACCCATCAGAGATGCTAGATCCACGGATTTCTTATACTTTGTTAGCGGGAGATGGGAGAAGAAGATCTTTGTTATTGTTGTTGTTAGTTGCGAAGTCGTGTCCAACCCATCGCGACCCCATGGACAATGTTCCTGTCTTCCTGTCCTCTACCATCTTCTGGAGTCCATTTAAGCTCACGCCTATTGCTTCAGTGACTCCATCCAGCCACCTCCTTCTCTGTCGTCCCCTTCTTCTCTTGCCCTCCATCTTTCCCAGCATTAGGCTCTTCTCCAGTGAGTCCTTCCTTCTCATTAGGTGGCCAAAGTACTTGAGTTTCAGCTTCAGGATCTGGCCTTCTAAAGAGCAGTCAGAGTTGATCTCCTCTAGGACTGACCGGTTTGATCGCCTTGCAGTCCAGGGGACTCGCAGGAGTCTTCTCCAGCACCAGAGTTCAAAGGCCTCCATTCTTTGGCGCTCAGCCTTTCTTATGATCCAACTTTCACAGCCATACATTGCAACTGGGAAAACCATGGCCTTGACTATATGCACTTTTCTTGGCAGGGTGATGTCTCTGCTTTTTAGTATGCTTTCCTCCCCAGGAGCAAGCATCTTTTCATTTCTTGGCTGCAGTCCCCAAGATCTTTGAGACATTTCTAACTATATAATTCCGTGATAATACTGCCAAAAAGTGGGTGACTCCAAATCAAATCTTTATT
Source organism: Bothrops alternatus (assembly GCA_034064705.1). NCBI lineage: Eukaryota > Metazoa > Chordata > Lepidosauria > Squamata > Viperidae > Bothrops > Bothrops alternatus. Next base: position 987,842 of record JARGCV010000132.1, read on the forward strand.
AGGAATATAGATGTGAGTCCAAGTTATACTTCGGTGAGAGGCTGTTTTCCTGGCAAGAAAATTCTGCAGTTGACTTAGGAATTCAGAATTGGTTTCTTTGATTTTGGTTTCTTGTGAACAAAACCAGTGTAGCCGCCTGGTATGTTCCTTGTGTATTGAGAATTCAATTCTCTGAATTGTCCATTGTCATCATGAGCATTATCTGTGTTGGCTGGGAATGTTGGGGTTGATAGTCCACACACTTCTGCAGGATTAAGAGAAGAAAATTCTTTGCTTTGCTCCTTGTCTTTCTTAAAAGTCAGCCTAGTCCCTTTTTAGTCCCCTTGAGGCTTGTTGCAGTGCCAAAAGAATTGGAGGCCCTTCTTCCTTTCCGTTAAAAATGCATGGAAAGTCAAAGCCGGTCTAGCAACCGTTGCTGCTGCTACTACTGTTCTTATTTGAAGCTGGACAAATTTGGATTGAGCCACAAATCACAAGAACACATTAAGGGCTGAATATTCAATGGTGAAAAAAGTAAGGTTCTACATTTAGGCAAGAAAAACCAAATGTACAGGTATAGTATAGGGGGTACCTTGCTCAATAGTAGTAACTGTGAGAGGGATATTGGAGTCCTAGTGGACAATCACTTAAATATAAGCCAGCAGTGTGCTGCAGCTGCCAAAAGAGCCAACACAGTGCTAGGCTGCATTAACAGAGATCACGTGAAGATCACGTGAAGTATTAATACCACTTTACAATGCCTTGGTAAGGCCACACTTGGAATACTGCATCCAGTTTTGGTCACCACGATGTAAAAAAGATGCTGAGACTCTAGAACAGTGTTTCTCAACCTTGACAATTTTAAGGCATGTGAACTTCAACTCCCAGAATTCCACAGCCAGCATTGCTGGCTGTGGAATTCTGGGAGTTGAAGTCCACATGCCTTAAAATTGTCAAGGTTGAGAAACACTGCTCTAGAAAGAGTACAGAGAAGAGTAACAAAGATGATTAGGGGACTGGAGGCTAAAACATATAAGGAACGGTTGCTGGAATTAGGTATGTCTAGTTTAACGAAGAGAAGGACGAGGGGGGACATGTTAGTAGTGTTCCAATATCTCAGGGGCTGCCACAAAGAAGAGGGAAGCTCTTCTCCAAAGCACCTGAAGGCAAGACAAGAAGCAACGGGTGGAAACTAACCAAAGAGAGAAGCAACCTAGAACTAAGGAGAAACTTCCTGACAGTTAGAATAATTAACCAGTGGAACAACCTGCCTCCAGAAGCGGTGAATGTTCCAACACTGGAAGTTTTTAAGAAGAAACTGGACAGCCATTTGTCCAAAATGGTATAGGGTTTCCTGCCTGAGCAGGGGGTTGGATTAGATGACCTTCCAACTTTATTATTATTATTATTATTATTATTCCCCCTGGAAAATTAGGTCTTGCAGAAATTGTGCCCTTGTGTTTTTATACCGAATGTCCTCAAACTGAGTCACAGTGTCTACTTGGAAGGAAAGATATTTCATTGTAAACCAGAATTATTATTATGGTTCGTCACACAGTCAGCCAGATATTTAAAATGGGTTTGGCATTTTTATCCACTTACCAAGTTCTTCCCAAGGATCTGGCATAAGCAGATGTTTTTATTATCACTACAAAATGTACTATGCCCATCAGTTATTTGTTTGGAGTCAACTGCCAAAAGACCAAAGTTTCAGCAGTCACGAGAGTGTTAGAAGTTCAGCGTGTGAAGTATTCAACTTTTATCTTCAAGAAAAGATGTCCCTAGCTGATTTTATGCTTGTCAAACATCTATTAAAAGCAACAGAATTTGACAGAAGGAAGAGGGCAGGGATGGTGAAGAAGAAACAGCAATGCTACGTAGCTTTTAGAGTATGCATTCATTTGTAAGATGTAAGGAAGAATCCTGGTTCTGTAGTCATTTTTATCTGGTCTATTATGGTTTATCATTGTTCTGTTTAAGAATGCGTATGCAGATAGAAAAGAATATTTGTAGCTTAAGGTTGAACTATGGGGTCCTTGGTGCTATTATTTTCTTGCAGATATTTTTTTATACAACTAAGTGGCATCATCAGTGCTAAATGAATATGGTTGACCAATGGGATTGCAGCAATAACTACACATAGATTACTTTAGAATATTCCACAAAATAAAGTCAAGCCATGGTAAAATGGGGCTGGGTGGGTTTGTTCAATGTATTATAGGAAACCAGATTAATGCATTTGGACATTGGCTAAACCAGATCATTATGTTAAGCATAATATCATTTCTTTGTTTATGTGAATTATGTTTTTTATGTTTGTTTAGCCCATTGTACATATTCAAATGCTGAAGCTTTACGATCCTCACTCTCTGAAACAAAATTTGAAATTCAAACCAGTCTTCCTGATGAGATTTTACTTTTAGAAAGCCATTCGCAAGGAAACAGAATAGTCCGATGTTAGAATTTCTGTGGTTTCTTTATTATTTTATTCTCTCTGCACCCACCTAGTTCCCAATGACTCTTGTTGCTAAAGTTGCTAAATTATCAGTGGCTCATGGCTTCTTGGCTGAAGTCAACATCCTTTTAAAATGGGTCTTCTTTTTCTTTTGCACATGATGCTCCATAGACCAGGATTGGACAGCTCCGGCCAAACTCCTAAGAAGGGTGTTGAAAGAAATCTGGGATGGGCCTGCCAACTCTGTAGCTAGTTCACTGCAAGCATGCTGGGAGAACTGTGGTACTGTATGTGGGACAAAGAATTGGGAGTTTCAGGGATTGCTGAATGCTCTCCAGCCTCATGACACTTGTTCCCCATCCAGTCACAGGCTGCTTGCTGCTTCTGACCACAGCTGCATTGATTTCACCCAAGCTTTGCTTGCTGCACTTCCCAATCCTGTGCCCATGTGTACAAATGCCTCACTTTTGGAATTACCTAAAACGGTCCAATTCTCCCCATGTTACCCTCGTTTTAAAAAGATGTCCATCTGAATGCATTTTTGTCTATGGGGATAAATGTTTTTTTATTTTACATAGGCTTTGTAGTGCATTTCATACATTGAGCGCCTCCCTTATGAAACCAGATTGCAACGCCTTGGTCTCTTCAGCCTTGAAAGACGGCGTTTAAGGGGTGACTTGATCGAAGTGTATAAAATCATGCATGGGATAGAAAAGGTGGATAGAGAAAAATTCTTTTCTCTATCACACAATACCAGGACAAGGGGGCACTCCCTAAAGCTCATAGCTAGGAAAGTGAGGACAAATAAAGGGAAACATTTCTTCACCCAGAGAATCGTTGATTTATGGAATTCACTTCCAGAAGGGGTCGTGACAGCTGTCAGCCTTGACAGCTTCAAGGCAGGGTCAGACAGATTCATGGATGCCAAGTGTATCGGTGGTTATTAAAACGGATGTCCATGTGCCGCCTCTATGTTGATTGAGGCAGGCAGGACTCCCTTGAGTACCATTTGTTGGGGGTCAAGGGAAAGGGAGGGTTTTGCCTTCTCTTTCTGCTCAAGATCCCCATGTACAATTGGTGGGCCACTGTGTAACACAGAATGCTGGACTCGATGGGCTTTGGCCTGATTCAGCATGGCTTTTCTTATGTTCTTATGTATGTTCTTATTCTAATCATGTCCACTTAGTTAACACATTAAAGTAACACAGAAACTTGGACTAGTTTATGTTTATAACAGGGATCATCATCTCCTTCAGGAAGGTTGAGATTGTTTATCAATCCACAATATTTTATTATATGAAAATAATTTCATGAATACTACTTTAACTAATAGTACTATGAAAAACAATAACAGCAGCAGCATCAACACTGACCCCTTGAATAGTCTCATTGATCACTGTGTTGGATTGATATTGACCACTTTGGGTTTATGGCTTGAGGTTTGATGTGAGCCTGTGTTGTTTGATTAGTGTATGGTGCCCTACGCAGGTCCATTCATTAAACAAGATAAGTTTGTTAACACGGGAAAAAAAATTTGATTCCCTGTGAGAGACCTACTTCAGGCCAGAGGTCTGTCTCTGAATTTGGTGATTTAGGAAGCATAAGAAAAAGGAAGTACTGGCTAAGATTAAACAGTATGAAGAAAAATATAAAAGCTGGCGCTCCCTTCCATGTAGGTCAGCGGTTCTCAACCTTTTTCAGGCCGAGACCCCACCTGCGCCGCCCATGCGCAGCGCGACCCCGACCTGCGCCGTGCATGCATGGCGGGGCGGGCCGAACTGCGAATGCGTGGCGCGATGGGCCGAATCGCGCATGCGCGGCGCGGCGGGCCGAATCGCTCATGCGCGGCGCGCGTGCGACGGCCCGAACCGTGCATGCGCGGCGCGCGTGCGACGGCCCGAACAGCGCATGTGCAGCGCGACGGCCCGAACCGCACATGCACGCTGTGCGTGCGACGGCCCGAATCGTGCATGCGTGGCACGCATGACGGGCCGAATCACGCATGTGTGGCGCGATGGCCCGAATTGTGCATGCGTGGTGCGCGTGCAATGGCCAAGGGGAAATGGGGAAAAAAATGGCGGACTGCAGAGGTTGGCGACCCCCGTGAAACGGTCATTCGACCCCGAATGGGGTCGCGACCCACAGGTTGAGAACCGCTGATATAGGTATTCTAAGCCAGTGTTTCTCAGTTCAACAACTTTAAGATGGGCAGACTTCAACTCTCATAGTATGTATACGGCAAGATTTACGTAGGTCATTTAAACAGTATTTTCTCAACCTTGGCAACCTTAAGCTGTATGGGTTTTAACTCCCAGAATTCCCCAGCCAGCAATACTGGCTGGAGAATTCTGGGAGTTGAAGTCCACACATTCTGAAAGCAGCCGAGGTTGAGAAAATACTGTTTAAATGGCTTACATAAATCTTGCCGTATACTGTACCTGATATCCAGATAAGGCTTGGGAAAGTGTCCATGCCCTAAAACAATGATAATCATTTGGCAGATTTGTCATTACCAAACAAAAATCATTTTATTTTAATGAGAAAAGAGGGAAAGAAGAGAAAGATGAGTCAGAGAGTTTAAAAAAATAATAAGAATATTCAGAAATCTAAATGAGATTGCCCTACTTTAATTTTACTTTTTGCTTAGTGCGTTGTTTTTTTTCATTTTGTCTTTTCCCTTCACACCCTTGTGCCACTTTGCTAAGTCATTGGCACCATGCCTCTCCTCCTGCCTTTTGTCATTTATCATGTATAAGGATATCATAACTTTTCATAACTTATTGATTTCCAGTGCTTGCACATATTTGTAACCACATTTGAATTGACCCAGCATAGAGATTGCCTTAATATGGATTTTTGTGGCATAAGAAAATGTTTCAGATTTGCAGCTCAGCAAAACTAGCTCTTAGTTAGTTGGAACGCCCGAGGTGTGAAGCCACTGTTTAAATCCTACATTCCAAACATGGTTTTAACAAGCTGGTGGTCCACCCAGCAAATGTTGGCAAATTGGCAACTTTAGAGAACTGGTGTGAGATTACAGAGCAGGGGGGAGAGTTTAGCTCAACAGTTTGTTCATCCTTAACCTTCTCTTGAAGTTTTGGCCAGAAGGTGGCCCACCTCCTGGTTAAAGTGGATCACACTAATTTCTTTGTTCTCTCTGACCCACTGTGCTACTGATGTGTGCAGAGCACACAAGATGATTTATCTAAACTGAACACAAATATTGGATTTTCCACTATGGTTACAGGCACTCTACAGTGCCTTTACCTCTCCTTTTATAGCTTCCAGAAAGTTCCCTTTCATCCCATTGAACTTCAAGAAGACTGCAGCAGATTCTAGGTTGCAGGCCACCAAGATGTGTGGGGAGCCAGAAACTTTCCTTCAGGGCCCCCATGAACTGGGGAACATATTTGAGGACAAACGTTAAGTGGAAAAATTCATTTGATCCATACTTTTTAAGTCAATTCACCTAATTATCCTTCGGTTTCCAGTAGTTTCCGCCAGCCAAGGCTAAATGTGAGGAATGATGGGAGCAGTAACATCTGGAGGGCAACAGATTTTTCATCTTTACCTCATAATACTAAGTAATTACTTTGTGTGAAAAATTTATTCCCCAAGCAATTGACTGCATGGCGTTGTTTACTGAAGGAGACATTTCTTAAAGCCTGTAAATGCATTGTAGGAGATCTCATTATGTGCCCCAGGTGAATTTATTTAACACAGCGTGATCACAGTCTCCTTGAATATCTTACAGGAGGCATGTTAGCCAGCAGGTGCAGGTTTTGTGCAAAACAAAATATATATTGTCTGTGCTAGAACATCTCGGAAAATCTGGGCTTAATAGGAAAAAAAAGACGAGGAGGGCTGGAGGGAGCCTTTCAAAATCCTTCCCCAAATTTATGATTGGATAAATTGATTCCCCCAATTTCTCCAGAGGCAGCAGAAATTCTCCAATATTTCCTCATGGGCATAACTCTCCCTAAATCAGAGGTCCCCAACCTTTTGGGCACCAGGGACCGGTTCCGTGGAGAGAGGTTTTTCTGCGGCCCGAAGGGGGGCTGTTTTCATGTACTACCTGCATCCCGCGGATGGGGCCTTGCTTATTTGCGCGGACCGGTTTCTGGCATGCCGCAGCCTGGTGCCGGTCCACAGACCAGGGGTTGGAGACCCCTGCCCTAAATGGAGATCAGAACACAGCTCCTATGTCTTCCATTTGTATTAGAGACTATGTTACACAGTGCTGACATTGTTGGATAAGGCACCTGAAGATCCACTTAGTCATAGCTCCCTAAACAGTTTTGATCATCCTTCTTTCTCAACGCAATCTATCTCACAGGGTGGATGTTGTGGGTAAAAGTAGAAAGAGGGAACGTAATGGATGGCCCCTGAGCTCCTGAATCAGCAAGCCAACCAGTTAAAGTAAATAGCTAAATGATAGTGTAGAAAGCCAGGAAAGTGGTAGATTGCTAGAGAAATGATTATATAGTACAATGAAAGGCAGGACATTCACATCATACACATCCGTTGGCCTCTTCACTGAACTAGGCAAGTCTTATTACACTCCTTGCAAAAGAATGACCAGAATCTCTTCCTCCTCCCCCTCCCCCTCCCCCTCCTCCTCCTCCTCCTCCACCACCACCACCACCACCATACAAAATTCTTCTTCTTCTTCTTCTTCTTCTTCTTCTTCTTCTTCTTCTTCTTCTTCTTCTTCTTCTTCTTCTTCTTCTTCTTCTTCTTCTTCTTCTTCTTCTTCTTCTTCTTCTTCTTCTTCTTCTTCTTCTTCTTCTTCTTCTTCTTCTTCTTCTTCCCCTTCCCCTTCCCCTTCTCCTTCTCCTTCTCCTCCTCCTCCTCCTCCTCCTCCTCCTCCTCCTCCTTCTTCTTCTTCCTCCTCCTCCTCCTCCTGCTCCTCCTCCCCCTGCCCCCCTCCTCCTCCCTCTCCTCCTTCCTCTCTTCCTCCTGCTCCTGCTCCTCCTCCTTCCCCATAAGAAAATATACAGGAGAATTTCTTTGAGCATTTTTAAAGCTGTGCATGGATTGGGACCACAGCTTTCCACGTCCGCAGAGGCCTTGCTCTGCACAGAGGCATAGTGGATGCCTGTTTGAGAATAGTCCTTTTCAGTCATAACCTCAAAGGTACAGAGAACTGCCTGGCGCCTCCCCTGTTATTCTTTTCTGCATTTAGTGAGGATCTTTCCACTTTCTCTGTCCTTTCATCCCTCATATTTTTTTCAGTCCCCATACTGTGTTATGCTCTCTACATGGGGCAACCTTTGAAGAATGTCCGGAGACTGCAAGTAGTCCAGAATGTGGCTGCGCGAGCCGTCTTGGGTCTCCCAAGACATGCTCATATTACTCCAGCACTCCGTGAGTTGCACTGGCTACCAATTGGTCTCCGAACACAATTCAAAGTGTTGGTTATGACCTATAAAGCCCTTTATGGCAATGGACCAGGATACTTGCGGGACCGTCTTCTGCCTCATGAATCCCAGCGACCGGTTAGGGCACATAGGGTTGGCCTCCTACGGGTCCCATCTGCTACCGGTAGACAGTGCCGTTTGGCGGGACCTAGGGCAAGGGCCTTCTCTGTTGCTGCCCCAGCCCTCTGGAACCAGCTTCCCTCAGAGGTTCGTACTGCTTCCTCCCTCCTAGCTTTCCGGAAACTGTTGAAAACACATTTATGCAGACAGGTTTGGGGCATGTGAGCTGCACTCTGCCCCTGGGCCTTTGACTGTGACTGTGTGTTGTATGAGTGAAATAAATTACCTAGTTTTTATACTGTAAATTTTAATTTTAATTGATTTTATGTTATGTTATGTTTTTTATACTTGTATTCTTGTTGTGAGCCGCCCTGAGTCTTGGGAGAAGGGCGGCATATAAGTTTAATAAATAATAATAATAATAATAATAATAATAATAATAATGTCTCTCCAAATAGTTTTACATATTAAGATGCCATTTTAAGCATCTGCTGCTTATCCAACCATTACTGTTCCCATCTCATCTTCTTCCCTGCCCCAACACTCATTTTATGGTGTTTCTCCTTTGATTTGACATGGATTTTATCTTCTTGCTTTATGACTAGGTTCCAGGGTGACTAATAAATCTCTGGAAGTAAGAAATAATTTATGGACATATACCAAAGCTGACTGAAGTGGGAGCCCCTGTTGTCTGTGTGCATAAACACCTTTGCTTCTGTTTGCAAGTCAAACAGTGGGAGGGTTGATAGAAAAATCCTCTTGTCTGTATCCTGGGGGAAATCATCCCACATACAAAGGTGTTTTGTGGATTTGCCTCCTCTCATTGCTAAGGATGTTTGTACATTTGTGGTGAGGGAAAAGTCAGCCTCTTTAACAGAACACAGTGGAAATTTCTGTCCTCCAGCCCTGGACTCAGTTTTGACACACAAGGCTTTTTTTTGTCAGGCCCTGAATCCATTCCTTCTGCCATGTTGTGCTTAGACTCGCAGGGGTAGGCACCCTATGCTGACTCAGGAATTCTGGGAGTTGAAGTCCATGAGTCACAAAAGAGCCGAGGTTGCCTACCCCTGGTTAGAGGCTTATTTAAAAGAACACGTGAAATGAACTCTGAGGCTTATTAAAAGAACACGTGAAATGAACTCTGGGTTCAGATCTAACCCGAGGTGGCTCTACTTTCCGAGGAATTTTTCAGTGGAAATATTTGGAAGAAATTCCATGAAGTTCTTCATGACTCTGAACATAGTTTGGTGTAAACCAGGAATGTCCAACTTGAAGACTTGTGGACTCCAACTCCCAGAATTCCACAGTCAGCATGACTCTTCAAGTTGCCAAGGTTGGACTCCCCGGATATAAACCTATCGCAGTACAGAGCTCTCGGCAGGAGAGGATGTGATTGGCTTGGAAGCATGTTGATGGTAATCCCACTTAGCTAGAGGTCAAACTTGCTTGGATATTGCCCAGACAATATTAGGATGGGACACCACTGGGAAATCCAAAGCCCATCGTGCTCATCCAAAATAAGAAGGGTTTCATGTCATTGGTTCCCAAAGTTCCATCCCATGCTCATAAATAAAGGGAAAAGAACAAGAGCATTGCACGATTGCTACAACTCTAAAAAATGTTTGTGTTGTCTTTCCCCAGGTTTGATTATCAGGAGCTGTTGCACAACTCTACTTTTTGTATCATCCCCCGAGGGAGACGTTTGGGATCCTTCCGGTTCCTAGAAGCTTTGCAGGTACGTGATTATTATTACTGTATTGTTCTTAGATTTTTTAATCCCATCTTTTTATATATAACTCAAGGTGGTGAACATACTTACGGGACCGCCTTCTGCCACATACTTCTCTACGACCGGTGAGAGCGCACAGGGTCGGCCTCCTCCGGGTCCCGTCAGCGAAACAATGTCGTTTGGCGGGCCCTAGGGGGAGGGCCTTCTCTGTTGTGGCGCCCGCCCTCTGGAACCAACTGCCTCCTGAAGTCCGCGTTTCTCCGACTCTCCCGGCCTTCTGGAAAAATCTAAAAACTCATCTTTGCCGGCAGGCCTGGGGATGACTGTGGTTGATTGTTGAATTGAATGTGTGTTTTTTTTATTGATTTTTTTTTAGATATATTTGTTTGGGTTTTTTATGGTACTTCACTGTTATATATATGTTGTTAGCCGCTCCGAGTCCCTTGGAGAGGAGCGGCATACAAACCCAAATAAAATAAATAAATAAATAAAATACCGAATCTTCCTACTTCCGCTTTTCCCCACAACAACAACCCTGCAAAGCGGGTTGGTCTGAAAAGGAGGGATTGGTCCAAAGTCAGCCAGTTGGGAGGCTTCTGATTTTTAAGTCAGCATTTTCACCACTACTCCTCACCACACTGGCTCTGTATCACAGATTTAAATTGTTTTAAAACTTATTTCTATTTATTGTAAATACTCACACATGTAAATACATGTGCGTGTGCGCGCGCACACACACACACAGTAACTGTACAAGGAAAAATTAATATAAAGTAATCCATTTAAGATCAAAAGCTCTATTACACAGAGAGTCCTCAACTTCAACAATTTGTTTAATGACTGTTCAAAGTTACAACCACACTGGAAAAAGTGACTGACCATTTTCACACTTATAACCGTCACAGCATTCTCACGGTCACGTGATCAAAATCCAGACACTTGGCAACTGACTCATATTTATGACGGTTGCAATGTCCCGGGGTCATGTGATCACCTTTTGTGACCTTTTGACCAGCAAAGTCAATGGGGAATCCAGATTCACTTAACAACTGAGTTACTAACTTAAGGACTGCAGTGATTTACTTAAAAGCTATGAAAAGAAAAGTCATAAATTGGGGCAAAACCCACTTAACAACGGTCTTGCTTAGCCACAGAGATTTTGGGCTCAGTTGTGGTTGTAAGTCAAGGATGATCTGTACAACAAATGCTTTGATGTGAATTGAAGTGGTTCTTTTTTCAATGTTATCCCCAACTTGGGAATTAGAAAGACAGATCATTTTATGCTTGTAGTGTTGACATCCCAAATTAACCTGAATAGAATATTTTTCTTTCCCTTCTCTCTTCCCAGTACTTTCAGGTATCTGAACAATAGAATGTTAATCATCTCTAATCGTATTATAGAAACATTCCTGTGTTGGAATAATGCAGTGTATCAAGATTTATAACAGCATAATAAAAAGGTTAACAACAATCTTGCAATGATACCTTTAACACCATCAAATAACATCTACCTATCTCAGGTCCTGGAGAAAGACTCCATAGGCCAATGATGGCGAACCTTTTAGAGCAGTGGTTCTCAACCTTTTTAATGCCGCGACCCCCAACCGGTCGTAAGTCGAGGACTACCCAACTGTTCGTAAGTCGAGGACTTCCCAACCAGTCATAAGTCGAGGACTTCCCAACTGGTTGTAAGTCAAGGACTATTTCCCTGCCCGGGAGCACCGCACATGCGTGGTGCCGCCCCCTGCGCCCCCTGCGCCGGCTGAGGCGTAGCTGGCAAGGGGCAGCGACAGCACAGGGCGACCACCAGCTGGACCACCAGCTGGCCCAGCCCAAGGGAGGTAAGGCAACCACCGGTCCCCATGCGCGCCAGCAACCCTCCCTGCTCCCGCCGGCCTCCCACCTCCCATCCCTGGCCCTCTTTTACTTCCATTTTTAGTAGTTGCTCAGCAGGGAGGGGTGGAAACTTCTACACAGCTCGCCTTCGCTGCAGACAACTTGCAGCACCGTTTGCAGACTGGGACTGTTGGCGGGCTCAGCAGGGCGGAGACAGCCTGGACAATTCCTATTGGCTTTTGAAAGCCAATAGAATTAGACTCTATTCAAGAGAGTCTATTCTATTGGCTTTCAAAAGCCAATAGAATAAGAGGGAGTAGCACAGCTAAGGAAAAGGGGGAAAAAATGGCGGACTGCGTTGTTTGGTGACCCCCGTGAAATGGTCGTTTGACCCCAAATGGGGTCCCGACCCACAGGTTGAGAACCGCTGTTTTAGAGACCGAGTGCCCAAACTGCAAACCCACTTATGTATCGTTGGGTGCCGGGTGGGCGTGGCCCATTGGGTGGGTGTGGCCCATTGGGTGTGTGGCTGTGGCGGTAACGGCAGACTGAGTGGGACTAAAAAGTTCAGTCAATCAATTTCAACTTTGCAAGATCTTTTTTTCCGCCTGCGAGAAGTTGAAATTGATTGATTGATTGAACCTTTTTTTATCTATACACACGGCGGTGGAGGCCTAAAGCGAAAAGGTTTTATAAAACCCAGCTGAAGGCCTAGGACTGGGGCGATGGCTCGCATGCCCAGAGAGGGCTCTGCATGCCACCTGTGGCACATGTGCCATAGGTTTGCCACCATGGCCATAGGTGGATAAAAATGTCACACCCAGTCTAAACCTCTGGCAGACTGTGAGACCAACTCTAATAAAGTTATTTCTACTTCTTGAGAACTGCCTTTCCAGACTTGTCCCAGTTTCTCAGAGGCTGCCTCCCATTTCTGTACTAGATGAAACAACCAGATGAAATCATTGTTTTAAGCGAATTTCCTAGTGTTGCAAGGGTGCTAGACCGATCTTCAGAAATAGCCCAGCTGATAGGTCACAGACCCAAAGGAGCAGTTGCATTGAGCAAAACCTCCCATTCACACCTCCCTCCCCCCCACTTTGCAAAGGGTGCCAGACCTGTTTCAGAAGTAGCCCGACTAACAAATAAGAGGGGCAGGTTGCAAGGGAGCAGAAGAAACTAGGAAGGAGTAACTGACAAGTAAAGTAGCACTGCTGGAGCCGGACTAAATCTGCAGTAGCCTTCAGAATGAGCAAGGCAGCATAGCAATAGAGAAAAGAGTGCCTGCCGCTATTTATTATGATGTGTGAGTGTGTATGTAGGTTTGTGTGAATCAGTTTTGACTCCTGGCAACGGCTTGGTCAAGGCCCTGCAGCTCTTTTGGCAAGATCTTCAGAAGTGGTTTGCCATTTCCTCCTTACTAGGGCTGAGAGGAAGGGACTGGCCCAGGGCCACCCAGCTGGCTTCTTGCCTAAGGTGAGTCTAGAACAGCGGTTCTAAACCTGTGGGTCGCGACCCCATTTGGGGTCGAATGACCGTTTCACGGGGGTTGCCAACCTTTGCAGTCCGCCATTTTTCCCCCCATTTCCCCTTGGTCGTCGCACGCGTGCCACGCATGCACAATTCAGGCCATCGTGCCGCGCATGCGTGATTTGGCCCGCCGTGCGCGCCGTGCATGCACGATTCGGGCCGTCGCGCGCATGGCCGTGCATGTGCGGTTCGGGCCGTTGCGCTGCGCATGCGCGGTTCGGGCCGCCGCACATGCACCGTTCGGGCCGTCCGCGGTTCGGGTCGTCGTGCTGCGCATTCGTGGTTCGGCCCGCCGCGCCATGCATTCGCAGTTCGGCCCGCCGCGCCGCGCATGCACGCCGCAGGTCGGGGTCGTGCTGCGCATGGGCGGCGCAGGTGGGGTCTCGGCCTGAAAAAGGTTGAGAACCGCTGGTCTAGAACTCACGATCTCCTAGTTCCTAGCCTGGTGCCTTAACCTACTATAGGTAGTCCTCGAGTTACAACCACAATTGAGCCCAGCATTTATATTGCTAAGTGAAACATTTTGTTAAGTGAATTTGCCCCATTTAGTTGTTAAGTGAATCACTGCATTGGTTAAGTTAGTAACGTGGTTGTTAAGTGAATCTGGATTCCCCATTGACTTTGCTGGTCAGAAGGTCACAAAAGGAGATCACATGACTCCGGGACACTGCCACGGTCATAAATCTGAGCCAGTTGCCAAACATCCGAATTCTGATCACGTGACCAGCGGGATGCTGCAACGGTTGTAAGTGTAAAAAAACGGTCATAAGTCACTTTTTTTTTCTGTGCCGTTGTAATTTTGAATGGTCAGTAAATGAAGTGTTGTAAGTCAAGGACTACCTGTATATCAAACTGGCTCTCCACTGCCCATAATAAAAACAGCACGGCCCTTCTTGTTGGCAGAAATAGCAAATAAAAATAAAAAAAAAATCTGTTGTGCACTCATTAGTGATGGAGCCAACACCACTCAAGTGATAGAACCCATCATTCCTTTTCTGCTTTAGATTTACTGTGCATTCTTAGAGCCGTCTGAAATCCAGATCCAGCAGTTTTTCAAAAGAGCAGTAAACTGTATATTTATTTATTTTTATTTATAATCAAATTTCTATACCGCCCCTCTCCCGAAGGACTCGGGGCGGTGTACAGCCTAAAATTAAAAACATATAGATATATAGATATATAATTTAAAATAATTAAAAGTGAATTAAATAATTTGGCCGTAAAGTCCCCATTTAAAACCCAACACTTACAAATCTTAAAAAATTTACTCAATCAATCCCCCTAGAACATTCTAACCCTACTGAAACCGGAGCTTCTATGCCAGGCCGGCCTGTCGAAAAAGGAACGTTTTTAGTTCCCGACGGAAGGTGCGTAGATCTGTCATTGTACGGAGTTCAGGGGGGAGCTCATTCCATAACGCGGGAGCTCCCACAGAGAAGGCTCTCCCCCTGGGGGCCGTCAGCCAACATTGTCTGGCCGACGGCTCCCTGAGGAGGCCCTCTCTGTGGGAGCGTACCGGATGGCGGGAAGTATTTGCTGGCAGTAGGCGGTCCTGTAAGTATCCAGGTCCGATGCCATGGAGCGCTTTAAAGGTGGTCACTAGCACCTTGAACCGCACCCAAAAGACCACTGGCAACCAGTGCAGCTCGCGCAGGAGCGGTGTTACGTGGGAGCGCCATGACGCTCCCGTCACTACCCACGCGGTCGCATTCTGAGCCAGTTGGAGCTTCCAGGTGCACCTCAAGGGGAGCCCCGTGTAGAGAGCATTACAGTAGTATATAAAAGCAGGAAGAGCTGACAGGGCCAGCCAGTCCCTATAGGGCAGCTGCCTTTGCAGAAATCCAATCTTTCCAGCCATCCAACTGAGATGGTTTCAGAAGGCAACTAATCAAAGTTGGGCAGATCCCAATTCTAACCGTATCATCCACCATGTTCTCGGTGGAGCTTACTGGATCGTTCCCAGAGCTAAAAATGGTGTCAGGAAAACACCACTTTAAAATGAGAACTGCTCAATGTCTATGGCAGGGGTCTTCAAACTTGGCCCTTTTATGACTTGTGGACTTCAACTTCCAGAATTCCTCAGCCAGGCCTGGCTGAGGAATTCTGGATGTTGAAGTCCACAAGTCATAAAAGGGCCAAGTTTGAAGACCTCTGGTCTATGAAGATTCTTAGTCATCCAGTTTGTCTTTGGGAGAACTGCTAAAGATGACTTTATACTGCTTCAGCTGGATATGGGCTGGATATGAGATAAAGGCAGCCTCCTTAGGACGTGGCTTTAAAAAAATGACACGGGTGTGTTGGTGCCACGGTTGGGAATGTGAGAATGAGGTCCTTTCTCCCTGAGCTTGGTGGTTTGCTTGCAAACATTTTGTTACCAAAACTTTTGTTTATTTATTCATTTGTATCTCGTCTTTATTATTTTACAAATAACTCAAGGCAGCAAACATATCCAACAGGGTTTCCTATTTTCCCCATAACAACAACCCTGTATTTACTTCAGGTTTTTTGCAAAACCATGCCCATAGCGAACCAATGGTTTGCTTAATGACCACAGTATTTGCTTAAAGACCCCCATTAAAAAAGGTCATAAAATCAGGTGGGTCAAGTTACTGATCCTTTTATGATCATCATGACTTAGCGACCATGATGGGTTATAAGTCGAAAACTTTCTATAAGCTCTACTGAAAATCCTTCGAGTTTCGTGCTCCCAGGTCACTTTCTCTCTCCTCTCCTGCCTCCTTGTGATCCTTGCTCTCTTCTCTCATTGATCCAGGCTGCTTGCATCCCGGTCCTACTCAGCAATGGGTGGGAGCTGCCATTTTCGGAGGTGATTGATTGGAGTAAATTGTCCATAGTTGGAGATGAGCGGCTTCTTCTGCAGGTAAGAGAAGCAGCTGGCTGGGGAACTCTGGGAGATGAAGTCCCTACTTCTTAAAGTCATCAGAGTTGGGAAACACTGCTCTAATGGATGGACTTTGGAGCCCTTGTTCATTATTATTTAATTTTTAAAAACCACCTGAAAAAAACATTGTCCTTTGTATGAAAGACTTTCATTTTCCTGTATAAAGTACAGCAATTACGGTATTTGGAATCTGGAGGTATTCGTTTATTTAGCTCTTTGGAATATTTTTATATGGCCTTTCATTGATCACGTCTCACTTATTTCTTGTTCTTGCTGTGGGTAACTTAAACATTGATTTAAGTAGAGAAACTGATCTAGTAATGGGTGGAATTCTGGTAGCCGAATTACTGTGACCTTTATTATGACGTTGCCTTGAGCGTCCTGGATAGATTGCATTTGTAGCAGGCACGGACCTTGTTGGTCAGAGAAATATCAATTCTGCAGATAAATAGCTCTAATATGCATACATAGCTTAGTCAATGTCCATTCTGCAGTTTGTTTGTTTATTTACATCCCACCTTTTATTATTTTTTCAATAACGAAAGGCAGCGTACCTTCTTAATACTCCTTCCTTCTCCAGTTTTTCCGCATAATAACAACTCTAGTGAGATGGATTGGACCGAGAGAGAATTACTGGCCCAATATTACCCAGCCAGTTTTCATGTCTAAGGTGGGACTAGAACTTACAGTCTCCTTGTGATTGGCTCCAAGTCACCCAATTGGTTTCGTGTCTAAGGTGGGACTAGAACTTACAGTCTCCTTGTGATTGGCTCCAAGTCACCCAATTGGTTTCGTGTCTAAGGTGGGACTAGAACTTACAGTCTCCTTGTGATTGGCTCCAAGTCACCCAATTGGTTTCGTGGCTAAGGTGGGACTAGAACTTACAGTCTCCTTGTGATTGGCTCCAAGTCACCCAATTGGTTTCGTGTCTAAGGTGGGACTAGAACTTACATTCTCTTTGTGATTGGCTCCAAGTCACCCAATTGGTTTCGTGTCTAAGGTGGGACTAGAACTTACAGTCTCCTTGTGATTGGCTCCAAGTCACCCAATTGGTTTCGTGTCTAAGGTGGGACTAGAATTTACAGTCTCCTTGTGATTGGCTCCAAGTCACCCAATTGGTTTCGTGTCTAAGGTGGGACTAGAACTTACAGTCTCCTTGTGATTGGCTCCAAGTCACCCAATTGGTTTCGTGTCTAAGGTGGGACTAGAACTTACAGTCTCCTTGTGATTGGCTCCAAGTCACCCAATTGGTTTCGTGGCTAAGGTGGGACTAGAACTTACAGTCTCCTTGTGATTGGCTCCAAGTCACCCAATTGGTTTCGTGTCTAAGGTGGGACTAGAACGTACAGTCTCCTTGTGATTGGCTCCAAGTCACCCAATTGGTTTCGTGTCTAAGGTGGGACTAGAATTTACAGTCTCCTTGTGATTGGCTCCAAGTCACCCAATTGGTTTCGTGTCTAAGGTGGGACTAGAACTTACAGTCTCCTTGTGATTGGCTCCAAGTCACCCAATTGGTTTCGTGTCTAAGGTGGGACTAGAATTTACAGTCTCCTTGTGATTGGCTCCAAGTCACCCAATTGGTTTCGTGGCTAAGGTGGGACTAGAATTTACAGTCTCCTTGTGATTGGCTCCAAGTCACCCAATTGGTTTCGTGTCTAAGGTGGGACTAGAACTTACAGTCTCCTTGTGATTGGCTCCAAGTCACCCAATTGGTTTCGTGTCTAAGGTGGGACTAGAATTTACAGTCTCCTTGTGATTGGCTCCAAGTCACCCAATTGGTTTCGTGTCTAAGGTGGGACTAGAACTTACAGTCTCCTTGTGATTGGCTCCAAGTCACCCAATTGGTTTCGTGTCTAAGGTGGGACTAGAACTCATAGTCTCCTGGTTTCTAGACAGGTGCTTTAACCACTAGACCAAACTGTTTGGTCTAGTGTTGGTTTGTTTATATCCACATCATCCTTTTTTTGGTGCTTTTTGTTGTTGATGGAAGATTTTTTGATGTTTTCCTCCATCAAAACAACAAGATAGTCGCATAAAATATATATAGTTGCATAAAATACAAACAAGGAAAATTACATCCATTTTAATAATTTCACTGAAACTTATCAGCAGTATAAGATCTCTAGAAGCTTGGATAACTAACACAATACTGTAAAATTAAAAGGCTGAAGTATCTCTGTAAAAATGATTGCGGTTCTTCCCTCTATCATAAACTACCCTGCATTCTCCCCTTCATGTCTTCTGTTCTTGCTGCTACCTCACAGATTCCATCTACAGTCCGATGTCTGAACAATGACAAAATCCTGGCCTTCCAACAGCAAACTCAGTTTTTATGGGAAACATATTTTTCTTCTGTGGAGAAGATTGTGCAAACCACTCTTGAGGTAAGCTGCAGAAGTATGCCCACCATTTGCCCAAATAATTCATCTGTAATTATTTCTGTTTCAATGATTGGGGTGAATTGTGGATTGCTAGATAAATTACATGGATTCATGTAACAAGCCATAAAACATGGCTTGTAGAGTGCAGTGAATAGGTTCATACAACACGGTCAACTCTGAAACAAATTGGCTAGCTTCATGCAACATATTCAGCACATAATGGCTTCGCATGATGGCCAAAGGAAGCCACAGGAGGTGGGAACCTTTAGCTTTCAAGTTGGTCTAGGTGTGTCAAGGTGTGTCAAGCCTCAAGGTGTGTCCCCATGACCCATCAACCTCCTTCCAGTGGTTCTTTGTTCTAGGTCAGAGCTGAGCAGTTGGAGAAGAGAGAAGGAGGGGGGAAGGTGTGGTTAAACTTCATGTAATTCCCTTCATGGCTTCACTGATCCTTAAGTCACTGCTCCACACAGCTGGTCTAAACCACATGGAGATGGCTATTATTGGACCAATCTTCCTATCTGTTGCTTGATACACCAGTTAGTGGTGAAGTTTTTCAGATCTGTGAGTGCAAAGGGACTTCAACTTGCCTTCCTTGGACCCAGAACTAGAAGAAATTCATAGATGCCAATAAAAGGCAGAGTCTCTTTGAATGCTTTGAAACATTTGCTTCCGGGCTTTCTCACCACCTGGGCTGAGTTGCCGTTTATGAGATAAGCTGCCAAACAGTTGCCTTCTGTCTCTTAAAATTTCATGCCTGCATTTTCTTTCCTTCCTTCTTCAACCTCCCCACCATCTCTCTTACCTTGGAAAAACATCATTTCTTTTTTTCCTTCTGGTCAAAAGTTTGAAGAAATGGGGAAAGGAAATCAAAGAGTTTAAGTTTCACCTTCCCCACGAAGTGTCCTAACAATATCATATCATGCTTAAAAATACGTCTAGCTATATCAGTGTTTCTCAACCTTGACAATTTTAAGGCATGTGGACTTCAACTCCCAGAATTCCACAGCCAGCAATGCTGGCTGTGGAATTCTGGGAGTTGAAGTCCACATGCCTTAAAATTGTCAAGGTTGAGAAACACTGAGCTATATAGATATCAATATAAGTGATCAAGAACTCTTTTTCCTCTTGACCTATTCAAATTGTGTTTAGCCAGGACGAATGTCTATAGCAGATCTGGGCATTTTTTAAAAAAAATATTTTTTATTATTATTAGATATCCGTTTGTACATGTAAACAATGAAAAAGTTCAAGTTAAAGCCATTCAACATTTTATGGCCTCTTTGGCTCTCCCTGTCTGGCTGATGTGAAGTCATTCGTAAATTAGAAATCAAATATAAATAATTGTACCCTACGCCTGCAATACAACTGCTTTGCTTTTATTTTGAAGACAACTCTTAACTCCTGCACAAAGTTGGTACAAGGTATATTTCAGTCTAGCATGCTTTGCTTAATTTTATAGTAATAGTTAACATTTATGTAACATTTTCAGTTCTTCTTCTGACTGCCTCACTTATAGTTTCCTATTCAGGCACACAATATGCCTGCTGGTAGCTAACCAGTGGAATTACAGAGGAGGCATCAAAAAGACAATAATGGCATGCCAAATTGAATCTGGACTTCCTGATTAGTGTAGTTTTTTTTTTATATTCAAAAGTAAATTTAACTTTTATTTCAAAAATCAATGACATTTTCCCATGAAAATCAGGAAACGTTATTTACTCAGTTCAATATATTCACAATGAGATGTAGCTATGGAAGAATTCTCCTATATTAAGTCTGGTTTTAGGAAATTTCCAAGAAACACGACTTGAAATAAATAGCCAAAAGGTCAATATCTGTATTTGGTTGAGTAGTCTTTGGGCGACACAACGAGACCTCTTCCTTTACCAGCTCCTCGATAAACTGTTTCTATGATGTCAATCATCTCTTGTTTGTGTTCCATTGCCCAGTTAATTTTGTTGTTGTTACCTGTGCCTAAATCGATCATTATGTGCTTGTTTCTGAAGAAGAACATAACTGTACAGGGATCATACAGTTCGTACATTTTATTAAAATCTGGTACTTCTGTGATATCTACTAGATAAATTACAGCAAAATTTTTCACCTTTTCAGCAATACTATATAAAACTTCATCCATCTTCATACATGTTGGATCCCAATCGTGTCCAAACCGATTAACTACCACACGATCCTCTTCTGAAAGAATGGCCTGGTCTACTTGCCAGCCATTGTGTAAATGTGGAAGCATGTACGACATCTTGAAAAATGTCTATCAGATCTTATAGTTTTAGAAACTTCTCTTTCACTTCCCTAAGGTGAAGTACATGAAGTCTAGTCACGTTTCACATTACCAAAAACAAAGAAGCAAACAACCCGGCATGGGCATGGCCGAAAGCCCGCGCCAAAGAAAAACCCTAGAGCGTCATTAGTGTAGTTTTTTCTACTTGGGGCCAAGAAGAACGGTTGAGCTTGATTTCACATCCAAGAGACACCTTCTTGCAGATAGCTCCGGGGTATAATGACAACTATCTTTCTCTTTGCTAGATAATAAAAGATCGGATATTTCATCAGGAATCACGCCCAAAGTTCTTCTGGAACACACTTCCTGGAGGCTTGGTGGCCTTGCCAGAATACTCCACTCATCTCAACGACTTCCCTTTCTATTATCTGCAGCAAGGTATGGGAGATACTCCTGCACTGTTTCTAACTTCATTTTTTCATCCCTACTCCTTCTCTCTTAGGAGGTTGGGGTTGTTGAGGTGGTGATGGACGGAATAGTGCGGCATGGAATGCTCCTCTTCAAGGATTTACAGACAGTTCTCAATTTACGACCAAGGTTGGGACCAGAATTTCTATCGCTAATCAAGACAGTTGTGAAGGGCGTTGCCCCCGATTTTATGACCTTTTTGGGGGGGGCATGATTGTTAACTGAATCAGTCCAGTTGTTAAAGTGAATCAGGTGGTCATTAAATTAATCCAACTTCCCGCATTGACTTTGGTTGTTGGAAGCTGGCTGGGAAAGTTGCAAAGGGGGGGATTTATTTATTTGATTTGATTTGACTTCTATGCCGCCCTATTCCGGAGAACTCAGGGCGGCTCACAACATAAATAGAAATCACCAGTTAAAATACATATATAAAAACCCCTAAGTTAAAAGAAAACCAGTCATTCAACAAACATACACACAAACATACACTGGCTAGGGGCAAGATGTTAGCTGCCCCAGGCCTGCCGGCAGAGGTGTGTTTTAAGCAGTTTACGAAAGGCGGAGAGGGTGGGGGCGACACGGATCTCCGGGGGGAGTTGGTTCCAGAGGGCCGGGGCCGCAACAGAGAAGGCTCTTCCCCTAGGCCCCGCCAGGCGACACTGTCTGGCTGACGGGACCTGGAGAAGGCCGACTCTGTGGGCCCTAACCGGCCGCTGGGATGCGATGACCATAAATGGTCATGCTGCAATGGTCATAAATGCAAACTGGTTGTCAAGCACCTGAATTTTGATCACGTGACTCTGGGGATGCTGTGATAGTCAGTCGTAAGGGCAAGGAGCAATCATAGGTCGTTTTTTTCCAATGCGGTTGGAACTTTGAACGGTCACTAAGCAAGTGGTTTAAGTTGAGGACTACCTGTAGTCTCTCTTCCAGGATACTCCATCAGGCACCATGATGTCCACCACCTATTTTCCAGTTTCATCTTTTACAGAGGCTCAATATTATCATTAGCGTGAATGTTTATTTCCTTGCAGGTTGGTCTGCCTTAGGAGGAGCTGCGTCTTAGATTTTTCCCCACTAAAAGTAGTTTTGTACTTTGCAAATGTTAAGGTTTCCCAAGTAAGCTGATGCCTATCTTCTGTTTTATTCCTTTTTTTAAAAAAAAATAGCATTTACTCACTGCATTCATTATTAAGGGGAGGGTTTAACCTTACACAATGTAAAGAATCATAGAGATGACTTTAGGGAAGGTCTGAGAAAGCGGAAGAAACCAGCCATCGAGCAGAGACTTAAGAGAAGAGATTACATAGTCCAGAGATTGCAGGAAGCATGAGAAAGAAACAGCTCTGCTGTGATTTTGTTTACTTTAAGATGGGACAAAGAGAAACTTGGCTTTCAAACATTAAAATAAACAACATTCCTGGAGTCCCTGCTGTGCCTGTTTCTTGACCTGATCTCCTTTGAAGGGCTGACAAAGAGCTGCGTAAGTAACGTAAGTAAGTAACGCAGAGCAGCCTCTGTTCCCAAGAAGGTTACAATCAAGCCTCTGGGAGAAAAATCAAAAGAATAGAATAGAATAGAATAGAATAGAATAGAATAGAATAGAATAGAATAGAATAGAATAGAATAGAATAGAATAGAATAGAATAGAATAGAATAGAATAGAATAATGGAATGGAATGGAATGGAATAGAATGGAATGGAATGGAATGGAATGGAATGGAATGGAATGGAATGGAATAATAGAATAGAGTAGAGTAGAGTAGAGTAGAGTAGAGTAGAGGTAAAGTAGAGTAGAGCAGAGCAGAGCAGAACTGGAAGGGACTTTGGAGGTCTTCTAGTCCATCCCCCTTCTTGAGCAGGACAACCTATACCATTTCAGACTAGTGACTGTCTAACACAGGGCTTTTCAACCTTTTCACCCATTGTACCACTTTTAGGATATGGCAAAATCCGAGTACCATCAGTCACCTAGCAAGGTGTCAAAAACTTGATGACCCCCCCAAATGAAAAAAGTGATAAAGTGCAGGTAGTCCTACAGTTTGCTTAGTGACTCTTAGAAGTTACAATGGCACTGAAAAAAGTGCCCCCCAAGCCACAGCCAAGCAAGACACCTTCCTGCCCGCCCGGCTGCGTTCTTCCTCCTGTGCGAGGTTTTCATTGTTGTGAGCATTTCTGTTGAGGATTGGCAGCAGGGGTGGGGTGGGGGGGTGTTTGGTTTTTACTCCCCCCGTCTGCTGGGGGGTTGCAGCAGGTTTTGGTCACTTTACATGACCCTGGGACACTGTGACCGTCATAAATATGAATCAGTTGCCAAACATCTGAATGTAAATCACAAGACGCTCGAGATGCTGCAACATTCCAGCTGATCGGTGCTTCTTCTGGGTTCAGCAGAAGCACCAGGATCAGTGCCGCTTTCCAGCTGATTGGTGCTTCTTCAGGGCTAAGCAGAAGCACCAGGATCAGCGCCGAGCTCCAGCTGGAGCCTGGCGCTGATCCTGGCGCTTCCACTGAGCCCTGACAGCCCCGAAGAAGCGCCGATCAGCTGGAAAGCGGCACTTATCCTGGCGCTTCTGCTGAGCCCTGACAGTCCTGCAGCTCCAGCCATCTCTCGCTCAGGCTTGTGCGGTGCTGCCACCGGTTCAGCTCATTCCCCTCCCCCACTACCACTTTTCTAGGATGGTCGCGTACCCCCTGCCAGGTGCCAATGTACCACAGGTGGTACCTGTACCACTGGTTGAAAAACCCTGGTCTAGTAGAGAGGATGGAATGAAATGCTGTTCTGCATCCATTTCTGCCAGGGATCCCCAATTCTCTCTTTAATCAGGCTGGGGGTCATGGCTGGAGTCTCAACAGTGCATCATGAGCATTGTCACCAGACAGCTACAAACAGATAGTCCTCGATTTATAACCGTTCATTTAGTGACCGTCCAAAGTTAAGAACATCACTGGAAAAAAGTGACACGACTGTTTTTCACACTTACGATCGTTGCAGCATCCCCACGGTCATGTGGTCAAAATATGGACGCTTGGCAACTGGTTCATATTTATGATGGTTCCAGTGTTCTGGGGTCATGTGGTCCCCTTTTGTGATCCTCTGGCAAGTCAAAGCCAATGGGGAAGCCAGATTCATTAAGCAACTGTGTTACTACCTTAACAACTGCTGTGATTCACTTAACTTTGGCAAGAAAGGTCATAAGATGGGGCAACTGTCTCACTTAGCAACAGAAATTTTGGGCTCAATGGTGGTCCTAAGGCAGGGGTTCTCAACCTTGGCAACTTTAAGACTTGTGGACTTCAACTCCCAGAATTCCTCAGCCAGCTTTGCTGGCTGAGGAATTCTGGGAGTTGAAGTCCACAAGTCTTAAAGTTGCCAAGGTTGAGAACCCCTGTCCTAAGGCGAAGATACCTGTCCTGTGGCAGTCATAAGCCATCTATTCCCCAAAAAGCAAGCTGGCAAAATTGGTGCCTCTGCTTCTTCCAGACGCGAGGATGTTCAAATGCTTCAGTTTAATGGTCTTTTTTTATCAAGGCAGGTGAGGAGCTGCCCAGACAAAATGCTGAGCAAGACCCACACGCTCTTTTTATTTACAAAAAAGCCTCTGAGATTGTGACATGACAAAGTCCCAAATAGTGCAGTCCTAGAATGTGCTGGAATCTCTAGCATGTATACCAGACATGTCAAACACAAGGCCCAGGGGCCGGATATGGCCCTCGAAGTGGTTTCATGTGGCCCACGAAGCCATCCTGGAAACAATGAGGGAACGCCCCCCACTACCTTTGCCGTGGCCCAGGCCGGCCTGGAGCCAATGTACAATTTTGTGGTGACCATCTATGCTGAAACGCATTCGGTCTTAGCTCCACAAGGCCGTCTGGAAACAGCGAGGAACCAGCCCCTGCTGTGTCGGCCCCGCCCCCTGGGTGCATGCTGGGGAGGGGTCACCCTTTGTGAGGAATGAAGAAATGGACCATGCCTTGGCACTTGCCCCGGTCCCACCCCCTTCTGCCAGAGACCCTCAGATCTGTCCCACTCCTGCCCAGACCCCCACAAGCACCCTTGACGCGAACGATGTAGAGCTGGCCATGCCCACCCAGTAGGCCACACCCACTCCATCCATGCCCACCCAGTAGGCCGCATCCAGCTGCCCCCCCAAGGGCAACCGCAATGCTGATGCGGCCCTCCATCAAATTGAGTTTGACACCCCTGATATATACACTATTCAAACAGCGACATCTGGGCATGTTATGAGAATGGCTGATGGTCGGATTCCGAAAGATCTCCTGTATGGAGAACTAGTGCAGGGAAAGTGTGCCCCAGAGGGAGACTGCGATATAAGGATATCTGCAAGAGGGACCTGAACGCCTTGGGAATGGACATTAATAGCTGGGAATCCTTGACCTCTGATCGTTCAGCCTAGAGCTAAAGATGCAGCATGGCCTTCTCCAATTCGAACAGACACTTGTGTGGCAGGCTGAGGCAAAGAGGCAGTCCTGGAACTGGCAAAATCTGGGGGCTGGAAAGGGGACAGATTGTATCTGCCCTCAGTGTGGAAAGGACTGCCGTTCTCAAATTGGCCTTTTTAGCCACACCAGATGCTGCCTATTTACAAGACCGCCTTCTGCCAGTAAATACCTCCCACCGACCAGTTCGCTCCCACAGAGAGGGCCTCCTCAGGGTGCCATCGGCTAAGCAGTGTCGGCTGGTGGCGCCCAGGGGGAGAGCCTTTTCTGTGGGGGCACCGACGATGTGGAACGAGCTCCCCCCAGAACTCCGGACGTGTCATGATCTCCGCACCTTCAGAAGAGAACTGAAGACTCATCTCTTCAATCAAGCCGGCCTGGCCTAGACCTCCTCGGGTTTTAAATTTTTAAACAAGGCTGTTCGGGTTTTAGAATTGGGTTTTTAACAGGTTTTAGTAACAGCCTTGTATTAATTTAATTTAATTTAATTTATTTTTAAATATTTATTGTTATTATATGTTTTTATTGGGTTGTAAACCGCCCCGAGTCCTACGGGAGAGGGGCGGTATAGAAATTTAATAAAACTAAAACTAAACTAAACTTAGGACCTCTTTTCAGAGCACGATACCATAGTCTCTCGAGACCGAGGGATGCCAGTGATGAACCTGATGTTTTAGGAAGGAAAGATACTGCGGTATTAAATTAGTGGGGGCTTACTTTATAATGGTCAAGCTCTTGGATTAGAACTGAGTTCAGCTGCCATCTCAGCCACTGGTGGGGAGATCTTGAGCCCGCCACTTTTTTTTTTTTTTAGCTCAGTCTATCTTCAACAACTGTTTGGGGTTAAAGTGAAGGGAGATTTATTATTTTATTTATTTATTTATTTATTTAATTTCTATGCCGCCCCTCTCCGAAGACCCGGGGCGGCTCACAACAAAAAAAAATACAACAACAATTTGTTAAAAACAACCACATTCATACCACACACAAACACAATCAATTCGCAGCCGCTGATGGCGGGACACTCTTAGGGCCCAGGGGCAGAGCACAGCTCATATGCCCCAAGCCTGTCGGCATAGATGTGTCTTCAGCCCTTTCCTGAAAGCTAGGAGGGAGGAAGCAGTACGAACCTCCGAGGGAAGCTGGTTCCAGAGGGCTGGGGCAGCAACGGAGAAGGCCCTAGCCCTAGGTCCCGCCAGATGGCATTCTTTAGCAGACGGGACTCGTAGGAGGCCAACCCTATGCGCCCTGACCGGTCGCTGGGATTCATTCCTTGTGTTAGGCTGCCATGTACTGCTAGAGCAGGGGTCTCCAAACTTGGCCGCTTTAAGACTTGTGGACTTCAACTCCCAGAATTCTCCAGCCAGCATAGCTGGCTGAGGAATACTAAAGAAATGAAGTCCACAGGTCTTAAGGTTGCCAAGTTTGGACACCTCTGTGCTAGAGGAGCTGTGAAATGGGGCAGGGGACCTGGCAATTGGTATCCATGGAGCCACCTCGTAGACTCCTGCTGAAATTGTCACTGATGTTATCTCTGTTTCATTAATTCCTCCTGCTTTCTTCTGCTGTTTTCACTGGCAGTGAAATCTGAATGGCAAGTTTCCTATGGGTGGAGACGACTCTCTTCTTCTTTTATCTTCTGAAATGTCATGTGCACTGGTGGCACTAAATAAAGCACTAATGATAATTGGTTAGACGGGGATTAAATTTCAGCAGGTAAGCCAAAACAGGTTTGGAGGAGTGTTTTAAGCCTCCCAGACTCACCAGTTCTCTCCCTTAACAGGATCCAGCCCCTCCGAGAAGTTTACAGCATTAATCTGGGCCGTCTCACCCATCGTTTCCCTTTCCCAGCCCATCCTCAAACTCATCCAAGCTGTCTCCAGATCCCAATACTGTGCCAAGGTAAAGGGGTTTCTTGCCGTTATTGTGGTGATAGTGATTGCAGTGTCCCCCCCCCAATCACATGATCAAAATGTGGATGCTTTGCAACGGGCATGTATTCACAATGATTGCCGGGTCTTGGGATCATATGATCCCCATTTGCAACTTTCCCGGTTGGCTTCTGACTAGCAAAGTCCATAGAGGAAGTCAAGTTTGCTTAATGAATGCATGATTCCCTTAATGCAGCGGTTCTCAACCTGTGGGTCGCGGCCCCATTTGGGGTCGAACGACCATTTCACGGGGGTCGCCAAACACCGCAGTCCGCCATTTGTTTTTTTGGTCGGCCATTTTTTCCCCCTTTGCCATGCGGGCCGTCGCGCATGCGCGATGCGGGCCTGCCATTTTTTTTTTGGTTGGCCATTTTTTGGGGGGCGGGTCGGCCATTTTTTTTAGTCGGCCATTTTTTTCCCCTTTGCCATGCGGGCCGTCGCACCGCGCATGCGTGATGCAGGTCCGCCATTTTTTTTTGGGTTGGCCATTTTTGGGGGGGTCGGCCATTTTTTTTCCTCTTTGCGATGCACCCCGTCGCGCCCCGCATGCACGATGCGCCCCGCCGCGCATGCGCGATGGGGGTCGGGGTTGAGACCCGGAAAAGGTTGAGAACCGCTGCCTTAACGAGTGCTGTGACTTGCTTAACAACCACTGCAGGAAAGGATGTAAAATTGGACAGAACTTACTTAACAACTGCCTTGCATAGCGATGGAAGTTCCCATCCCAGTTGTGGTTGTAAGTCAAGGATTACCTATATTCGAACATACTAGTTTTATGTTGAGGAACATGAAAAATGATCTGTCTCCATCTAAGATGTGCAGTGCTGCAATCCAGTCCAGTCCAGGTAGTCCTCGACTTAACGACCAGAATTGAGTCCAAAATTTCTGTTGCTAAGTGAGATATTTGCTGAGTGAGTTTTGCCCTTTATTACGACCTTTCTTGCCACCGTTGTTAAGAGAAGCACTGCAGTTGGTAAGCTAGTCACTCGGTTGTTAAGTGAATCTGGCTTCCCCCATTAACTTTGCTTGTCAGAAGGCTGCAAAAGGTCAATGACGTGACCTTGGGACACAGTAACGGTCATAACTGAACCATTTGCCAAGCACCTGAATTTTGATCACCTGACCCTGGGGACGCTGCAGTGGTCGTTAAGTGTGAAAAACAGTCATAAGTCACTTTTTTCAGTGCTGCTGTAACTTTGACTGGTCACTAAATGAACTGTTGTCAATGAACCTGTACTTCGAATTTCTATTGCCTGCTTCCCACCACTCTCCTGTTTAATGGCAGCTCTCATCTCCTTGCTAGCCTCTTAATCCAGACTTCTGAGGCTCCTCCACGTTGTCATTCCCACCTCTTGTTATGAAGATGGCTAGAAGGTGTGATCTTCCAGAGTTGTGCTGTACAAAATCGCGCCAAGCTCTGGGTGCCTTTTCCATTCCCTTGTATGCCAAAGGGTTGTGGTGGGTGTGGCAGCCTTAGGATACACCTGGGTGGGCTAGTAACCTTTATTGCTGTCAGCAAGTCTCACCTTCCCCTCTAACTACAGGGCAAGTCCTGTCAACAGCCACGTCTCTACTGCAGATGAGCTCAGCTCACCAGGCCGCGCCCATCCTGAGCATTTCAAAATCTATGGCAGTAAATATAGCCTTCTAAGTATGTGGAGTGTGAGCACACTGTTCTTGTAGCTGGTCTGCTTTAGAAGGAAAGATTCAGTCGACTTCAGTAAAAATACTAAGGAAATATGCACTGGTGTGTAATCTAGTATATTATAGAGGAGCCCATTGGGTGTCGTGGTTAAAGGTGCTGGATAGAAGCTAGAAGACCATAACTGCTACGTAGTACTGAGGCCAATCTCTCTCAGCCTTGGGAAGAAGGCAATAGCAATCTGTTCCTAGAAATGTTGCCCAGAAAACTGCAGAGTCCACCTACTTACCAGGAGTCCAAAGTAATTCAGAGGCAGAAGAAAGAAAGAAAAAAGAAAAGAAAAATCAACAATGAAAGCTTGGTTTTCCTTTTGGAGAGATTGAGTGGCAATTGTTTGGCCCTGCCCCACAATACGAATTATTGCCAAATCCTGCATTTTTAAAACCTCATTCAATTGGAGAAAATCAGGATCATGTCTGCAAAATTATCTTGGGTAGAGTGTGATGGTCTTGCATTTAATTAAATTAATTAAATTTGTTTAGATCTGAGGCACTCAAGGGGAACACGTGAAAGTCCTGCCTTTCCTAGTAGAGTCACGTCTCCAAAAGTTGTCTGCTTCCTGGTTTCTCATGGTGTCATTGAATCCCAGCAGGACAGTTTGGGAGTGACTTATTCTAAGGCGTTGTGAGGTTGGGAATTGCAAACGGACAGGGAGGCTTCAGCATGTTAGAAAAATGCCTAATGGAAAAGCACACAGCACAAAGGGTACAGGTAGTCCTTGGGTTATGTTAATGATCTGAACATGCTGAAATCATGGTGTCCTCACACTGACTTTTTCTTAAATATCTGACTGAGCGAGGAAAATCCTTCTTAATGAACCATGCCACTTTATTAAAAAGGTTATGATGGTACTAAATTAAGGGGATTTATGACCAATCCTTGGAGTTCCAGCCATTGCAGCATCCCCACAGTCCCACAATTGCAATTTCTGACAATCCCTTACTAGCTTCCCATAAGCAAAGTCATGGGGAAGACGGCAGGAATTCGAAAGTTGGAAGTCACCGTTACGCAAGATCCTTGCTTAAACAAATGACAACTGGAATTGCCAGACCTGTCATTGCTCAATGGCACTGTCATGTGACGTTGTGCTTTACAACCGCATCACTTAGCAACAGAAATTCCGATCCCAGTTGCCATCCTAAGCCAATTATTTTTATCTTTCAACATTCCACCAAGGCTCCAAAAGAAAAACGTGGAAGGGAATTCTCAAGCAACTGAGAATAAGGCAGAAAAGCAGAAACCTCTTTCCAATGAAGGAAAGCAACGGAGAAATTGCAAGTCCCGTTTTAGTGCACCCACCAGTATGAATGGCTTTTGTCGGTCAGTTGCACGGCCTGGTTTTATGGGGACAACACAGCCCATCGAGCTTCATAGTCGGTGGGCATTCCATGTTCACAGTGCTGCTGCTAAAAGGACTTTCCTTTCACCTCACACCTAGAAAAACAATTTCCGAGAAAGATCTCCAATATATCAAGTGGGAAAATTTCATTAAGAAAGATCAACGTTTCTGCCGCTTTCCTTATAACGAGCAACTGAAATGCTTTTACTAGAGCAACTTTTTAGCTGCTCCTTTCGTTGTATAATTTAGATTTGCTGCAGGAAACCATTAACATTTTGGGGTCAACCGTTCCTATGAACCTAAAATGCTGGCTTGAGACTAGACTTCTGGAGCCAAAACGTGGCGGCATTTGCACAGTGGAATACTTGCTTCCAAACCCCAGTTGCTGTTTGAAAGCAGGGATTCGGGCAGCTGGCCAAGCAGGGTAAGGAAAATTGTACAAGCTGAAATTCCTGAGGCAGTCTGGTGATGAGACAAAGCCAGAGGACCACCTCCAAGAGGGTGGCTTTGAGACATCAGTGCAGGAGGTACTGTTTGTACTGCAGCGCAATACAAACAAGGTAGATTTAGCACAACAAGAGTCTGCGGCGTGTTTTCTTATATAAGACTCATAGAAATAAGCAGAGCTTTTGGGCTTTGACAGAGTTCCTGCCCGTTTCAATGAAGTTCTGAGCCAGTAGGTTTTGTTCCTTCCCGCTCATGGGAGGAGACATACCATTGGAGGTGTTTGCATCAGAAACCAAAATACGGAATGTTCCTGAGATCGCCTTGTACAGGGTGGGTCTCTTCAGGGTGCCGTCGGCCAGACAATGTCGGCTGGCGACCCCCAGGGGCAGGGCCTTCTCTGTGGGAGCTCCAACACTTTGGAACGAGCTCCCCCCCGAAATCCGTACGATGACGGAATTGCGCTCCTTCCGTCGAGAATTAAAAACATATCTTTTTCGACAAGCCGGCCTGGGATAGTAGCTCCGGTACCAACAAGGCCATAATTGTTTTAGGGGATTGTTGCTTTTAAGATAATGTATTGGGTTTTTAATGATTCTGGGCCAAATTGTTTAATCTATTTTTAATCATTTTACTTTTTGTATGTTGATGTTTTTAATTGGGCTGTACACTGCCCCGAGTCCTTCGGGAGGGGGGCGGTATAGAAATTGCAAAATAAATAAATAAATAAAAATTGTCCCTCTCCAACCCCAGAGATGGATTTCAGCTTCCATAATCCCCAAGCAGGCTGGCAATTGGCCAGGTTTGGCTAAGAAGAGTGGGTCTTACAGTCCTGATGAGAGAGTGTGATTATAAAGCCTAGGTTGACTGTTTTTTTCCCCCCAGCCTGCATTGGAATTTTGTTGGCATTATAGAGCGAGCAGAGATGTCGGTTTTGCTTGTTTTCTGGGGTTTTGTTGGTGGGTTATAGCAGTGGGTGTCTTAAGATGGATCTTAAGATGGATGTCTTAAGGCACTCATATCACTCCTTAAACCCCAGTCTGATTTTTAAGGGAATCAGGGGTTTGGGCAGAATAACGTTTCTGGAGAAATTGAAATATCTCTTCACCCCTCCAACTAAACCCACTTCAGGCCTTTTGGAAGGCCTTAAAAAACTGGCTTTCCCTTCTGAATTTAGAGCCAGGATGTTAGCAAGACTTGATTTGTTTATCGTATGCTGTGTTCTGCAATGAATTGAGCAATTGGTTATTTTTTATCTGGCATCTTTTAATCTTTTAATTCTTTTAAATATGTATGTTTTTGTTTGTAAGCCTTGTTGGTTGCCAAGAGTTAATTGATTAAGATGAGCGGCCAAATAAAGTTGCAGAAGGAACAAACAAACAAACAAGTACAGCATGGGCCACAAAATGGAAAAAAAATGATTGTTCTGTTGCACGTTTCAGCTAGCTAACCAGGCATTTCTGTTTCTTGTACAGATTTTAGTCTTATGGAGCTGTGAGAAGCCATCTCCACAGAAGTGGCCGCTGACCACAGTTCCCTTGACCGTCATTTTAAGCAGCAACAAGGTAAGAAGCCCTCCAGATTGTGGTTGTGGTTGTCATATTTTAGCAAGGGGAGACCTGGGCAAAATCTGCTGAGGCCCACACTCCAGCAGGAATCCTGCTTTCTAAACACCCCGGTTCACCTATCCTTTAAAGCCAGTTCTCCTCCTTATCCTTCAATGTGCATTTTCCAAGCATTCAACCAAAGACCAATGTATGGGCAAGAGTAAATATTCCACTTGATCTTTCTTACTCTCCGATTTTCAAAAGAAATGTCCTGGTGGGCAAGTATTCAAGAGGAAATAGTTACCAAAAGCAGAAACAAAGCAGAAAAGTAACCTGAGTAACATCTCAGATAAATCCACCCCAGTTCTCATGAAGATAAGGTGGAGAGAGGGAGAAAGTGCATTCAGATTTATCTGAACATTCTCTCTCCCTTCCTCTCTCTCTCTCTCTCTCTATTTATCAACAACCAACCTATGAGGTGGGTTGGGCTGAGAACCGCTGATCCAAGGTCAACCAATCAGCTTTCATAGATAAGGCGGGACTAGAACCCACGGCCTCTTGGTTCCTAGCCTGGTGCCTTAACCACTAGACCAAACTGGCTCTCCCATATCTTTACAATAAACGTAGCGTTGATTTCCTGTCTGGTTCTTCCTTGAAGGGGTGACAGAAGGTGCTTTTCTGTTTCTTCTCTCTTCTCCTGCAGGTCAGCGAACGGTTTTTGCCTTATTCTGCCATCGGAACGGATGCTGTGTTGAGCCTTGATGAATATACCAGCCTTTCAACCAGTGAGGTAAGAAAGTTTCCAGAATCTAGTATGTCTAGTTTAACAAAGAGAAGGACGAGGGGGGACTGGATGGTAGCGTTCCAATATCTCAGGGGCTGCCCCAAAGAAGAGGCAGTCAAGCTCCTCTCCAAAGCACGTGAAGGCAGGAGAGGAAGCAACGGATGGAAACTAATCAAGGAGAGAAGCAAGCTAGAACTAAGGAGAAACTTCTTGACAGTTAGAACAATTAACCAGTGGAACAACCTGCCTCCAGAAGCGGTGAATGCTCCAACACTGGAAGTTTTTAAGAGGAGACTGGACAGCCATTTGTCTGAAATGGTATAGGGCAGTGGTGGTGAACCTATGGCATAGGTGCCAGAGGCGGCATGCAGAGCCCTCTCTGTGGGAACATGCGCCGTCGCCCCAGTCCTAGGCCTTCAGCTGGGTTTTATAAAACATTTTCACTTTAGGCCTCCGCCACCGTGTGCAAAAAAAAAAAAAAAAAGGTTCAATCAGTCAATTTCAAGTTCTCGAGGGAAAAAAAAAGATCTTGCAACGTTGGAATTGATTGATGGAACTTTTTAGTCCCACCCAGTCTGCCATTACCACCGCAGCCATGCCCACCCAATGGGCCACACCCATCCAATTGGCCACACCCACCCGGCACTCGACGATGCATAAGTGGGTTTTAGGTTGCAGTTTGGGCACTCAGTCTCTAAAAGGTTCACCATCACTGGTATAGGGTTTTCTGCCTGAGGACTAGATGATCTCCTAGATCCCTTCCAACATCATCATCATCATCATTATTATTATTATTATTATTATTATTATCATTATTATCATCATTATCATTATCATCATTATTATTATCTTTCTACTCATGTTGTAGCTATGGAGCTTGCATAAGGGACAAATGACTACTTAAACACAGGCCTAGAACCTGGGACAGTTGAGTAGTCCCTATAAAGCAGAATATTTGTAGCTCAAGGTTGAAATGAGGGGTCCTTGGTTTCAAGTTTAGTTTCAAGTTTATTCACACTTATATGCCGCCCTTCTCCGAAGACCCAGGGCAGCTCACAACAAGAATACAACAACAATTTTAAAATTAACCACATTCATACCACATACAAACACAATCAGTTCGCAGTCGCTGATGGAGGGACACTGTTAGGGCCGAGGGGCAGAGCACAGCTCATATGCCCCAAGCCTGTCGGCATAGATGCGTCTTCAGCACTTTCTGGAAAGCTAGGAGGGAGGAAGCAGTACGAACCTCTGAGGGAAGCTGGTTCCAGAGGGCTGGGGCAGCAACGGAGAAGGCCCTTGCCCTAGGCCCCGCCAGATGACATTGCCTAACAGACGGGACCCGTAGGAGGCCAATCCTATGTACCCTGACCGGTCGTGGGATTCATGGGGCAGGAGACGGTCCCGCAAGTATCCTGGCCCATTGCCATAAAGGGCTTTATAGGTCATAACCAACACTTTGAATTGTGTTCGGAGACCAATTGGTAGCCAGTGCAGCTCACGGAGAGCTGGAGTGATATGAGCATGTCTTGGGAGACCCAAGACAGCTCGCGCAGCCGCATTCTGGACTACCTGCAGTCTCCGGACATTCTTCAAAGGTTGCCCCATGTAGAGAGCATTACAGTAGTCGAATCTGGTACTCTCTGATCTTGGTTATTTTCTTGCAGATGTTTCATTACTCAAATTAGGTAACATCATCAATGCTAGTGTTCATTACCTAGTTTGGGTAATGCAACATCTGCAAGAAAATAACCAAGATCAGAGAGGTAGTCCATCCACTTCAGCTATCTTGGCCAAGGGGGGGGGCTAGGGATGTCCCCCAAATCGTATATATCTTACCTATTGGACAAAGCAAACCTATATGTATATGCAATGTTTTACAATCAAATGATTGAAATTTAAATTGTTTGACTTAGAAAAATGGGGGGGAAAGGAAATACGTATATACACTCAAATATGGAATTCTCTTGTCTAGTGAGTTATCCGACTCTGATTCCCCATTGTAAAATGCTTGCTTAGATGTGGAAGGGGAAAGGTAAGTAATCTTTGCATGGCCTGCTTACAAAAGGTTCTAGCTTTAATCTGGGACATCTCCAGAACTGGTTAATAGAGAGTGTGGCTGATCCTGGAGAATTGCAGCTGGTGAGAGTAGACCAGTCTTTGCCAACCTGATGCCTTTCATTACTCCTTTTGGAATGACCCATCAGCATGGCAAGAGGTGGGAATTCTAGGAATTTCTAGAAGATGTTTAAGTGGATACACATTATGCCTACTATGGATGCCACACGCTAACAGGTAGAGCCGGGGTGTCTAGTCTTGGCAACTTTACGAACCTGTGGACTTCAACTCCCAGAATTCTCCACCAAGCCATGCTGGTTGAGGAACTCTGGGAGTTGAAGTCCACCAGTCTTAAAGTTGCCAAGGTTGGACACCCCTGCTCTAGAGCAGTGTTTCTCAACCTTGACCATTTTAAGGCATGTGGACTTCAACTCCCAGAATTCCACAGCCAGCAATGCTGGCTGTGGAATTCTGGGAGTTGAAGTCCACATGCCTTAAAATGGTCAAGGTTGAGAAACACTGCTCTAGGGAGTGTGCCACTTGGAAAAAAGAAAGAATATAATTTGAAAGTAGAAGACGTGACTTCCCCTAGACAACTTGAAGACTTCTGATGAAAGATTCTTTTTTCTCAAATTGTTTTCCTGCTCTCTTCCTTACCTTTTAGGTTGACTTTGCCTTTGTCGTATGGAGAAATTTCCCCAACCAGATTGTAGGCTTCCCAATGCGCAGCCATTTTTGGGATGCCAGCAGGAACCAGTGGAGCTACACTTCAAAATGGACCAATGAGTTCTCTATGGTTCTCACTGCAGCAGCATTCTATCACAGGTATCCTGACTGAAGAGTACCCTTGAGTTGGAAAAAGCCCATTGAGGCAATCAAATTCAGGGTCCTACTCAGTGCTGGAATCCCAACTGTCAGCTTCTGCTTGAACTCTTCCTAGGAAGGGAAGCTTTGCCCTTAGCCATTTGTTTACATTGTTGTTGTTTGTGAGAAGCTCTCCCTAACCTTCCACTGGAACCTGCTTTCATACTTTTTAAGCCCGTTCTTCCATCAGTTGCGTTCTGAACATCTCTGGGTGAACGTCAAGCATCTTTCAGATAATGTTTGAAGAATAAACAGGGAGGTTGATAACTTTAAAATTAATCCCGTGGTAACTGTAACATTGGATCATTGAATAGATTCTGTGTGGATTGGTCTTGAAACTATGGGTCTCTTTCTCACATACACCTTAACCTTCATCTAAAACAGCGGTTCTCAACCTATGGGTCGCGACCCCATTTGGGGTCGAACGACCATTTCACGGGGGTCGCCAAACAACGCAATCCACCATTTTTTCCCCATTTCCTTAGCTGTGCTACTCCCTCTTATTCTATTGGCTTTTGAAAGCCAATAGAATAGACTCTCTTGAATAGAGTCTAATTCTGTTGGCTTTCAAAAGCCAATAGGAATTGTCCAGGCTGTCTCTGCCCTGCTGAGCCCGCCAAAAGTCCCAGTCTGCAAACGGTGCTGCAAGTTGTCTGCAGCGAAGGCGAGCTGTCTAGAAGTTTCCACTCCTCCCTGCTGAGCAACTACTAACAATGTAAATAAAAGAGGGCCAAGGGTGGGAGGTGGGAGGCCGGCGGACGCAGGGAGGTTTGCTGGCACGCGTGGGGCCCAGCGGGTGCCTTACCTCCCTTGGGCTGGGCCAGCTGGTGGCCGAGCCAGTGGTCGCCTTGCGCCGTCGCTGCCCCTTGCCAGCTGCGCCTCGGCTGGCGCAGGGGGCGGCACCACGCATGTGCGGTGCTCCCGGGCAGGGAAACAGTCCTCAACTTATGACCGGTTGGGGTCCTCGACTTACGACCGGTTGGGGTCACAGCATTAAAAAGGTTGAGAACCACTGATCTTCGATTATATGCCATCAATTCATTTTTGATTCCTAGCAATCACACAGATTTTCTCTATGAGGATATAGTTCTAACCTGTTCTTACACTCTTCAGTTATCTTTAAATATACTACTATTGAAGTAGTCTTTTCACCTGATTCACTTTCCTCCTTCCTCATAACATATTGGTGAATATTCCCTTTGGGTTATGACTCCATAAGCATTGGTATTTTTAAAACTGAGCTCCCTGTAGATTACAAGCATGTGTGTAAATATTTTTAGCAAAAGTTCTATAAACTAAATCTGCAATTTAGCTCTTTCTGCAGAGGCTAGGTGGAGAAATACAGGGATGTGGTGGCACCTTAGTTTGTAGAAACAGGTGGGAAAAACAGTGCTAGATGAGTTTGCTCTATTTTTATATAAGAGTGACTTGCCTGTGCATGTTGATGGGGGTGTTCCTGGTGTTTCCTTGATTAGGCTGTTGTTTGCTGATGACTTCTAGATCTGTCTTTTCTAACTAGCCATTTATTAATATTTGATGGGAATTCTGGGAGTTGCAGTCTTGACACAATTAGGCATCTGTTTTTTTGAAGGACACTGGAGTGGGTCAGGAAGAAGATGCCACCACAAGATTAGTCTGTTTATGTACTAAGAAATATGGTTTAACTAAAGTTCTCCAGTCCAGCAAAGAAGCGTATAATATGATAATTAGAACATGGTCAGAAAACAGTTGGAAAAACATTGTTCCAGCAACTACTCTTCAGAAATTTTGGGTTTTTAGGCTCTGTTCTCAGGGCCCTACTTGAGCCTCAGTGGCAAGCAAACCTGTTGTTGTTATCCCATCTTTATTTGTAGGTAATGTATACTATCCTAGAGTGGAAGGAGCTACTGAATTCAACCACCTGAACTTTACTATTTAA
Source organism: Bothrops alternatus (assembly GCA_034064705.1). Lineage (NCBI taxonomy): Eukaryota > Metazoa > Chordata > Lepidosauria > Squamata > Viperidae > Bothrops > Bothrops alternatus. The sequence goes on from JARGCV010000132.1 coordinate 1,025,886, forward strand.
TGGCTCTTATCTAATATTCAACCAGAACATTCTAAATTATGTATTCTGAGATGATTTTAAAAAACAGATTGTGGTACAGGAAACACACCTGGAGGGAGCAGGTTGAGGATGGGAGCCTTATATGTTTCTGCAGGGATCTTCTTTCTGCCCACCCCTGTTTTCCTTCCACAGGTTCTATCACAGCCTCTTCAGCAACTATTTGCCTGCCAAACTAAGGAGTTTTGTTGATCAGATTGCCAACTGTGAGGACATATTGATGAACCTTCTGGTTTCTGCTGTAACCAAACTGCCCCCCATCAAAGTGACCCAGAAGAAACATCTCAGGGAGAGCCCACCTCAGCAGGTAGGTAGGCATGGATGGGAACAAATGGGAGGGGGGGCAGAGGAGAAAAGGAATTATTCCTGTCTTGAATATTTTATTTCCAGCATTGCTTGATGCCCTTTAAGTATTTCTTGGTGCCCTTTGGATAAGTGAGGATTTCACTCCCATAATGGCAGCATTGGCTACTGACGGTGGGAATTGACACACCGATTTAAGCAAAAAGCACACTTGTGCTACTCTTTGGAATCCATACTTAGCAGAGAGGTCCACATGGCTCTTTTGAACCTGAGTTAGTTTTTCAGTGGGTGAAATGTGTGAACCGTGAGCACTTTTTTGATAGGGGTATATGCCTGAAGCTCTTAGGGCAGCGGTTCTCAACCTTATCCGGGGCTCAACCCCGGCCCGCACCGCGCAAAAAAAAAAATGGCGGGCCCGCACCGCGCATGCGCGGCACGACGGGGCGTATCGTGCATGCGCGGCACGACGGGGCGCATCGCGCATGCGCGGCGCGACGGGGCGCATCACGCATGCGTGGCGCGATGGCCCACATCGCGATAGGGGAAAAAATGGCCGACCCCCCCCAAAAATGGCCGACCCCCCCCAAAATGGCAGGCCCGCACCGCGCATGCGCGGGGCGCATTGCGCATGCGCGGTGTGACGGCCCGCATCGCGATAGGGAAAAAAATGGCCGACCAAAAAAAATGGCCAACCAAAAAAAAATGACGGGGTGCATCACAATAGGGAAAAAAAATGGCGGACTGCAGTGCTTGGCGACCCCCGTGAAATGGTCGTTCGACCCCAAATGGGGTCGCGACCCACAGGTTGAGAACCGCTGTCTTAGGGTATCTGGCTGATACACAGAAAGGTGAAAAGCTCCATATTTAGAGGGAGTTCACCTCTCAATTCTAGTTGTTGAGGAGCAATAGAAGAAGGCAGCTGTTATCTTTGTCATCCTCATGCAGAATTTGAATTAAAAAAATTGTATCAGGTTTGGTACAAGGAAACATTCACTCTGGAAAGCGAAAGAGGGCAATGGTATTCAGTATCAGTTCAGAATTTCACGAACAACGTGCCTGAAATTGAAATGAAAGCCATTTTGTGTAATGGTAAAGGTGCTAGCTAAAAAACAGGAGGTCGTGAGTTCTAGTCCAGCATTAGGCATGAAAGCCAATTGGGTGACTTTGGGCCAGGGGTCTTCAAACTTGGCTCTTTTCTGACATGTGGACTTCAACTCCCAGAATTCCTCAGCCAGGCAGGCTGGCTGAGGAATTCTGGGAGTTGAAGTCCACAAGTCATAAAAGGGCCAGGTTTGAAGACCCCTGCTTTAGGCCAATCTCCAGGAGACCATGAGTTCTAGTCCTGCCTTAGGCATGAAAGCCAGCTGGGTGACTTTGGGCCAACCCCCCTCTCTCAGCCCAACCCACCTCACAGGGTTGTGTGGAAAATGGGAAGAAGCAGGGGTATAATGTAGACTGATACATTGTATAAAGTAATAAAAGGTAGGATAAAAATCTAGTCTAATGATGATGCTTGGTCTCTTCCCTCGTCTTTCCTCGGTTCCTGAAGCTCCTGAAAAGTGCACCCCCATCCAACAGCAGCCTACATTTTGCGCAACGCCAGGAGTGCGTCAATCACTTTGCCGCTTGGTTTGGCTACATGCCTCTGGTGCATTCTCAGTTCCGCTTGGACCCAGTGCTCTTCAAGGATCAGGTATCTGTGCTACGGAAAAAGTACCGGCAACTGGAGAGGGACTAGGTCAGGAGAGAAGCCCCTCTCTGGGAAGGCGCGTGGAGAAGAAGACACCAGCCATGCTGGACTCACTGCTTACTCCAGGCCGTTGGTGCTATGGCTGGATTTTGGCTTGGGTTCACTGCATAGATGCCCTTTGAACTCTGGATATTGAAAAGTGGAAACTCTCGCTGGCAGCCAGGGTGGCGCCGGAGGAATCTTCCAGTTGTTCCAGAATGTTCCAGTCTTTATTGGGTTTTACCAGTATCAATAAAGTTTTGCAGAAAACAACTCTTTCTTGATTGCCTTCGGAGGGCTGTCTCTTTTCAGACAGAAATGTCGGCTTCGGTATTTTGACACGGATGGGGAGCATTGATTCAAAATCTGTGGGGCCTAATCTATATTGGCTCTTCCTGGTCATTAGCTAGAATTGCAGGTGGCAAAATCAGACATGTACGTTCAAGGTGCTTGCTATTTCCCTGCTTCCCAGGAGAGGTGTTTTTTTTCCCCCAACAATAAAACAGGATGTCTTTGGGGAAGATGATAATGATCTGAACAGGCTGAAATCGTGGTGTCCTCACGCTGGCTTTTTCTTCAGTATCTGACTAATGCAGGGTGGAAATTCCTCCTTGATGAACCATGCCACTTTATTAAAAAGGCAGGCTTCTCATAACCTTCTAAAACAGGGTTTCTACATCTCAGAAACTTTGAAGGTCTTGTGGACTTCCACTCCCAGGATTCCCCAGCCCAATTACGGTGCGTCCAAATTTTGATCACGTGATTTTGGGAATGCGGCCATTGGTCCTTAAGCGTGAGAAATGATCACAAGTCACTTTTAAGTCAAGGACTACCTGCACACTTTCAGTGCAAGGAAAGGACAAGGGTGATAGTTTGGGAAATGCTGCTCAATGAAACGCAAAGGGGCAGTGGGCAATGGGCGGTTCCTGGCTCAATAGTAGCAACTATGGGAGAAATCTAAATGTCCTAGTGCAGGGGTCTCCAAAATTGGCAACTTTACGACTTGTGGACTTCAACTCCCAGAATTCCTCAGCCAGCATGGCTGGCTGAGGAATTCTGGGAGTTGAAGTCCACAAGTCATAAGGTTGTCAAGGTTGGAGACCCATCCTAGTGCAGGGCTTTTCAACCGGTGGTACGCGTACCACCGGTGGTATTTAGTACCTGGCAGATGGTACGCGACCCCCTAGCCAGGTGTAGCAGGGGAGGGAACACAGACCTGCAGGAGATCAGCTGGAGCTGCAGAGCTTGGCAGAAGCCCCAGGATCAGCGCACGTGGCGACCTGGTAATTGGAGCTTCCAATGCACCCGGAAGAGAAAAGGAGGAAGAGGGCGGAGAGAAGAGAAGGTATAAAAGGGGACAGTTTTTGGCGGGAGAGGGAGAGAAAGAGCGAGAAGAGAAGAGGCTTAGCAAAGCAGTGAGGAGAGACCGAGCAAGCCGTGTGTTTTCGGGCCGAGGGTGAGTGAGCAAGCCATGCTTGGAGCAAGGCTGAGCAGGGATAGGAAAACTTTTTTTTGCTTGGTGGACAGACATTGGATGTGGCTTTTGGTGGCCTCTTCTGGTGGGAAGAGTGGAGGCCTTTAAAATGGGGAAAACAGGCTACTAATCTGGGAATGCAAACAAAGGTGCTGGGAGTCATCTCTAACTATGGACTGGTTATTTTTGTCTTGAAAAATGGATTTGTAGAAACCCTGGAAAGATATCTGGATTCTCCAGAAGGAGCCTGTTGCCTTTCCTGTTTTATTAACTATGGCTCAGAGTTTGCTCATTGGTCCAGAATTTTTTATTTCAATAAAACAGTATGTTTTATTCTTTTTTTTAATGTTGCCTTAAGATGAACTGGGAATCTCTGCCCATTCATATTTGCTGGGATATATTTCCCCTCAATCTACCCAGTATGGTCCCTTCTACCTGTGGCTGTGGTGTTGGGAGTTCAGCAACAAGAAATCACATTCATTTGAGAGGGTTGCAGACGGCCTGTCTGTGAGAATTGATCCTCTGTAGGAACTTCTTCTCTCTGACCAAAGCAGGGAGGGGTATATGGAACCCTGGATGATCGCTATGTAAATCAGGTGGTTTTGAAGAAGGATATCCATTGCTTTCTGAAAAGTACTTAGAAAAGTGCTCTCAACTTGAATAAAATATGTGAAATTCTTCAGTGCAGTTTTGTCGGTGGGAGCAGATGCTCCTATGTAGCTAGGCAGACACATAAGTAAAAGGTCTGAAGCAGCAGTGCTTTAACTCAGCGGTTCTCAACCTGGGGGTCGCGACCCCATTTGGGGTCGAACGACCATTTCATGGGGGTCGCCAAACAACGCAGTCCGCCATTCCCCCCCCTTTTCCTTAGCTGTGCTACTCCCTCTTATTCTATTGGCTTTTGAAAGCCAATAGAATAGACTCTCTTGAATAGAGACTAATTCTATTGGCTTTCAAAAGCCAATAGGAATTGCCCAGGCTGTCTGTGCCCTGCTGAGCCCGCCAAAAGTCCCAGTCTGCAAACGGTGCTGCAAGTTGTCTGCAGCGAAGGCGAGCTGTCTGGAAGTTTCCACCCCTCCCTGCTGAGCAACTACTAAAAATGGAAGTAAAAGAGGGCCAGGGGTGGGAGGTGGGAGGCCGGCGGACGCAGGGAGGTTTGCTGGCGCGAATTGGGCCCAGCGGGTGCCTTACCTCTCTTGGGCTGGGCCAGCTGGTGGCCCAGCGGTGGTTGCCCTGCGCCGTCGCTGCCCCTTGCCAGCTACGCCTCGGCCGGCGCAAGGGGCAGCACCACGCATATGCGGCGCTCCCGGGCAGGGAAATAGTCCTCAACTTACGACCGGTTGGGAAGTCCTCGACTTATGACCAGTGGGGGGATCCTCGACTTACGACCGGTTGGGGTCCTCGACTTACAACCGGTTGGGGTCCTCGACTTACGACCGGTTGGGGGTCGCAGCATTAAAAAGGTTGAGAACCACTGCTTTAACTGAAAAATGAGCACTCACTGAACACCTTGTGTGTGGAGGTTGGTTGCGCAACAGCTAAATTATTAGACATGTGAATATTTCTGTGATAAGGTAATCATTATTACTTTTCTCCTTTTTGTTTTTGTCATTAAGTGTTTTACACCTTGCTAAGCCACTGGTGATACTCAAATATTGTCATGTCCTAAAGGTGGTTCAGCCTGTGAAAAGGTTGAAAAGCCCTGTCCTAGTGGACCACCACTTAACTATGAGTCAGTGGTGTGTTGCAGCTGCCCAAAAAGCAGTCCTGGGCTGCATCAACAGAGGGAGAGCATCAAGATCATGAGAAGTGATAATACAGCTTTATGCCCCACTAGTGTGGCCACACTTGGAATATCGCATCCAGTTCTACTCACCACAATGCAGAAAAGATGCTGAGAAACTGGAAAGTGTGCAGAGAAGAGCCACAAAGATGATAAAGGGTCTGGAAGCTAAATCATATGACGAACAGTTGAGGGAAGGTGTGTCTAGCCTACTGAAGAGAGTGATAACTGTCTTCCAATATCTGAGGGGCTGTCACAGAGGAGAGGGGATTGACTTATTCTCCAAAGCACCAGAGGGCAGGACAAGAAGTAACGGGTGAAAGCTTGTTAAAGCAGCGGTTCTCAACCTTTTCTGGGGCTCGACCCCGGCCCACGCCGCGCAAGCGTGGCGTGACCCCAACCCACATCACGCATGCGTGGTGCGACGGGGCGCATCGCGCGGCGCGACGGGGTGCATCGCACATGCGCGGCGTGACAGCCCGCATCGCAAAGGGGGAAAAATGGCCGACCAAAAAAAGAAAAAAAAATGGCCAACCCAAAAAAAATGGCGGACTGCGGTGTTTGGCGACCCCCGTGAAATGGTCGTTTGACCCCAAATGGGGTTGCGACCCACAGGTTGAGAACCGCTGTGTTAAAGGGAGATCCAATCTAGAACGAAGGAATAATTTTTCTGACAGTGAGAACAATTAATCAATGGAACAGCTTGCATCCTGGAGTTGTGGGTGCTCCATTGCTGGAGATTTTCAAAAGTAGACTGGACAACCATTTGACCGGGATGGCATAAGGTCTCCTGCCTTGAGCAGGGGGTTGGGACTAGAAGACCTCCAAGGTCCCTTTTAGCCCTATAATTTTATGTTATTAATAGGTGAGAGTACTTAAGCCACTTGCCAATTTTTCCTTGCTGGATTTCTTTTAAAAGCAAAGTGTTTTTCTGACAATGAGCAAGGCAGGGAGGTTCGTGATAAAAGACATATTTTCCTCCACTTCGTAAGCTCTTCGGGCCTGTGGGGCAGAAAGGTTGATTCCCTGAAAAGTTTGGGAAGGTTGGGGTCCATTAGCAAAAGGGAACATACCAGTTGCAACATGTTTTAGCCAATGTGTCGAAATGCATCGCTGTACTGTATACTAGCCTGGCCCTCTAGCTATGGTAGCTGAACCAATTAATTTCTGGGTCAGCTGTGGTGCAAGAAACAAAAATGCTGTGTGTGCAGTTTTGCAGCAGAAACACAAAGCTTCAAGGGGGCACTTTCTCAATGGAGGAACTCTTGTTCCACCTTCTCAGCTGTGCCCCCAAATGCCCTTCCTCTTCCACAGCTTGAAATGCTCTAATGCAGGGGTAGGCAAACTTGGCTCTTTTATGACTGGTGGACTTCAACTCCCAGAATTCCTGAGCCAGCCTGGCTCAGCTTAGAAACCTCTCCCTTTCCCCTCAGCATGGCTGGCTCAGGAATTCTGGGAGTTGAAGTCCACGAGTCATAAAAGAGCCAAGGTTGCCTAACCCTGCCCTAGGCCTAGGCCGCTTTATGACTCGTGGACTTCAACTCCCAGAATTCCTGAGCCACCATGCTGAGGGGAAAGAGAGAGGTTTCCATGCTGAGTCATGCTGGCTCAGGAATTCTGGGAGTTGAAGTCCACGAGTCATAAAAGAGCCAAGGTTGCCTACCTCTGGCCTAGGCCTAGGCCGCTTTATGACTGGTGGCCTTCAACTCCCAGAATTCCTGAGCCAGCATGGCTCAGCATTGAAACCTCTCCCTTTCCCCTCAGCATGGCTGGCTCAGGAATTCTGGGAGTTGTAGTCCACGAGTCATAAAAGAGCCAAGGTTGCCTACCCCTGCTCTAATACCATGCTATTTTTACAATATGTTCTCCAACGGAGCAGAGGGGTAGCATTACTATCCTTCTTTGCAGTGATACTGCTTAAAAAAGCTGGTTGGCTAGCCATCACTTTTTGGGATTCCTATGCTGCTCAGTGGAAATGCTCTCCAGGACTCTTCAGTTAGTTCTCTGCTTGATGAGGATTAGGCAGATCAGGCAGAAATGGTTCTGAAGGACTGAGGAATTTGTAGCTCAGTGTTGAACTATGGCAGGGGTTCTCAACCTTGGCAACTTCAAGAGTTGTGGACTTCAACTCCCAGAATTCCTCAGCCAGCTTTGCTGGCTGAGGAATTCTGGGAGTTGAAGTCCACAAGTCTTGAAGTTGCCAAGGTTGAGAACCCCTGAACTATGGAGTCCTTATTGCTCTCTGAGTCTGGTGGTTTTCTTGCAGCCTTTTCATTACCCAACTAGGTAACATCATCAGTGCACTGAAGATATTTACCTAGTTGGGTAAAACAACATCTGCAAGAAAACAGCCAAGCTCAGAGAGCACCAAGGACTCCATGGTTTGAGGAATGAAAACGGGCTGCATGGAAGTGCCAGGAGTTACTGATTTGGTCCAGGTTTTCCCAACATGGAGGGAAAAAAAGAGCAGGAAAAGGAGGATAAAGAATACATGGCTACAACATCTGCTGAAAGATTAGTGAGGCTAATGTTTGTATTTTTGCTTTGGGGAAGGATTTGGTTATTATTCTCTTGGCAAAAATATATGGGAATGAAGCCAAAGGGAGACATAATTCCTTGACTTCCTTTCCTGATGAGGCTGACACAGTTGCTCTAACTAAAATGTTTTCCATGGCTGATTAACAGAAGTCAATAATGCCACAATCTAAAAACATACCTCTGCCGGCAGGCCTGGGGATGATTGTTGACTGTGGTGTGACTGATGAATATGTGTGGGGTTATATTTTTAATGTTTTGCTTGGACTTAGTTTGAAATTGTTGTTTTTATATATATGTTGTGAGCCGCTCCGAGTCTTCGGAGAGGAGTGGCATATAAGTCCGAACAAATAAATAAATAAATAAATTAGGTGTCAAGTCAGGGAAGACCTAGCCCAGGGGTAGGCAACCTTGGCTCTTTTATGACTCATGGACTTCAACTCCCAGAATTCCTGAGCCAGCCATGCTGAGGGGAAAGGGAGAGGTTTCCAAGCTGAGCCAGGCTGGCTCAGGAATTCTGGGAGTTGAAGTCCACGAGCCATAAAGCGGCCTAGGCCTAGGGCAGGGTTAGGCAACCTTGGCTCTTTTATGACTCATGGACTTCAACTCCCAGAATTCCTGAGCCAGCCATGCTGAGGGGAAAGGGAGAGGTTTCCAAGCTGAGCCAGGCTGGCTCAGGAATTCTGGGAGTTGAAGTCCACCAGTCATGAAGGGGCCTAGGCCTAGGCCAGAGGTAGGCAACCTTTGCTCTTTTATGACTTGTGGACTTCAACTCCCAGAATTCCCGAGCCAGCCATGCTGAGGGGAAAGGGAGAGGTTTCCAAGCTGAGCCATGCTGGCTGAGGAATTCTGGGAGTTGAAGTCCATGAGTCAGAAAAGAGCCAAGGTTGCCTACCCCTGACCTAGGAACCAATAAAGAGAGTATCAGTCTATATTGAAAATAAATGTATTCAAACAAACCACCCTTCCCCTCTGGAAAGTACCAAGTTGGGTGGGGAGAGTCCACATCTAATAGTTTTCATAGCATATCTACCCCTAACTTTTTCCAGCATAGTATCTTCCAGGGTTTTGACCACCATTCCTGAATTCCCAGAAGCCCTGAGAAAGCCTATACAAATGAAACTTGAAAGACAACCATTGTCTTATAACTGGTCTCTAGCAATCCAATATTTAGCTTCAAAAAGCTGGTATATAATTAATGAGACCTGGTAACCAGCACTCCACTAATCACACACAGATCAAAGGATTCTCTTTCTTATGCTAGATAAATCCCAGAGTCTAGTGTCCAAGTAAATGATTCAGTCAGGAAAGCAATTATTTATTTTCATCTATTGCCAAAGCAACACAAGGACACTGCCATAACTATACCTCTCTTCATGTGAAAAGATCCTTCCTGCCCGTGGCACAAATCCTCTCCCTAGAAGCTAGGGAACTGGTCTTCCATTAAACTGTCTCTTTAAAATACTTTGGCGAGGGAAGCGCTAGCCAAAGTAACAAAATTATTGTTATTTGTGAGCATCCCGCTGCAGGCCTTAATGCAAAAATCTTATCAATCAACTGATCTTTTCTGCAAGGAAACCCTACAGCCTGCTAGCTGCAAAACAGCCATTAAAAAAAATTAATATATTTAAATGATACAATTTTTGAAAAATGGGAAATACATTAAGATCCCTGCTTGCAATAAATCAGGAAGCAAGGCAGTTCAAATGACTATAGGTTTATTGCATGCTAACTTACGGGACCGCCTTCTGCCACATACTTCCCTACGACCGGTGAGAGCGCACAGGGTCGGCCTCCTCTGGGTCCCGTCACCGAAACAATGTGGTCTGGCAGCCCTAGGGGGAGGGCTTTCTCTGTCGTGGCGCCCGCCCTCTGGAACCAACTGCCTCCTGAAGTCCGCGTTTCTCCAACTCTCCCGGCCTTCCGGAAAAATCTTAAAACTTATCTTTGCCGGCAGGCCTGGGGATGGTTGTGGTTGACTGTTGAATTTGAGTGGGTGTTTTATTGTATTTTTAGATATTTCTTGTTTGGGATTTTTATTGTAATTTATTGTTTATATATATGTTGTTAGCCGCTCCGAGTCTCTGGAGAGGAGCGGCATACAAGCCCAAACAAACAAACAAACAAATAAATAAATAAACCCTCTCTACAAGAATCTAAACTACTAACAATCAAACAAATTGGTGGTAGACAAGAGTCAACAGAATTCAAGTTAGGCTGGACTTAGATCTGTTGTGGGTACGAAGAGATTCTAGACTGATGACCTGCTTGACATCTCCCTTGGTCATCTCCTACATCAGTGATGGTGAAACTTTTAGAGACTGAGTGCCCAAACTGCAACCCAAAACCCACTTATGTATCGTCGGGTGCTGGGTGGGCTTGGCCCATTGGGTGGGCATGACCCATTGGCTGGGCGTGGCTGTGGTGGTAACGGCAGACTGGATGGGACTAAAAAGTTCAATCAATCAATTCCAACTTTGCAAGATCTGTTTTTTCCCCGCAAGAAGTTGAAATTGATTGAACCTTTTTTTTTTTGCACATGGCAGCAGAGGCCTAAAGTGAAAAGGTTTTATAAAACCCAGCTGAAGGCCTACGACTGGGGCAAAGGCCCACGTTCCCACAGAGAGGGCTCTGCGTGCCACCTGTGGCACGCGTGCCATAGGTTCGCCACCATGGCCCTACATAGTGTGCCTTTCAAATGGGTGCCAAGTGGATTTCTTTTTGAGGATCTGTTGGTGCCTTTGCAATTTTTGAAGTATGCTACAAAATGGCAACCGGAGAGATGTAACTCACCGTAAAAACAGCCATTGGCCATCCATATATAAATTGAATGAATGAATGAAGCTGGTGAGATTCCTCCTTGCCACCTTCATTTTGTTTGTGTTCTTCCCTTTACATGTGGGGACATTTCCAGAAAGCTCTGTGCAGCATCCACCCAGGTGTTTATTTTCTTAGAATGCTTACGGGACCTAGGTGGGTCCCATGGGTACTCCTAGAAATAAAAACAATGTTGGAGGCTGATATTTAGCTTTGTGGCACATCGGCTTCCCCTTTGTTATTATATTTCAATAAATACTATTTAAGGAAAAAAAATACAACAGAGAATCTAGTGGGTCAGGAAACAGGAGAGACGCCAAAAAAAGATATCTGCAGCCACATTTCTGCCTCTAAACATTACATTGTCAACTTCATAATTTCATTTGGCAAAATATAAGGCAGTATCTATTATCTCGGAATTGAACTGATCTTTTCCAGGACCTTACAGGCCCAGACAGATGGGAAATTACCAGTTCAAATTGCACACGATAATTTAAGCAAACTGTATCCCAATCTATATTTCCCCCTTTTAAAATAATGATTTTCTATGCATCATTTTTAAAGGGATTGCAGCACATAAGGCTTTTACTTAACAGCATTATCTTCCAATACCATGCAATTTAACCTACAATTTCAATTCACTAAGATCTGCATCTAACTGAATAGTCAATAATTTAATCACTGAATTCTCAGCTTTTTGAAGCCTTTCAGCATTTTTGTGGGTCTCTTAAAATGGCCACCAGTTTACCACTTCTGCTTACTCGTGTGATTTTCTTAATAGTAGAGTCTTACTTGGGGTTTTGCTTACTTTTCCAGATTTGAAAATTGTCCTTGACTCCTGGATAATGTACAACTTTCATCATAAATCATATGATTCTTAGATACTAAAATAAAATTGGATAATCAAACCAAGTTAAAAAGGTTTTCTTTCATTGGTACTTTGCCCATTCCCCCCTCCAGGAGCTTGGGCAGAAGGCAGAATCATCTCAGTTTATTCTTAAAACCTTTAAACTAGATTGGAATGAAAAGAGTCCAGATTCATCTCTGCAATCAGCAGTGAAAACTGACCAGGTCATTTGTTACTCTTAGTATTTGCTAGCAGTCTAGACTCTCGGATCCAGTCTTAACCAGAGGAAAATAAGAAGACAATTAAAAGCTGTGGTGGCACAGTGGTTGGAATGCAATACTTCAGGCTAACTCACTGCTCACTCCAGGAGTTCGATTCTGAGCTGCTCAAGGTTGACTCAGCCTTCCATCCTTCCGAGGTCAGTAAAATGAGGACCCAGATTGTTGGGGGCAATAGGCTGACTCTGTAAATCGCTTAGAGGGGGCTATAAAACATTATGAAGCAGAATATAAGTCTAAGTGCTATTGCTATTGCCCTTCCTTCCTTCCTTCCTTCCTTCCTTCCTTCCTTCCTTCCTTCCTTCCTTCCTTCCTTCCTTCCTTCCTTCCTTCCTTCCTTCCTTCCTTCCTTCCTTCCTTCCATAACTCTGCCAACTGCCAGCAGTTTGATCCTTACCAGCTCAAGGTTGACTTAGCCTTCCATCCTTCCAAAGTCGGTAAAATGAGGACCCAGATTGTTGGGGGCAACATGCTGACTCTGTAAACCGCTTAGAGAGCTATAGCTATTGCTACCTACCTTAAGATCCATCCTTACCTGAAACTTCATCTCACTTGCCTGTGAATTCATCCTGCCCTGGAGTAATATTCATCCATAGTCTCTCACCCTTCCCGGAGGAATCTGCTTTTCCTTACGGTTATGAAAAGAGGGGGTACACTATTATTTATTATTATTATTATTTATTTAATTTCTATGCCGCCCTATTCCGGAGAACTCAGGGCGGCTCACAACATGATAGAAATTACATTAAATACATAAATATAAAAAAAACCCCTAAGTTAAAAAAGAAACCAATCATTCCACAAACATACACTGGCTAGGGGCAAGGTGTTAGCTGCCCCAGGCCTGCCGGCAAAAGTGTGTTTTAAGCAATTTACGAAAGGCGGAGAGGGTGGGGGCGACACGGATCTCCGGGGGAAGTTGGTTCCAGAGGGCCGGGGCCGCAACAGAGAAGGCTCTTCCCCTAGGCCCCGCCAGGCGACACTGTCTGGCTGACGGGACCTGGAGAAGGCCGACTCTGTGGGCCCTAACTGGCCGCTGGGATTCATGAGGCAGCAGACGGTCCCGTAAATAACCTGGTCCGATGCCATGTAGGGCTTTATAGGTCTGCATCTATAGGATATTAAACTATGGGACAGTGTTTGTCAACCTCAGCAACTGGAAGATGTGTGGGCTTCAATCTTTAGGGAGTTCTGGGAAGCAGCCAAGGCTGAGAAATAATGTTAGAAGATCTGCCTCTGCTAACACGATGTCTCTGGTATGCTAGATCCTATCCTGGTTCACACAAGTAAACCATAAAGTGATTGGTTTGAATTTATTTCAGGTTGAGTGCCACCTAGTTCCACCCAGCTCTGGAATTTGGTTTTGAATGAGCCCATTCATTGTGGTTTGTCAATTATGTTTAGAAGCTTAGCTTTGCAGGGAGACAGCTGACTTACTCGAAAAGCCATGGTTCATCAATCAATGACTTAGCCTGTTGTATGCAGTGGACCAGCAGTTCAGTTGGTGGGCTCATACATTGCGCAAAGCCACAAACCATGGTTTACAGGCCACATTGAATGCAAAATAGCAAATATCTATAGCTCGGGTATAGGACGAAGGTGAAAGGTTTGTTCTCCAAGCTTGTGGGTTGATTTCTGAACGTTTCATTACCAGGCTAGCTAACATCTTCAGCAGTGTTTAGGGGATGTCTATGTCCGTGCTTTACTGTTTATAAGGTTTCAAGTGTGGGTGTGTCAAGTGAGGGTCTTGTGATGAGTCATCAGAGAGAGAGAGGATTGTGATGGGGAGATTACATCAGGCCAGGATCATTGGCACAGACATCCCCTGAACTCCGCTGAAGATGTTACCTAGTTTGGAAATGAACCCACAAGCTCGGAGAACGAACCTTCGCCCTCATCCACGTTGGGTGGTTTGCACATTTGAAAAGAAGCCCAAACAAATCACATTATCATGGCTTAGCATGGCATTCAAAGCTAGTCATTAGGACTATATAGATGTGCTGACTGGAGATAATAACTCTTTTAGTTTTAACCCCTGGAGATGACCAGAATAGGGGAAAGACAACATAAAGGATTAAGAACTTGAATTTGGAAGTTATTGCCAATAATATCAGCACTGGGAGAACTGGGCAAAACTCTGTATTTATTCTCAAATACATTGTTGTTGTTAGTTGCGAAGTCGTGTCCGACACATCGCAACCCCGTGGACAACGTTCCTCCAGGCCTTCCTGTCCTCTACCATCTTCTGGAGTCCATTTAAGCTCATACCTCCAGCCACCTCATTCTCTGTCCTCCCCTTCTTCTGTTGCTCTCAATCTTTCCCAGCATCAGGCTCTTCTCCAGGGAATCCTTCCTTCTCATTAGGTGGCCAAAGTACTTGAGTTTCAACTCCAGGATCTGGCCTTCTAAAGAGCAGTCGGGGTTGATCTCCTCTAGGACTGACCGGTTTGATCGCCTTGCAGTCCAGGGGGCTCGCAGGAGTCTTCTCCAGCACCATAGTTCAAAGGCCTCAATTCTTTTGGGCTCAGCCTTTCTTATGGTCCAGCTTTCACAGCCATACATTGCAACTGGGAAAACCATGGCCTTGACTATGCGTACTTTTGTTGGCAGGGTGATGTCTCTGCTTTTTAGTATGCTGTCTAGATTTGCCATAGCTTTCCTCCCCAGGAGCAAGCGTCTTTTAATTTCTTGGCTGCAGTCCCCATCTGTGGTGATCTTGGAGCCCAAGACTATATACCGTAATTATTAACTTAACTCCTAAATGAGCATACTAATGAAACAGGGTAACAGATAATACATAAAACTGTTTAAATAAAACATTTACTGATAGAACACATCCAGGGGCCGAGGTGGGATCCCGAGGCCTCTGAGCAGAGGGCGCACCACTGGCCCGTCTCACCCACCCCATCAGGGAGGTCTCACCCACCCCATCAGGGAGGTGGAGTGTGAGCATGCATGCTAGGACCCAAAAGATGGTGAACTATGCCTGGGCAGGGCAAGGCCAGAGGAAACTCTGGTGGAGGTCCCTAGCGGTCCTGATGTACAAATCGGTCGTCCGACCTGGATATAGGGGCGAAAGACTAATCGAACCATCTAGTAATGGTTCCCTCCGAAGTTTCCCTCAAGATAGGGAATGTGATTTATGACCATTAATTGGAGGAGGGAATTGTGCTTTGATACTATGTGCCCAGGGGAGGAGAATTCAGGTTTTGGCTTCGATTATGCAATGCTGATATTATGCTACTCGAATAAAAGATTCTTTAAGGTAAACAATGCCTCGAAGTTCTTTTGAACAGTTTCATCTGTCAGAACCATGACACATAATTACATTGATAAAAGTTTTTTTTTCCGGTCACGAGGACCGGAGCCTTCTAAATACAGCTCCGGAACGGAGCTTACTTTTTTTCCTTAAAAATCGACTCACCGAAGCAGGGAAGCGCTGGAAAAGAGGCCGCTCCCGAAGAGGATCCCAAGCCCGCCCAGACGAGACCGAAAGCGCCGCTGAGGGATCCAGAAAGCCGACGGAAGGGGCCGAAGCGGGCGGTGGCAGCCGGCCGGCCGGCAGAGGACAAAGACGCCACGCTGCGAGGCCGTGCAACAGCAGCCTAGGAGAGCGAGCCGGCCAATGCAGAGGGACGACGGAGAGAAACGCAGCAAGATTGTTGGTGGGACAATACTGGAAGAATCCGGAAATACCGCCTATTGAAGAATGGACTGTGAAAGTGACAAATTTGGCGGAAATGGCGAAAATATCAGCGTACTTGAAAAATCGCTCCAATGAACAATTTTTGACGGACTGGAAACAGTGGATAGACTATATCCAAGAGAGACACCAATCAAACAGAATGCAGCTGGCGTTTAGCTGAGGCTCGATGGGAGGAGGGAAGAAGGGTTAACAAATCAAATGTTTACAAAAACTAACACCCGATGTTGAATGTATATGTTCTATAACTAATGCCTCTTAACATAAACTTATGACTAATGTTGTTTGCTTTAAAACTGTTAAAGCGGACTGAATCTATACCTCAGGATATGAAACTTTTACCTCAGGATCTCCGGTTAGGGACTATAAAAGTTTGCACTAGTAATGGGATGAAATCAATTCAGAAGCGCAAACGAACAATATGCAATAAACTAGATACAGCAGATAGACCATATATAAGAGAGACAGCGAACAAACAAAAGGTACTCGGAGTATACTTGAAGAGGGAAGGGAGGAGGGAAGAACGTTTACTAAAACAGATGTTTACAAAGATTAATACCTAATGTTGTATGCTATGTTCTGGGATGATTGTTTAGCAATAGGATCTTTGGTTTAATGTTGACCACATTAATGTGGAACCAGATAAGAGAAACACCAATCAAACAAAGTGTAACAGGAGTATAGTTGAGGCTAGACGCGAGGGGTGGGAAAAAGGCTTACTAACTCAGACGTTTTTCAGTGACTAATACCTAGTATTGTATATCAGGTGCCATGAGGATTGCTGCACAAGATGTTTTTTTTATGTTCAATGTTGATTGTTTTAATAAAAGAATTTTATATTAAAAAAAAATTACATTGATAAAAATATTGGACCTAATCTAACACAGGTAGTCCTCAACCTACGACCACAATTGAACCCAAGTTATGATGCTAAGAGAGACCGTTGTTAAGTGAGTTTGGCCTCATTTTATGATCTTTCGTGCCCCAGTTGTTTTGTGAATCACTGCAGTTGTTAAGTTAGTAACATGGTTGCTAAGTGAATCTGGCTTCCCCATTGACTTTGCTTCTCAAAAGGTCACAAATGGGGATCGCATAACCCCGGGACCGTCAGAAGTATGAAGCAGTTGCCAAGCATCCAAATTTTGATCACGTGACCATGGGGATGCTGCAACGGTCGTAAGTGTGAATAACATAAGTCACTTTTTTCAGCCCTGTTGTAGCTTTGAACAGTTATTAAATGAACTGTTGTTAATTTCGAGGATTTTTTCACTTTCTCTAAGCCATTTTTAAAATGGCAGCCCTACCAGCCTTCCGTGCAGGTTGTTATTCTAAGGAATTCTTGAGATAAAGTAGGTGAAAGGCTTTTAATATTACTAGCTTCAAAATATAATAGCAGTAATTAAAGCAACATATTTTTGTTCCTCTCTTACAATCATGAACCAGAACTCAAAATGGAAATGCCAAAAGAAGAATAAAACTGCGGGAAGTTTATTCAGCACTCCTGGTTAGCAGATGGAGATATAAAGGAGATCCTGACCCCAATTTAATTCACTTTCCCGTGCCTACTTGCAAGAGGAAATCAAGACTGCAACCCAAGTTATATAAATCTCTAATGCCCTCAAGTGGTTGGCTGGAGGATTCAGATTAGGGTTCCATCTGGAAGAGCATTGCTTTAAAAGACAAATTTGATTCTTGTGTTCTATAGGCTTGTTCAAACCATGCAAGATTCGATTTCTATAATCAGCTCAAAATGAATCCAACTCAACTGTTTTCAATTGAATAGAAAAAAAATCATTTGGAGCGATTGTTCAAGTTAGTTGCCCAAATCCACTTATTGGATTTGAATTTCTGAATCAGTTGGAAAAATAACATTACCGCACCTATATAAAAGCATCTGAAATCGTCTGTATCAATTCAGAGTTTCAGTTTCATTCCAAAGCAATTCAGAGATTTAATCAAATGGTTTTCAAATCAGTTGTCCAAACTGAACGTTCACCCATAGTAACCGTTCATACAGACATAGCATGTTCATCATCAGTGCACAATTGCATCTGAAATTCTATCTTACTTTGCTCCATACCATAAATTGTTTTATCCATTTCGAATCTTTCTAATAACTGTAAATGGGAAAACTGTCAGGTGTGAACAAGCAGACGCACAGATGTAAAGTCCAAAGTAGCTACTTGATTGTTCTCTACCCATAATATAGGAACAATAAAGTAGCTACTTTGAACTCTACAGGTGTGGGTCTGGGTCTGTCTAACAAAACCCACTGAGTACTACATCCTTCTGCTGTTGTTTTTCTTCTATGATAGGCTTCTTGAACTGACATAAGGGTACAACCTTGGTTTATATCTATTCCATATGCTCAGTATGACACATGTAATAAAATGATTTTTGAAATTCACATTAACTTTATTGTACCGTAAATATCCATGGCATCCAAATCTCAGGACATGACTGTCTTACTCTAAAAGTCTCTTATTTTTCAAATCTGGTTAAACCCAATCTTCTACTTTCATATGCATTTTGTAACACCTAAACTCGTGTTTTTTTTTTCCCCTTGCCATAGAAATTTAGATATATCTTTTTGTCACTGTTTAAATGGAACGTTGGTTGTCAAAACAGGGATTGTCTGCAACAAAAACATCATTTGTGGCAAAACATTCATTTTTATCAGAGATTTGCCCCACTAGTGTGAATTTTATTTTCTCCCCTCTTAACCTGTCTTTCTTAATTGCATTATGTGTCCTAGTTATTTTCAAGTAACATATTCATATTTGTCATAGTAATACCCAAGTATTTTACTTTTTTCTCAATCTTAAAACCAGTTGTCTCCATAATTTCTATTTGATTTTCTAATTTCAATATTCTTAACACCTTTGTCTTCTGATTATTAATCTTAAAACCTGCTAAAAATGTAGTCCTTCATTTTTCCCATGAGTGGTTCTACTCCCTCTAGTGGATCTTTTAAAATTAACACCAAATCACCTGCAAATGTCCAGAATTTTTACATTTCTGTTTTAATCTTAACTCCCATAATTCTCTCAGCCTGTCTTAAGTCTCTTTCAGTACTTCAAGAACTGAATTATTTCAATATAAGATTATTGAGTTAAGACTACAATATGCACAGAGCTAGAAATATTCAAGACTATTGACCATGGAGGAATGTTTGGTGAAATTTGACAGAACTTGCTAAGATTAGATAAATTAACTGTTTTATTAGAGAAAAGACACTATTTACATTTATTGGCAATTGGAAACATCATATGGATTTTTTGCATAAAAATAAAAGAACTGAATGTATGATTTAGGGCTTTGGTGATTAAACAGGAAAGATTATAGAAAGAACAGCATCATGAAGTATCTTTAGAGAGAGAGGTTGAAATGTAATAACTGCTATGAAGAGGATTGGAAACCAGTTCTTTGTATCTTTTTCTTTTTTTCTTAAATTTGTTTTCTTGCACTTTCTTTTCTTTCCTTTTTCCTTCTTTTCTTTATATTAGTTTGTGTTAGTTTTTTTTCTTTTTCAAAAGCTTCAATAAAAATTATATAAAAATTAACTGCAATAGTTCCAAAGTGAGCATCAAATAGGCTTCTGAGGGACTTTCAGTTGGAGGCAAAAAGAACCTTCAGTTGAAGGAACGATTCACCATTCATCTGCAACTCCTTAAACCAAATGCATTTATCCTAGGATCACATAGAGATGGGCAAAGCTAAGATGTTACAGAGAGGTGCTCTATTTGTGTTCATTTAAATTTTAAAATGGTCCTAAGCATCCTCTGGTTCTAGACCTCTAAAAGTAGTGAATATAAGGTTGTGCTTATTGTACGAAATTAAAACTTGAGAGGTGCTTTAAGAAGTCCTGCCTAGTAAGCAGATATGGAATGATGCATAAAGCAGATGCCATAACAACATAAATAAATAGACAGGAAATTCCTGTCATCTTATTTGTTATTATAAAACAGGAAGGCAGGAAGACAGGAAGGAAGGAAGGAAGGAAGGAAGGAAGGAAGGAAGGAAGGAAGGAAGGAAGGAAGGAAGGAAGAGAAAATAAGGTTTTTGGCTTCATTTCAAACAAGTTAAGAATTGCACTTTCAATTGGATGATTCCAGAAGGATTTAGGCACAAGGAATCAGTAAGTCGGGTTACACTTAGAATACTTTGAGGTAGCAACTTTAACATGGCTGAACATACGTCTCCAGCTGACTTGGCGACAGTGGATCAGTCTGTGGGGCTCTGGCATTTTTGGCAATCCTTCATGTCCTCCGAATAGTTCTCTATCTGGATTGTGGTTGTGTGGAAATCGAAAGCTTTCTGCAGTCGGCAGCTGGCTTCTTTCAAGACAGTCTGGGCATCGGCATCTTTATCTGGGACAGAAATGACAGAGCTGAGGGACAAGGATTGGAGACGGTGGGGAAACTGAAGTCTCCACCCCTTTCATAAGCCAGTCCTCAGGAGCGGATACGGATGGTTCTAATTTAATCTGGGCCTGCTTCAAAAATTATTTGGAAAAATTGCTTTAAGTCTTATGGCAGGGTTCTTCAAACTTGGCCCTTTTATGACTTTAACATTTTTAACTTCTTTAATATTCTTAACAGCCACACAACTTTGTTCAGACATAATCTGAAAGAAATACCTCACGAGAGTTGCCTTAAAACAGTGAACAGTGACACTGTTTTGCCAACTTTGATCAGAAGCTTGAAAAAGCAGGGCTACTTTAATGAATCTTAGGTGAGAGTCAAAATACTTCTCAGTGACGTCCACAGAGTGCACAGCCCTAACTGACTCAGGCTGGTGTAGCATCCAACAGGCCATTAAAGTAGCCCTTTTCAGGTAAAGCTTAATTCTGCTGATTTTAGAGAAATATTTCAGGAGTTTTCTTGGCTACATCATAAAGGTAGTCCTCATCTTATCACCATTTGCTTAGCGACGGTTCAAAGTACAATGGGGCTGAAAAAAATTACTAGCAGCCAGTTCTCATGTCTGTCGCAGCATTCCCATGGTAGTGGGATCAAAATTCAAAAACTGGTATTTATGACAGTTGCAGCATCCTGGGGTCACGTGATCGCCATTTGGAATCTTTTAGCTTCCAACAAGCAAGGGGGAGGCCAAATTCACTTAATGACCACATGATCCACTCAACAACTGCAGTAATTCACTTAACAACTATGGCAAGAAAGTTCATAAAATTGGTACGACTTATTTAACAACTCAGCAACTTAAATAGATGTGGACTTCATCATGCTGGCTGAGAGAAGTTTGGGAGTTGAAGTCCACACATTTTCAAGTTCCTACTGTTGAGAAACACTGAACTAGAATTATTGTGGGGTGCCTGGGTCCGTTGACTTTGTTCCAGAATGATGCAAATCCTAAGCTTGCCTCTCACTATCGTGTCAACTTACTGATTGCGATATGGACCGACAGCACCGGCTGAGACACTGTTAGAGCCCAGATGTGGAGGCTGTGAATTGCTTTCACTCCACTTATGGAGAGCAGGATAGTCTTCACATCATTGAAATCGATGCTTTTCGGAGTACCTATACAACAATATGGAGGAAATGGAAGAAATGAGTCAAAACAGGATGCAAAGGCTCTCACAGTTCTAGATCTCTTTCACACCTCTAGCTTCCTATCTTGGATGACTCAGTTGCTTAAATAATGGAGCCTTCAGGGTCTGTTTCAGCTGTGAAATCATCTCCTTTTCTTGGAGACTCTATGAGTCTTCCCTTCTGAGCAGAAGCTGGACAAGACCTTTAACTGAATTTTTCATTTATATCAGGCATTATTTTTCTTCAAACTAGCTTTCAGTACCCAGCAATAGAGAGGCTTAGGTAAAGTATGACTTTAGATCAGTGGTTCTCAACCTTTTTCAGGTTGAGACCCCACTTGCGCCGCCCATGCGCGCTGCGACCCCGACCTGGGCATGCGCGCGTGCGACGGGCCGATCTGCGCATGCGCGGTGCGCGACGAAAAAAAATAATAAAAAAAATAAAAAAATAAAGAAACAAAAAAAACCCAAAATGGCGGACCGCGACGGGCTGATCCGCGCATGCGTGGCGCACACGCGATGGGCCAATCCGCGCATGCGTGGTGTGCGCGCGATGGGCCGATCCGCGCATGCGCGGCGCACACGTGACGAAAATAAAATAATAAAAAATGGCGGACCACGATGGGCCGATCCGCGCATGCACAGCAGCGCGCGACGAAAAAAAAAAAATAAAAAAATTAAAAAAAAATTTAAAAAAATAAAAAAACAAAAAACAAAATGGCAGACCGCGACAGGCCGATCTGCGCACGCGCAGTGCGTGTGCGACGGCCCGAACTACGCATGCGTGGCACGCGCGCGACGAAAAAATTTTTTTTTTAAAAAATGGCGGACCGCAGTGTCCGCCGACCCCCACGAAACGGTCGTTCGACCCCAAATGGGGTCGCAACCCATAGGTTGAGAACCGCTGCTTTAGATGCTGTTTTATGTATTGATTATACTGTATATCGCCCCCCCCCCCGAGGGAAATGAGCGATACAGAAACATGAAAATAAAAAAGTCAATCAATCAATGGTAAATAGCATAGCACTGCCCAGCATGAATTCACAGGATGCGCTAAATGCCTTATCAAATAAAATTAACATCACTGCAGTTTAAGTGGATGGTATGGCTTTTTGACCTATAATAGCTTCCCTTTTCTAGAATTCAGCTCTTTGGAGTTGGATTAGCAAGCCACTCCAAAGGGGTGGGGATCCAGTTTGGGGAGTCCTCGGTGCTCCCGGAGCTTGGTTGTTTTCTTGCAGACATTTCATTACCTAACCTGCATAACGTTATCGGTGCACTGATGAGTACTGATGCTGTAATCTAGTTTGGGTATTGAACTGTCTGCATGAAAACAACCAAGCTCAGATGGCACCAAGCCCTCATTTTAATCCTGAGCTACAAATATTCTCCTTTAAGATCCTATCTGATTTCCTTCTGGGATAATCTTTGCAAATGACTTTCTTTTCTTTTTCTTTTTGAAAATATTTTATTATGTTTTTAATTTTTTTAAAAAAAAGTACTCAGGACACACCGTGGTGTTTGGGTAATCAGACATTCCAAAGTAAAAACATAAATAAACAACTCAGCTCAATACATTCACTGTCTCCTTTCTATTTCTCTCAAATAACATGATACGTTTAAAATATTCCATTTCTAAATTAAATTTCTATTACTACTAAACCTGTTTTAAAACTTTATCAGTTTACAATTACCAAAATCAAATTTCACTTTAACTCAACAAGTTATCAATTCAGGTATCCCTTTCAGATATATTTTAGTTCTTAATTTCTCTCATCCCTCCTTTTATCACCAATCTCATTTATTTCTTCTTCCATTACACAATAGCTATCTTAATTAAAAAATAATGTTAATTCACTTCAATTCATTACAGAAACTTCAAATTTCATCCAATTGATTGTCATACCTTATCACATCTATGTTATTGCACACAAAAAATCATCTAAGTTAAAACACTCCATTATTAAAACCATCCCAATCTAAAAAAAATCAACATTTTTTCAGTTTCAATACATAATTTTCATCAAATAAATCTGTTATTCCAAAAAGTATTCTTAATCTATTTAAAATATCTTTTCTAAAAATCACCCTCATATATATATGTTTATATTTTTTCTTGCTTCTAACTTTAAATCATAATCCTTAAAACAAACCATAAATCAAAAATTGCCTTTAAATTCATTACACAATTTTAAATTTCTCTTTTCAGTCTAATTCTGGCTTTTTTCCTGTGCCAAGAAGGTTTCCATAGGGATGCTTCCCTTTCAGCTAGTAGATCTGTCTTTGTTGCTTGCAGTAGCCTTTGCAATAATAGCAATCCCATCCTGTGCATTAGACGTCTATATCTCTCCTCCTTGAAGGGTCGTTGCTTTGTAGTTTGAAGTCTCAGTCTTTGCTTCTTCAGTTCCTCTAAGTTGCAGATGCTCTCCTCCTTGAAGCGTCGTTGCTTTGTAGTTTGAAATCTCAGTCTTTGCTTCTTCTGTTCCTCAAAGTTGCAGATGGAAGGTTGTAAGATAGAATAAGTTCCTCTTTTATCTCTGTTGATTCTTCTAATATATTTTGATTTATACCATAGTCAGATATAGCCTGGACGTCCATTTGAACATTTGAAGTGAAATCCCTAGATCTTAGTTCTGTAGTAAATTTTTTCATTGTAGCACATATTTCTGCAGTAGCCTCATAGATCTTTTCCAATATAAGTGTACAGTTTAAATGTGACTGAGGTTTCTCCATTTTGATAGTAATTAAAAAGAGTCTCTTTTTTCTATTTGGTGGAGGCTATATTTAATATAATTTATGCAATATCCACCCCCACAGTTCCCACAGTTCACCAGATTATCTTTCCTCTTCAAAAGTATTTTGAAGGTCAGCTGTCTTCAAACCAAGTAACCAGAGGCTGCAGTATTAAATTTTCGCCACTAGATGTCCTCAGTAAGTTAAAAAAGGTCTTTTCCAAACGCCATTTCCCTTTTTCTATCTTTTAAAGTATAATGTGAAAAAGAAATAATCTTCCAGCATAGGATGATAGTACAGTTCTTAGAAAAAGAGGAAAAGAACAGAAAAAAAAATTTTTTTCTGTACCCCCCAAAAATATAGAAGTAAATATAGTTTTAAAATTTTGTTCTATTTTTATAAAACATCTTTCTTCCCAAAAAAATGTAGAAACTGCCTTTTCAAGCCAGGGAAGTAATTCCAAAAAGGCTCTTTCAGGTAGCAAAAACAAAATAGAATAGAGAGAATAACAAAGAAAAGTCTCACCCGGATTCACCACGGGGGTTCTTACAGCTTAGATGTTCTTTGACTTGCGGTTTGAAGCAGCAGGGTGATCGGCCATTTTACTGGCCAATCATCTTCTCCGTCGGCCCTCAGAGATGGCTTGGACAGCTGAGGGAGCTGCTGCTCCTCAGCAGCCGAGCAGAGCCTCCTCGACAGAAGTCACACCCTCCAGGGCGACTTTGGACCCGCATAAGGGTCTGCCGGCGGAGGGAAAGCTAGCCGACGAGGAGACGAGTCTCTCTGTATGGCTAGAGACGCCGCGAAATGGAACTGGAACCCACAAATGACTTTCTGAAACTCACTGGGGGATGGGAAGAGGGATGGGAAGGCTCCTATCCCTCCAGTTGGAAGACCAAGGTAGGGAGCAATGCACACTGCAGATGTGTGTGTAGCATCCAGCTGTGGGGAGGGACCTGGTTTCATAACAATCTGTGATACATTTCTGACACTTGGCAACTAGTGTTGTGAAAGCACTAAAGAAGCTTGTAATGGCAAATGCAGGGTTTCTCCTTTGGGTGCCCCAAAGGTGATTTTCCAAAAGTCAACTGGACTTTGTTTTTTCCCCCTTGAAAATGTTTTTCTTCTCATCCAAGAAGCTTCTTCAGTTCTGACTGAATGGTGGGGAATGGACAGTGGTCTCTTCTATGCAGTTAGGACTGAAGAAGCTTCTTGATGAGAAGCAAAATGTTTTCAAGGAAAAAAAGAAAGTCCAGTTACCTTTTGGAAAAGCACTTTTGGGACAACCGTGACGATTGAGAATCTCCATAGACATTTCTCCTCTGGGTAACATCTGTCATACTTTTATTATTCCTACTCTATCATACAAGTCAACATGGGCCTGCTGTCTTCAAAGTCCAACTTAGCGCTCTCAAGCCCATCTCCCAGCCCAAGGAAATGACCTTCCATCAGCACACGGATAACATCTCGGAGGATGCTCAACGTTGTTCCAAGGACCAGGATGGAAAACACAAAGGTACAGATAGGATCCACGTATTTATATTCTGGCTAGAAAGAGAAGAAAATAATCCATCAATCCTCTCTTGGTTCAAGGGCTGAATCCCTTTCTAGCATCTGCTTGGCATTTACTTCATCAGTGAGTGACAGCTGATGTCTACTAGTAGCATTCTTACCCCGGGGTAGAAGCACCCATGGCCTTCCTAAGGTTGGGCTCCGCCTCCTGTCACACTCAGTCAGCATGGCTGTAAAGAGTAGAAATCATAAGCTCCTTAACTTCCTGGGGAGAGCCAGCGGCTTCCGGTTCTGTTTTAGGACTAGTAATTCAACCACAGAGGAATGTGGTTGCATAGGATGGCTGCATAGGAACAGGAGGATCATTGCCTTCTTGTTAAATCAGGGGACAGGCAACCTGAGGTCCATATTCAGCCTCCAACTGGTGACATTTCAGCAGCCAAATCCACACTGCCAAAATCTGACCACAAAGTTAACTACAGGTAGTTCTCAACTTATGATCACAATTGAGCCCAAAATTTTTGTGGTTAAGCAAGACCAGGGATAGGCCACCTTGGCTCTTTTATGATTTGTGGACTTCAACTCCCAGAATTCCTGAGCCAGCCATGCTGAGGGGAAAGGGAGAGGTTTCCAAGCTGAGCCATGCTGGCTCAGGAATTCTGGGAGTTGAAGTCCACGAGTCAGAAAAGAGCCAAGGTTGCCTACCCATGACCTAGGAACCAATAAAGAGAATATCAGTCTAGGCCTAGGCCGCTTTATGACTCGTGGACTTCAATTCCCAGAATTCCTGAGCCAGCCATGCTGAGGGGAAAGGGAGAGGTTTCCAAGCTGAGCCATGCTGGCTCAGGAATTCTGGGAGTTGAAGTCCACGAGTCGTAAAAGAGCCAAGGTTGCCTAACCCTGCCCTAGGCCGCGCTTTATGACTCGTGGACTTCAACTCCCAGAATTCCTGAGCCAGCATGACTTAGCATGGAAACTTCTCCCTTTCCCCTCAGCATGGCTGGCTCAGGAATTCTGGGAGTTGAAGTCCACGAGTCGTAAAAGAGCCAAGTTTGCCTACCCCTGAGCAAGACAAGACAGTTGTTAAAGTCAGTTTGCTCTGTTTTATGACTTTTCTTGCCACAGTTGGTAAGTAAATCATTACAGTGATCTACGGAGATTCTCAGTCATCCAGGTCATGGTTGTCTCAAAGGTGCTTTCTCCAAAGGCCACTGGACTTTGTTTTTTTCCTTGAGGAAGACATTTTGCTTCTCATCCAAGGAGCTTCATTCAGTCAAAACTGAAGAAGCTTCCTGGATGAGAAGCAAGACAACGTCCAGTGGCCTTTTGGGAAAAGCACCTTTGAGACAATCACTACAGTTTTAAGTTAGTAACATGATTAACTGACTTTCCCCATTGACTTTGTTTGTCAGAAGGTCACCACAGGTGTCTGAGGTTTGATCAGATGACCATGGGGATGCTGCAACGGTTGTTAAGTGTGAAAAAACTGTCATAAGTCACTTTTTTCAGTACCTTTGTAACTTTGAACTGTCACTAAACAAATGATTATAAGTTGAGGACTACCTCTAATATTCTACAGAGTACTGGTCTCAGCCCCTAAGCCCTCAAATTAAGTTGTGAGAAGGAGATATGAAGTGGGAAGTCCTTGGCAGTCTCAAAACTCTTTGATAATCCTACAGCAGGGGTCTTCAAGCTTGGCCCTTTTATGATTTGTGGACTTCAACTCCCAGAATTCCTCAGCCAGGCATGTGTGCCTGGCTGAGGAATTCTGGGAGTTGAAGTCCACAAGTCATAAAAGGGCCAAGCTTGAAGACCCTGTCCTATAGGATGAAGGAGTTTGACCTAACTAGCTTTATACATATTTCCATTTCTTGCTTTAAGCTTATGTCCCACTAATCAGGATTACAATGAAAGATCGATCCTGGTAGTCCCATAAACTGTTGGGGACTATTCTATGATTGAGAGGGAAAAAAATAATCTCTCGGTTGGAACTCTTACCTTGAAGTAGATTATGATGGCGGCCACCAAGACTCCGATGCTTTGCACGAGGTCTCCAACAACGTGGATAAAGGCAGCTCGCACACTAGTATTTTGTGTCCCCTCCTTGTGATTGTGACTGTGACCATGATGGCTATGCCCGTGTCCTGATTGGTGTAGGATAATGCCCATCCTATAGAAAAATATTAATAAAGAGCCAGTTGTAAACAGCACAGTAATTAAGAGGCTGGGACTGGACCAAGGAAATGTCAGCTTTTCAAGATTGACCAGACTAGGAAACTAATGCCATGTAGGTTAGTGCTACTTTTAGTATAGATAGTCCTCGACTTACGACCACAATTGAGCCCAAAATTTCTGCTGCTAAGCGAAACACTTGTTAAGTGAATTTGGCCTCGTTTTCTTGCCACAGTTGTTAAATGAATCACTGCAGTTGTTAATAACACGGTCATTAAGTGAAACCGGCTTCCCCATTGACTTTGTCAGGTCGCAAAAGAGGATCACCTGACCCCGGCACACTGGAACCGTCATAAATACGAGTCAGTTGCCAAGCATTTTGATCACGCGACCCTGGGGATGTTGCAATGGTTATAAGTGTGAAAAACGGTCATGTCCCTTCTTTCAGTGCTGTTGTAACTTCGAACCGTCAGTAAACAAACTGTTGTAAGTCAATTATAACAGGGGTCCCCAACTCCCGGTCCATGGATCAGTACCGGGCCGCGGCATGCCAGCTATCGGACCGCACAAACAAGCAAAGCCCCATCCGTGAGATGCAGGCAAAACACAAAACCACGCACCCTTCCGTCTGTGGAAAAACCCCTCTCCACGGAACCAGACCCTGGTGCCCAAAAGGTTGGGGACCTCTGAATTATAGTATTATAGTAAAGCTATAATTACAGAATTTTGCAAGTCTGATTGCAGTTTGCCCCTCCTTCCCTTTATCTTCTAGTATTAGACATGTCTGAGAAATTTACTACCATTACATTCTTGGCTTGGCTCAGGGCCTTTTATCCGGCTGTACTCTTAGTAGCACCTCTCTCCTCCCATCTGCCCTCTACAGAAGATCAATCAATCCTGATGAAATGATTGAATATATATATTTTTTTTAAAAAAATAGAAATGTATTTTTCTCTCTCTTTTTTGACTTACATTGTAATTTTAAATATGAGAATTATGTGGTAATAGAGAAAGAGAGTATGTTTGCTCTAATTAGGAACGAAAGAGGAGAATTTCCTGATATTATAGTTGATAAGTATTTGAAGATATAAACCTTATCAAGGGTTTAAAAAGATTTTCTATAGAGGTAGACTGATGAAATGATAGAATATATTCTTAAAAATAGAACTGTATCTGTTGGACTTATATTATTATTTTAAAGGTGATAACTATGTTGTAACAGAGAGAGAGGAAGAGCTATTTGTGATAAGGAAGAAAAAAAAATCAGTCTCAATGAATGATCTTTTATTAAGGATACCTGAAATCCCAACCATATACTTACTAAAATGCAATTGGAGTATGACAACTGTAATTAGTAAAGCTTAAAAACAGGATATAGATCAGCGGTTCTCAACCTGTCGGTCGCGACCCCATTTGGGGTCGAACGACCATTTCACGGGGGTTGCCAAACACCGCAGCCCGCCATTTTTTGGGGGGGGTCGGCCATTTTTTTTTTGGTCGGCCATTTTTTTTGGGTCGGCCATTTTTTTTCCTCTTCGCGATGCAGGCCGTCGCGCCACGCATGCACGATGCGCCCCGTCACGCCGCGCATGTGCGATGGGGGCCGGGGTCGAGCCCCGGAAAAGGTTGAGAACCGCTGATATAGATTATAATTGCACGTGATTGATGATTTTTGTTTGATTGAACTTTACTTAAAACTGTATTAATTTTAATAAGCAATACTATATTTAAGAAACAGAGAGGAAATTTTTGACAATTAATTTGAGCTATAATTATGTGATTTTGTCTTTGAATGATTGGACACCCTGACCACCACGTTGTGTCCTAAGCTTTTGGGGAAAAATGGAAAAAACCAATAAAACTTTTTATTAAAAAAAAAGATGATCAATCAATCCTGGAACTTACTGTATCACCCTCTCTCTCTGTGCAACATACCTCACCGAGATAAAATGAAGGGATGTCCCCCAGATATTTTATCTTGACCTTTCAGAGCAAGCAATGCAACAAATGGATTTTTTTTTAAATAGGACAAGATAAAGGCCACACAGATTCCTAATTCTTCTTGCCAATAAGGCATTCCTCATCTATTTCATCCTGATCCTGTTTTTGCCCACAGTACATCCACTTTCCACAGAGAGCAGCCATTACAAGAAGAATCACAGGACTGGAAAAGATGAAACTGGCTGCTCACACACAACCCTTTTGGGAAACAAAGGCACAAGGTGGAGAAAACCCTGAGGAGAAGTTGCTTCAGATCAGTGTTTATTAACCTCAGCAACGTCTGGACTTCAACTGGGGAATTCTGGGAGCTGAAATCCACACATCCTAAAAACTCCCAAAGCGACCCCATTGAGTTTGAAAGCTATCCATGACTGACTTAGGATACAGGTAGTCCTTGACTTATGACCACAACTGAGCCCCAAATTTCTGTTGCTAAGTGAGACAGCTGTTGAGTCTTGCCCCATTATGCCACCTTTCACGCCAATGTTCTTAAGTGAATTGCTGCAGATGTTAATTTAGTAACATGATTGTCTTCCCCATTCACTTTGCTTGTCAGGGCGCAAAAGCTGATCACATGACCCCGGAACACGACAACCGTCATACACATGAACCACTTGCCAGGCATCCACATTTTGATCATGTGACCCCGGGGATGCTGCAACAGTCGTTAAGTGTGAAAAATAACCATAAGTCACTATTTTTCAGTGCTGTTGTAACTTTGAATGGTCACTAAAGAAATAGTTTTAAGTCAAGGATTATCTGTATTCGTTATTCTTGGCATAAACCGGAAGGGAAATGCAAGCTCACTGGGAATCAAATAGACACCTACACACCAGATGAAGTTGTCTCTCCAAGAAGCTAACCAGGGACTGTCTAAGACAGGGGTAGGCAACCTTGGCTCTTTTATGACTTGTGAACTTCAACTCCCAGAATTCCTGAGCCAGCATGGCTCAGCTTGGAAACCTCTTCCTTTCCCCTCAGAGTGGCTGACTCAGGAATTCTGGGAGTTGAAGTCCATGAGTCATGAGGGGGCCATAGTTCCCCCATGCTGGCTCAGGAATTCTGGGAGTTGAAGTCCACAAGTCATAAAAGAGCCAAGGTTGCCTACCTCTGGCCTAGGCCACTTTATGACTCGTGGACTCCAACTCCCAGAATTCCTGAGCCAGCATGAGGGAAATGTTGGCTCCTTCATGACTCAGAATTCCTGAGCCAGCATGGCTCAGCTTGGAAACCTCTCCCTTTCCCCTCAGCATGGCTGGCTCAGGAATTCTGGGAGTTGAAGTCCACCAGTCAGAAAAGAGCCAAGGTTGCCTACCCCTGTTCTAAGATGAAGAAACAAAACCAGAAAGAGAATATCAGAGCCTATGCTTTGATCAAGCTTATCCCCTTATTTAGAAGAACTGCCAGATTGTTTGGCTTTTGGACTTAAGAGTGGGAGGATTTGCTATCTTTATTGTTGGTATTGTTTTTTTGTATCAGGCAACAAGCAAGCAAAAAAAGAGTGGACAACCATTTGTCTGAAATGGTAGAGGGGTTCCTACTTAAGCAGGGGGTTGGAGTAGAAGACCTCCAAAGATCCCTTTCAACTCTTGTTATCCTGTTAAGTCAGGGGTTCTCAACCTTGGCAACTTTAAGACTTGTGGACTTCAACTCCCAGAATTCCTCAGCCAGCTTTGCTGGCTGAGGAATTCTGGGAGTTGAAGTCCACAAGTCTTAAAGTTGCCAAGGTTGAGAACCCCTGTGTTAAGACAATAAATCAATAAATAGCATGGGTCTTTTGTTAAGGTTAGGGACAAACAACAGGTAGTCCTTATAAGGTAGACTATTTGCTTCGCAACAAAGTGAGTTGCAACAAGTCCTCGCTTTTACAACTGTCTCAGGGTTCCCAAGACAGATCACATGATCATGATCCAGGCACTTAGCATCTGGCTAGTTAAGTATGATGGTCGCAACATCCCCAGGGTCACGTGATTGCCATTTATTGCCTTCTCAGCCAGCAAAGTCAATTGTCATGGCTCCGACAGATGAAACTTTTCAAAGAACTTCGAGGCATTGTTTACCTTAAAAAATCTTTATTCAAGTTGCATGGCATCTGCACGTACATTGTCGAAGCCGAAATCTGAATTCCATTCCCCTGAGCACATAGTATCCAATTCCCTCCTAAAATTATCAGTCATAAATCACATTCTCCAATTAATTTGAATTGCAGGCTTTCCCTCCTGTTCTCTAACCTGCCAATTCTTACCATCTCTTATTTCAAGCTCTGAATTCACACACTAGTACAATATTGTTATGTGTAACTAACTCCCACCACATTCCGCCTCCTCCCACAGCATCATCTAATTATAAAAGTAAAGCACAAGAAAGAAAAAGGCTGCAGCTTCATATTTATTTATTTATTTATTTAGTTTAATTTATATGCCGCCCCTCTCCCAAGACTCGGGGTGGCTCACAACAACACAATTTAAAAACACAATTAATTTAAAAATTTAAAAATTAATATCATTCACACAACATACAAACACATTCAACTCACAATCATTGATGGCGGGACACTCTTAGGGCCGAGGGGCAGAGCACAGCTCATATGCCCCAAGCCTGTCGGCATAGATGTGTCTTTAGCGCTTTCTGGAAGGCCAGGAGGGAGGAAGCAGTACGAACCTCTGAGGGAAGCTGGTTCCAGAGGGCTGGGGCAGCAACGGAGAAGGCCCTTGCCCTAGGCCCCGCCAGACGACACTGTCTAACAGACGGGACCCGTAGGAGACCAACCCTATGCGCCCTAACCGGTCGCTGAGATTCATGAGGCAGAAGACGGTCCCGCAAGTATCCTGGTCCATTGCCATAAAGGGCTTTATAGGTCATAACCAGCACTTTGAATTGTGTTCAGAGACCAATTGGTAGCCAGTGCAGCTCACGGAGGGCTGGAGTGATATGAGCATGTTGCCAAAGCAAGAATATCCAATGTTAGCAGCATTGAGATCAATGGGGAAACCAGATTTGCTTTATTACTGGGTGATTCACTTAATGACAGCGACAGATACTAAAAGCGGTCACAGTCACATGACTCACTTTAACAACTACTTTCACTTAGCAGCAGATGCTCCAGTTCCAGTTGTGTCCTAAGTCAAGAATGATGACGATGTTATCCATTCAATCAAGTCCAACTCTTGGGTGAGTCTATGGGCCAGGTCTCTCCATATCTTCAATCTTGCACTACTTCTTCTGAGTTTTTCTATGCTCTGATTGGTGTCAGTTTTGATGGTGTCCGGCCACCGTGTTCTTTGGCGGCCTGGTTTCCTTTTACCACTAACTCTTCCAAACATAACTGCTTTCTCCAGTGAATTTTCCCCCACATGACATGGCCAAAATAAGTGAGACGCAGTTTTGTGATTTTGCCTTCTAGTGACATGTCTGGTGTTATGTGCTCCAGTACTTGCTTGTTGGTCTCTTCTGCTGTCCAAGGAAGTCAAGAACTACCTATACAAATTATCTTAGCTCTGCAGTTCTGTCCAGGGGTCAAGGGTTTCCTGTTCACAAATGGCCAGCACCAGATGAAGACCTTACTACACAATGGGTGTGTGTGTGTGAGAGAGAACTTTAATTCTTTGCCAGTTACTATAACTCAGATTCTGTACCACAAAATATATTGTGGTTCATTTCAGTGGAGATTTTGGCTGGGGACGGGCACAATACAATTGCAGAGATTTGAGATCCAGGTTGGCAACACACAGAGGTGAAATTGTTCCAAGTTTCTTAATGGGCTTTTTGCCTTGTTTCCTTCCCCCTTTGTGGGGGTGTGCGCAGATAAGCAGTTTGCCGTTGGTTCGAGAAAGTGCTGGCTTCTAAACAAAGCACTGGGTTACAGCCACCTATTCCTTTATTTTTTGTGGAGCCCAAAAGCATTTTTGTAGATAATAGCAGTGTTAGGACGTGACGCTTTACTTTGCATGTCTAGTACCCTTCCAGCTTTTCCCCAAATAAAAGAGCTTTAAAACTATCAGGAGCAGCAGAGAGTTTGACAGACACCAACGTTGGTCTCTAGACGTGCACTAAAGATGCCTATAGCAGAGTTTCTGGCAAATACTTTTACTCCCACTCAATTATTTTAGCTGAATGGAATCAGAAGCCTTTCAAATGCCAAGCAGATCAAAGAGAAGCCCTACTGGGCCCATCTACAAAGAAGTTTCCATGTACAGAGAGTCCTCGACTTACAACAATTCATTAGTGACCATTCAAAGTTACAACGGCACTGAAAAGAGTGAGTTAGGATCGTTTTTCACTTACGACCCTTGCAGCATTCCCATGGTCATGTGATCAAAAATCAGATGCTTGGCAACTGACTCATTTTTATGACCGTTGCAGGGTCATGTGATCAGCTTTGGTGACCTTCTGACAATCAAAGTCAACGGGGAAGCCAGATTCACTAAACAACCGTGTTTCTAACTTAACTGGAGTGATTCATTTAACAATTGTGGCAAGAAAGGTTTAAAATGGGGGCAAAACTCATTTAACAAATGTCTCACTTAGCAACAGAAATGTTGGGCTCAATTGTAGTCATAAGTTGAGGACCCCAGCTGTATTGCCAGGATCAGGCTCCATCACCTGGTAAACTCTTTGAGTTTTTCTTAAGGGTTTGGAGACATTGTTCACAAATTATCCCAGCAACCAGTTAGGGCACATAGGGTTGGCCTCCTACAGGTCCCGTCTGTTAGACAATGTCGTTTGGCGGGGCCTAGGGCTAGGGCCTTCTCTGTTGCTGCCCCAGCCCTCTGGAACCAGCTTCCCTCAGAGGTTCGTACTGCTTCCTCGCTCTTAGCTTTCCGGAAACTCTTGAAAACACATTTATGCAGACAGGTCTGGGGCGTGTGAGCTGCGCTCTGCCCCTGGGCCTTTGATTGTGATTGTGTGTTGTATGAATTAAATTGATTGCCTGGTTTTTTACACTGTGAATTGGTAGTTTTTAATTGATTTTATGTTATACTTGTATTTTTGTTGTGAGCCGCCCTGAGTCTTGGGAGAAGGGCGGCATATAAGTCTAATCAAATCAAATCAAATCAAAGTATCCTGAATGTTCATACTTACATGATGTTTACAGCCACAGCACAGCCAGAAGTGATAAGCATGGCATCGCCTTCTATCTCATAATTATCAGAAATCAGTCTCTCCACTGCTAGGTAAACTAGCACACCAGTTACCACCCAGATTGAAAGAACAGACAGCAGGGCTCCCAAAATCTCTGCAGCAAAAGTCAGAAAACTTTGGTTAGGCATTAAAGATTGGAGAACTCCCAGGTTTGCACTGGCTGACTCACTCATCCCAGATATAATTAATAAAGAGCACCTCTGCCAAAATACTCATGAACGGAATGTTCTTTCAACAAATCAGCTCATTCTGCCATTAAATGAAAGAGCAATTGATTCATTTCAGCCTAGCTGTATCTGTGATCTTGGTTTGGTTTAGCATATATGCAGTTAACTGGGATATAATGATCAAACCACAATTGATTCAGTTTTCACACGAAGCTAAAGCTTAACAAATGATATTAATAACATATACAGGACAGCTTTGAGTTTTCAACTCTATGTTTTTACCATGTTTTTCCTTTTTATACTTTCATAATTTTTTTATAGTATAAACTGGCAAGAGTTGAGGAAGGAAGGAAGGAAGGAAGGAAGGAAGGAAGGAAGGAAGGAAGGAAGGAAGGAAGGAAGGAAGGAAGGAAGGAAGGAAGGAAGGAAGGAAAAGAGATGGGAGGGAGGGAGGAAGGAAGGAAGGGTTCAACTATGCATCAACTGAGAGTTGTGTTAAAGGGACAAATTAAAGTATCAGATGACAAGTTTCACGCACATCCTTGCACACAAATTCTGAGATTTGAAGGCATCTTTATTTCAGCCAATGCCTACAGTATGAGCACTGGTCTCTCAGGGAAAGCTAAGGAACCAATGGACAGGTGGTACTAAGGACCAGTGACCAATTGTGCTGCCGTTAAGTCACTAAAGCATGCCTGTCAAGGAAATTCTGGGAGTTGAAGTACTTATACTTCTTATAGTTGCCAAGATTGGGAACTTCTGCAGAAAGTACCTGCATAGTGTGTTTATGTATTTGTGATTAAACTATATAGGAACAAACTCGGGGAACTGGATGGATCCCTGGGGACAGATCAGCTAAAGGAAGTTCCTGAGCAAGAAAAAAATAAGGAATTAACCCAAAGGCATTGCTACTGTCACTAAGGACCAATGACCCATTTTAGGTTGCATTTCAGCCACTAAGTACCTACAAATTGTGTGTGTGTGTGTGTGTGTGTGTGTGTGTGTGTGTGTGTGTGTGTGTGTGTGTGTGTGTGTGACTGAAATATAAGCAAAAACATAAGGAACTGGCTGGATCACTGGAGACAGATCAGCTCCAGGCAAGAAACTGAGGACCAGGAAATAAAGACAAGGGTAAGAGGAAATCAAAGAACTCAAACAAAGTCTGTGTCTGTACTGGGAAGTCAACAGAAAATGTTGCCAATATGCCAGCACAGCAAGCTGAGCAGGTGCAAAGAGAAAAGGTGTGGGTTTTGTTCGCACAACACATTAACCCTAGCTATTTTTGCACAGAACCCTCAACCGGCCAACTCTTCCAGGTTCATCAACCCCACTAAATTTACAAGGCAAGTAAGCGAACTGAAAGGTTAGCTTGCAGGAACAGGTAGCTAATCCAATTAAGTGTGTGCCTCATGAATGAACAGAGAGGAGTAACGTAGGTTGGAAGCCACAATCAGGAAACAGAGAAAACATAAGGACGGAAAACTTAAAGACAGGCAAGATTTACAGCAACAAGGTATTGACTTATCATGGTGGCCTTACTTACAAATCCAAACAAGATATGAGAAAGATCTAAAGACACCAGGATTTTATAAAGAATAGATAGAATTTGACCAAATATTCTTGAAAACAGATGAAAATTTGATTAAGAAACTTTATAGATTTCTGCTAAAATGGAAGATGGAAGAAGAAGAAGAAGTAAAAGAGACAATGATAGTTTGGGCAAAAAACTTCGGATAGTCTATAGACTTAGAAGCTTGGCAAAAGTTATGGGATAGAAATATTAAACTGACTAAAGCAGGTTCATATAAAGAAAACCTGTATAAACATGTTTTATAGATGGCACATGACACCAGTAAGGTTAGCGAAAATGTTTAAAAATGTTTCGAATAATTGTTGGAAATGTAAACAAAAGCCAGGTACCTATATCATATCTGGTGGGTATGTCCTAGTGCAAAGAAATTTTGGTTTAAGATTCATATATGGCTGGAAAAGATAACTAAAACACAGATAGAATTTAAGCCAGAACTGTTTCTGTTAGGAATACTAGGATCTAACTATAGCAAAGAGAATGAGTATTTAATACTACATATATTGACAGCTGCGAGAATAGCATTTGCCCAATATTGGAAAAATGAGAATGTACCATCCATCGGATGAGATCATAATTAGGAAAATCTTAGAATGTGCAGAAATGGACAGACTAACCCTAGAGATTAAAGAGAAAGAAGACTCAGTTTATTTTAAAATATGGGAAAACTTTTATCAATGGTTAGCAAAATGAGTTAATGAAAAACAACTGTGAAACTTATTAAGATGATTGATGCTTATTGATTAATTGACATGGTTATAATTATAGTTATTTTTGTTGACTACAACTACTTATTATTATATTAACTACTCCCAATGAACACTTGTATCTGGACGATAGTTCGTTTGCTAAAGCTTGAAATGTTACTGTTGTACCTACCCCCATCCCAACCCCTTCCCTGAATCCTACCCTGAATCCCACTACCTATATTGACCCTTCCTTTCCCTTACCTTTATAAAACCTAATAAAATATTGTCCCCCCCCCCAAAAGAAAACATCTTCAAAAACCTGCACTGCTTTCCATTAAGACAGCAGTTCTCAACCTTTTCCGGGGCTTGACCCCGGCCCGCATCGCGCAAAATAATAATAATAAAAAAAAAATGGCAGGCGCGCGCCGCGCATGAGCGGCACGACATATCGCGCATGCGCGGTGCGACGGGGCACATCGCATATGCGCGGCGGCCCGCATCGCGATAGGGAAAAAAATGGCTGGCAAAAAAAATGGCGGGCCTGCACCGCGCATGTGCGGCATGATGGGGCGCATCACGCATACGCAGCGCGACGGCCCGCATCGCGATAGGGGGAAAAATGGCCGGCCAAAAAAAATGGCCGACCCAAAAAAATGGCGGACTGCGGTGCTTGGCGACCCCCGTGAAATGGTCGTTCAACCCCAAATGGGGTCGCGACCCACAGGTTGAGAACCGCTGCATTAAGAAAAAAACCCAACTTTGTACAATTGGGCTCTGCATGTAGAAGTTGGTGGGAAATTTCCTCCAAATGGGGAAAGGAATTATAAATGCGGGCAATCCTCGACTTACAGCCATTTGTTTAAGTGACAATTCAAAGTTACAACGGCACTGAAAAAAAGGTGTTATGACCTTTTTACACATTAACAAGTGTTGCAATATCCCCACGGTCACTGATCAAAATTCTGACCCTTGTCAACGGGCATGTGTTTACGAGAGTCGCACTGAGCCAGGGTCGAGCGATCACATTTGTAACCTTCCCAACTGGCTTCTTCCAGAAAGCCTAGTCAAAGGGGGAAGCCAGATTTATTTAATGACTGCATGATTCACTTCATAACTGCAGAGGTTCATTTAACACTTGTGGCCAGAAAGATCATAAATGGGGCGAAACTCACTTAACTGTCTTAAGAATGGAAATTTTGGGCTCATTTTTCATATGGTAGCAATTCTATAAAATTGTATTTCACCTTAAGCGGATGTGCTGGTTCAAAGAGTGTGCCATTAATGCTTTTTATGGTCCAGATTACCTGCTCTGTACCATCCAAAATTCATCGTTTTAGTAGGCTGTCGAGATGCCATCCAGAGAGAGAAAAGGCTGATCATCATGCTAGCAAAATCAGTCAATAGGTGGGCCGCATCTGTCATAATGGCCAGGCTGTGTGCAAAATATCCTCCTAGAGAGAATAAAAAAAGAGTTATGGGCTGTGCCCTGAATTCTTCCTATTGGTTAAGAGTTTGCCTAGCTTTCTCCTTGCCATGCTAGATTTCGACATGTCTGAAGCATTTCAAGACAGCAGCATGCTTGCTCAATGCATTCACAGCAGACATGATCTCAGGAATGTCTGTTAGAGGTGGGGAATGATGGTCCTTTTAGGACTTGTGGATTTCAGCTCCCAGAATTCCTGAGCCAGCCATTCTGGGAGTTTAAGTCCACAAGTCATAAAAGGGCCATCTTTCCCCACCCTTGCACTAGATTAACCAGGCCAGAAATTCAATTCCACAGGAAGGCTAAAATGACTTGTATTGAGATTGGATGTAATAGCAATAGCAATAGCATTTAGGGTTATATATGCCCCATAGTGCTTTACAGCAGAGGTCCCCAACTCCCGGTGCGTGGACCTGTACCAGGCCGCAGCAGGCCAGCAACTGGGCCGCACAAACAAAGTCCCATTGTGGAATAAAGACAGCACACAAAACCGTGCACTCTCTGGTCCGTGGAAAAACTTTTCTACACGGAACCAGTCCCTGGTGCCTGAAAGGCTGGGGACCTCTGCTTTACAGTACTCTCTGAGCAGTTTACAATGTAGTCATTACTTGCATATTGCCCCCAACTATTTGAGTCCTCATTTTTATCAAACTTGGAAGGGTGGAAGGCTGAGTCAACCTTGAGCCGGTCAGGATCGAACTCCAGGCTTGGGCAGAGTTTGCCTGCAATACTGCACTTAACCACTGTGCCACCAGGGCTAATCTCAGAATCTTGCAAACGTGATTGTGCTGCTAAATCCTCCCCCTTCTGATTCTCCAATGAATTAAAAGGGTGCCAATCCTGGGAAACAAGAGCATCACCTTGTTTCCCAGGATTGAAAAAAACATTCCAGCCCCTTTTCTCTAGGTTCCTGCAGACATTCACAAAGGTCATCTACACCAACAATATGTACCTCTTTGCCCTAAATGCCACTGGATCACTCCAACCACCAGCTCTCCTCCAAGAGCAGCCTGCAAGGACCCTGCAGAGCCTTCACAATGTTAGCCGCCTACCTGCAACTTCTCCCGTCATGAAGACCAAGCAGATGGCGGAGGCCAGATAAAGCTTCCGACGAGCTCGTTTTTGCTCAGCGTTGTTGCCATTGCTGGAGGCCCAGCTGGAGTGACAGTGCAGGTTTCCTTTGAGGTCCAGCTCGAGAGAAGAGAGGCCAGGTACGAAGCCAACCACTGAACCATGGAAGTCCTTTCCTGAGACTCCTAAATAGGATCTGCATTGGAAAGAACACCATTTTAAGAAGAGATTCTCTCCACTACCAAAGCCTTATTGTATGCACCTGCTGGGCTTGTCGACCAAAAGGTTGGCAATTTGAGACCCAAGCACTGCATGATGGGGTGAGCTCCCTTCTTGCTTCAGCTCCTGCCTATCTAGCAATTCAAAAGCACCAGAAATGCAAGTAAATAAATAGCTAGCACTTTGGTGAGGAGGTAACAGCATTCCATGTACCTCAGCATAAAGTCATACTGCCACATGACCATGGAAACATCTTCGGACAATGTTGGCTCTCTCGGCTAAGAAACAGAGATGAACACCACGCACTAGACTTGGACACAACTGGACAGGGGAAACCTTTACCTTTGCATACTTACAAGCGTTGCTTATTAGCCTCCTTACTTAACTGTACCTGCATTAAGCATGCTATTGTCCGGCCCAAGCCGAAATACGCGACAGTGAGATCAAACTGAATCTAATCCTTTATTTGCTTACATCTAATACTGTAAACAGAATCTTACCAAACTAAAGCTATCATTTTCTAAGCTAGATATACTCTGAGAGATTCAAGGGTCTGGTTATCCTGAGCCTCTTCCCCCTCTCTTCCTTTCCAGCTTGCGACTTGTTGTTGTTAGTTGCGAAGTCGTGTCCGACCCATTGCGATCCCATGGACAACGTTCCTCCAGGCCTTCCTGTCCTCTACCATCTTCTGGAGTCCATTTCAGCTCACGCCTGCTGCTTCAGTGACTCCATCCAGCCACCTCCTTCTCTGTCGTCCCATTCTTCTATTGCCCTCAATCTTTCCCAGCATTAGGCTCTTCTCCAGTGAGTCCTTCCTTCTCATTAGGTGGCCAAAGTACTTGAGTTTCAACTTCAGGATCTGGCCTTCTAAAGAGCAGTCAGAGTTGATCTCCTCTAGGACTGACCGGTTGGATCGCCTTGCAGTCCAGGGGACTCGCAGGAGTCTTCTCCAGCACCATAGTTCAAAGGCCTCAATTCCTTTGCGCTCAGCCTTTCTTGCGACTACAGCTTGCGACTACACCAGGGCAAACAACCAGCAAGGTTGCAAGAAAAGTCGTAAAATGGGGCAAAACTCACTGAACAAAGGTCTCACTTTGCAACATAAATTTTGGGCTCCATTGTGGTCGTAAGTCAAGGACTACCTGTATTAATAATATAGATACACACACACACACACACACACAAAATCACCATCAGTCAATTGCAAAAGACAGCTTTCCTTGGAATAGCTTACATCCTATGACAATACCTTTAACATCATCAAATAACATCTGCCCATCCCAGATCCTTGGGAAGGACTCAGTAGGTGGATAAAAATGCCAAATCCAAACATCTGGCTGGGTGGCAAACCATAATAATACAGAAGAGGGCAGTCTTCCATTTTTTTTAATACAGAAGAGGGCAGTCTTCCATTTCCCCCCCCAT
Source organism: Bothrops alternatus (assembly GCA_034064705.1). Classification (NCBI taxonomy): domain Eukaryota; kingdom Metazoa; phylum Chordata; class Lepidosauria; order Squamata; family Viperidae; genus Bothrops; species Bothrops alternatus. The sequence continues at coordinate 1,067,144 of JARGCV010000132.1, forward strand.
GACCTCCAAGGTCCCTTCCAACATTATTATTATTATTATTATTATTATTATTATTATTATTATTAAAGTTTTATTTTTTATTTTATTTATAGATGTATTAAGTATATATGCCATCTGTTAAGTGACTCTTTTAGGAGTTAGGATCTGTTGGGATCTAATAAGACTGAAAATCAGGCTTGTCAGATGCTATATTTTTCCTATCCTGCTCTATGGAGCAGAGAGTCGGTCTCTGACCGAAGGCCACCTGAAGAGACCAGAAGCCTTTGAAATGTGGATTTACAGGCGGCTACGTATAAGCTGGGTTGACAAGATCAGAAATGAGGAGGTGATCAGCCTCTGGGAAAGCCAAGGGAAATCATCAAAACAACTAAAAAGCGAAAATTAGAATATTTCAGACATGTGATGCGACACCCAGAAAAATACGGCCTACTCCATTTAATCCTCCAGGGAAAGATGGAAGGCAAATGAGGTCCAGGCAGAAGAAGAACATCGTGGCTTCAAAATCGAAGGGACCGGTTTGGACAAAACTCAGCAGCACTTTTTCGTGCGGCTCTGATAAAAGCAAGATCGCCAACGTCCGATAACGGATATGGCACAACAAGAAGAAGAAAATAAATGGTATAAATCTAATAAATATCATAGCCCAAAACATTCTGGCCTTCTCTGCCCTTTGAAACTTCATTAGTGCCACTTTCCAGATGGAGGGGTTTTACACTGGGTTGCTTCCACAAAGAGACAGGGAATACAGTAGTCCAAATGTTGCAGCAACTACCGGTAGCAACATAGCAACTCCAACTACCTTCCCCCTTCAAGTCATGTTAGCTGCAGGATCCCACTTCTTTTAAGTAGCCCAGTACAACTGGCAGCTCTGGTCTGGGATGAGCATATTAAAATGAGAATCCACAGCTTTGCATTAACCCCTTGCGGAAAACCAGAGATTTCCCCACCACCACCACCACCAAATGTAAACATCTCTCCCAATGCACTCAAAGGACCTCAAAGTTGTTTGCAAGAGATAATGACTTTCTCACACACACACACCTGGGAAGGCCTGCAGGAATCTGGCGCCATCTTTTTTTCCCCCTTTTGGGGAATCGGCCTTGTGGCTGCCTTGCTCTTAGCAAATACAAAGCAGGCAGAAATTCAGCAGGTGAAGCCCTCCCAAAAAGTTGCTTCATACTGAAGAACACACCCGTTCCTGAACAACGGGGGTGGCGATAAGAGAAAACAGCCCTTTTATTTTTTGCCAACGTTTGATTTAAAAATTAAAAAAAAAAAGTGGGGGACGGGCGAGATAGTTGAACGCCTTTATGAGAACGTCAAGTTAAAACGGAACAACTCCAAACGGGGACCTGCTTGTTCCAATCACTTTGCGACTTTTCTTTTCTTTTTTTTTTTCAAAAATCGGCTTTGGCAATATATATATATATGTATTCTTGAGAATCCTTTGGTTCCTTTGATGGGAGGCACAGGAAGGTGGGGGAACGGACCCCCTTCCAAAGCGAAGAGGAAGTTTAACCCAGATCGCGACCCACCAGGGCCTTTTCTCCCTGCACTTGATCTTTCGGATCAACTGGAGATTTACTTCCGAGGAAGCCTGGGCTGGGATGCCACACGCGGGAGGCTCGGCGACGAGATCCAGGCTCCGGTAGCGGAGGGTGGCGGAACGGGAACCCGGGCAGAGGAGATTTGCATCGCCGTCGAGGAAGAAAGAAAAGAAGGAAGGAAGGAAAAAAGAAGGAAGGAAGGAAGAAAAGAAGAAAAGAAGGAAAGAAGGAAGGAAGGAAAGAAAGAAGAAAAGAAGAAAAGAAGGAAGGAAGGAAGGAAGGAAGGAAGGAAGGAAGGAAGGAAGGAAGGAAGGAAGGAAGGAAGGAAGGAAGGCAGGCGAGGAGACCCTGCACCGGACTCACCTGCTTTCCATCCCGGTGAGCAGGTGACTCTTTTCCACCCCGCCGCGGCTACGCTCCATCCTTCGCCAACAGGTGCGGCTCTTCCCCGGCCGCGGCTCTTTGCCTCCCCGGAAAGGCGCGCGTGGCCAGCAGCTCCGCCGCTTCTTATCTCGGCTGGGCGAGCAGCAGCCCGGGTGGAAAACGTTGCGGATTCGTGCGCAAAGGCCCCGGCGAGGGGGGAGAAGCGGGCGCTGCGCTCCGCCCGCAAAGTTTGCCCAAGTGTGTGTGTGGGGGGGAAGAAGCCCTCCCTCCCTCCCTCCCCTCCCCTCCCCGACCCTCGGCCCCAGAAGAGGGCAAAGGGAAGCAGACCCCGCCGTAAGCACCAAACACGGGGAGGGAAGCCTGGGTTCTTTGGAACGCAGCTTGGAGGGGCCCTCCGGGTCAGCCGCTCCGTCTCGGGTGCGGGTAGAGCAGGGATAGGCAACCTTGGCTCTTTTATGACTGATGGACTTCAACTCCCAGAATTCCTGAGCCAGCGTAGCTGGCTCAGGAATTCTGGGAGTTGAAGTCCATCAGTCATAAAAGAGCCAAGGTTGCCTATCCCTGAGGTAAGACTGAGTTAGCGCGGTTAGCTGCGCCGACGTGCGAATGGGTGGGAGAGCAGGGAGTCGGGCGACGCCAGCTCGGGTTGTCGGGCTAGGTTTGGGGCAGCCGGTAAACCGTGGTTGAAAGTAAACCGTGCTCGGGCGAGGTTGTACCTATTCAAAGTGGCTCCGGTGGTTCTTGTTGCTTCCGGCGGGCCTTCTAGGCGCGGGTGGCGGCGCGGTTGCTCTTCGTTTTGGGGCTGAGACCCGCCTGGAGAACTACAGGGGAGTCCCCAGATTGGCTTTTAGAAACGAAGTTCGACTCCCTTCCAAAACGCCGCCGCGGCCGCCAACGCGACGGGGTCCGCCATCCTTTGCACACGCGCCTGCTTTACACACACACACACACACACACACACACACACACACACACAATTGCGCAAAAGTACAAGCAACCCGTTTGCGAGGCGTCTCTCTCTCCCCCCCCCCCACCCTTAGCCGATTTCTCCTTTCCAGCGAAGTCGCCGCGTGTGACCTGTTTGCTTCACATCTCGGGTACTTTTGCAATCTGATCGTTGTGGTTTCTCGTGACGTGGTTCCCGGCCTGATCTAATCCTGGTTGGTGCGGGAAATGATGGTTTATCGAACAGCCCCCCCCCTTCCCAGATTAGCCGGATATCTGCACCTAATCCAAAAGCAAGGAAATGTTGCGACTGACAACCTGCAGCTCCTCTGTGTGTAAGGGGCAGCCTACCTACCCCAAAGTGTCTGCTGGTGGGGCTGATGGAAACTGTAGTCCAAAACATCTGCACGGTGTATATTTGAATAGTTTGCCCGATGAAGTGAACAGGGCTCTTGGGACTGAGCTCAGCCACGTGGCCCTCCTGACTGGTTAAGGTGGTTTGTTGTGTGTGTGTGTGTGTGTGGTATGATTAGCCCTCTCCTCAAAAAGCCATTGCTGTACCCCACTATGCTGCTCAATTTTCATCCAGTATCAAACCTCTTTGGGGTGATTGCAGTTGCATCTGTTCCTCCATCAAAGATCTCTGCACTTGATCACTCATGCCCCAGTCACCTCCCAGTTGGACTATTGCAATGCGCTCTACATGGGGCGCCCTTGAAGAGTATCTGGAAATTTCAGCTGAACGCAGTGGCACAAGCAGTTACATATGTTTCTAGAACAACACATTGAACAGAACAGAATAACAGTGTTGGAAGGGACCTTGCAGGTCATCTAGTGTGAGTCCTTCCTTCTCACTAGGTGGCCAAAGTACTTGAGTTTCAGCTTCAGGATCTGGCCTTCTAAAGAGCAATCAGGGTTGATCTCCTCTAGGACTGACCCGGTCTGATTGCCTTGCAGTCCAAGGGACTCGCAGGAATCTTCTCCAGCACCTTAGTTCAAAGGCCTCCATTCTTTTGGGCTCAGCCTTTCTTATGGTCCAACTTTCACAGCCATGCGTTGCAACTGGGAAAACCATGGCCTTGACTATACGCACTTTTGTTGGCAGGGTGATGTCTCTGCTTTTTAGTATGCTGTCTAGATTTGCCATAGCTTTCCTCCCCAGGAGCAAGCGTCTCTTAATTTCTTGGCTGCAATCCCCATCTGTGGTGATCTTGGAGCCCAGGAAGATAAAATCTGTCACTACCTTCATTTCTTCCCCATCTATTTGCCAGGAATTGAGAGGGCTGGATGCCATAATCTTGGTTTTCTTAATGTTGAGTTTCAAGCCAACTTTTGCAGTCTCCTTCTTCACCCGCATCAAGAGGCTCTTTAGTTCCTCTTCACCTTCTGCCATTAGAGTGATATCATCTGCATATCTTAGGTTGTTGATATTTCTCCCGGCAATCTTAATTCCAACTTTTGATTCATCTAACCCTTCCTTTCTCATGATGTGTTCTGCATATAAGTTAAATAGGCAGGGCGACAGTATACAGCCTTGCTGGACTCCTTTCCCAATTTTGAACCAATCCGTGGTTCCGTGTCCAGTTCTCACTGTTGCTTCTTGACCCGCATATAGGTTTCTCAAGAGATAGACAAGATGGTCTGGTACTCCCATCTCTTTAAAAACTTGCCACAATTTGTTGTGATCCACACAATCAAAGGCTTTAGCATAGTCAATGAAGCAGAAGTAGATGTTTTTCTGGAATTCCCTAGCTTTCTCCATGCTTCCTCCTATTTAAGTGCTTATTGTATTTATTATCCATTAAACATGCAGAAGCCCCCTGTACACTGAACGATAAACTAGCCAATCATATTGTAGTTTGGCAGTTTATGACTTCATTTGCTGGGCAAATGCAGAAAAGGGATTTAATTGTGTCAAGGGAGGACAAAGTGTTTCATATGGAGTCCTCGAGTTGCGACCTCAGTCGAGCCCCAAATTTACATTGCTAAGAGAGACATTTGTCAAGTGAGCTTTGCCCCATTTTATGACCTTTCTTGCCGCAATTGTTAAATGAATCATTGCAGTTAAATTAGTCACATAGTTGTTAAGTAAAAGTGGCTTCCCCATTGACTGCAAAAGCTGATCAAGTAACCCTGGGACTCTGCCACTGTGATAAATACGAACCAGTTACCAAGCATCTGAATTTTGATCACGTGACCACAGGGATGCTGCAACAGTCATAAGTGTGAAAAATGTTCATAAGTCGCTTTTTCAGTGTCCTCATAACTTTGAGTGGTCACTAAATGAACTGTTGTAAGTTGAGGACGACGTGTAATTCTTGGCTGCTCAGTCAGGAACGTTGTAGGAGCAGATGGACCTCTACAGCGGGGCTTGCACATCATGCCAAACCATGGTTTCCTTGGCCATGGTTTACTGAGTAAATCAGAAATATTTACTGTCAATGCAGACAATATCCCAGTGGTGGCGAACCTACGGCACACGTGCCAGAGGCGGCACTCGGAGCCCTCTCTGTGGGCACACGCGCCGTCGCCCGAGCCCCGCCTCCCCCCGTGGCCCCCTCCTCACCAGCAGCCCCTTGGAGGAGAGTTGCCCCCGGGCGTGGCCCACACAGAGGAGCACAGCCAAGGGCATAGCCGGGCAGCAGGGACAAGAATCGGCCCTCACGCTCCATAGTGTGCAGATGATGCTGTGGGGTGTGGGCAGAGGGGATGGCTGTCATGGCGCTGAAGGGCTGCGTGGAGGTGGGCCATGGAGGTGGTGCATGGCCCTGAAAGGGGGCGGGGCAGGGGGCGGGTGGGGGCAGAGCAAGCAGGACGGGAGGCGGTCTCTAAAAGGTTCGCCATCACTGCAATATCCTGTCGAGAAATCATGCTTTACAGACCAACATGTCTACATTTCTACAAAGGCTGCTATTAGGCTGTGATGACTCAACCTATTTCTGTGAATGGTCCCTGGGCACATCTCCCAAGTAAACAAAACTGGAGCTTGAAGAATGACGGGGCACTGAAAACCTTACAGTGCCCCCAAGAAAAGACATACCAGTAGTCCTTGATTTACAATCATAATTGGGACGGAACTTCTGTTGCTAAGTGAGGAGGCTGTTAAGTGGGTGACGCCCAATTTTATGACCTTTTTTGCTGCTGTTGTTAAGCAAATCACCATGGCCATTAAGTGAAGCACACGGTGGATAAGTGAATCTGGCTTCCCCCATTAACTTTGCTTGTTGGAAGCCAGTTAGGAAAGTTGCAAAATGGTGAACCCACAACGTTGCAACTATCGTAAATACATGTCCAAATTTGAATCAAGTGACCATGGGGATGCTCTGGTGGTTGTAAGTGTGAAGGCAGGTTGTAAGTCCTTTTTTCCCCCACACCGTTGTAACTTTGAATGGTCACTGAATGGGTTGTAAGTCAAGGGATACCTTTAGTGCAGATATGTCAAACTCGCAATGTCACGTGACGTCGCGCAATGTATTGGGACGGTTTTGTCATTGCCGGATAGCTTCCGGATGATGCGTCCAGCCCGCGGGTTGGCAGTTTGACACCCTTGCTTTAGTGCAGACATGTCAAACACAAGGCTCGGGGGCCGGATACGGCCTGCAAAGTGGTTTCATGTGGCCCGTGAAGCCATCCTGGAAACAGTGAGAGAACGGCCCCCTCTGCCTTAGCCCTGGCCGACCGGGAGCCAATGTACAATTTTGTGGTGGCCATCTATGCTGAAACGCATTCAGTCTTAGCTCCGTCTAGAAACAGCAAGGAACCAGCCCCTGCCGCATCGGCCCCGCCCCCTGGGTGCATGCTGGGGAGGGGTCACCCTTTGTGAGGAATGAAGAAATGGACCATGCCTTGGCGCTTGCCCCGGTCCCACCCCTTTCTGCCAGAGACCCTCAGATCTGTCCCACTCCTGCCCAGGCCCCCACAGGCACCCTTGATGCGAATGATGTAGAGCTGGCCATGCCCACCCAGTAGGCCAGGCCCCCCCTGCCCCCCCGCCCCCTGCCCAGGGCAACCGCAATGCTGATGCGGCCCTCAATGAAATTGAGTTTGACACCCCTACTTTGGTGTATCTTTAAAATACCACATGCTGCATAAAGTCTAACTTGGATTCAGCTTGACTTAAAACTGCATTCACATTGCTTCCTAGGGCAGCTCTGGAAGCTGCACAGTCATAATAAACAAAAATATCTCTAAGTGTGTGCAAAATGTTTTTTCTTTTTCCTGTTTGGAGTTATTTGTTGTCCAGTCCCTGTAATATGGCTGGACCCAGGGCACTTTAAATTCTGCTGATGCTTGGGAGAGAATGTCTCCATATCTGCAAAACCTCTTTTGCTGGTATCTAATTATCAAGGCTGCAGAAGCATCAGCCCTCCAGCTGCTTCTGAATTACAATTCCCAGCATCCTCCCCACTGGTCATTCTGTCTGGGACTGGTAGCGGTGATAGCTCAACTACATCAGGAGAACCCTTCTTTTGTTCAGATGATCATCACCCTTTTAAGGAAAACACTGGAATTTGTGAGACCTGTTCTCTGAATGTTCTCATGCTGTAGTTCAATCTTTCTCAACCTTTCCCAGAATTCTCCAACCAGCCTGATGCTGGGGAATTCTGGGAGTTGAAGTCCATGCATCAAGTTACCAAGGTTGAGAAACAGTGATGCTCTTTGTCCAGCCAGCTGTAAGAAAGAAGAAGCGGGGGTGGGGTATTACCAGAAGCTGGAAAAAATGTTTGGCAACTACCTTTGACCTGCATCTGGAGTATCTCACATTCTACTACAGCAGCGGTTCTCAACCTTGTTCAGGCCGCGACCCCGACCTGCGCCGTGCATGCATGGCGCGACCCCGACCTGCACCGCGCATGTGCGGCGCGACGGCCCGCATAGCGCATGCGCGGTGCTGCCCCCTGCGCCGGCCGAGGGGAAAAGGGGGAAAAATGGCGGACTGCGTTGTTTGGCGACCCCCGTGAAATGGTCGTTCGACCCCAAATGGGGTCGCGACCCACAGGTTGAGAACCGCTGTACTACAGTCATCAGAGGTATACTGCACTGAAACATAGGGGTTCTATTTTAGCCCCCAATAGAAAAAATAGCAATTATATTCCCTCCCCCTATTTACAAATAATCCCTTAAAAGAAAGCCATCACTAATTTTTGTGGCAACACGTTCTACAGATTCTTTGCCTACTGTTCCAAAACATTTGGCCTCAAGATAAAATGGGAATTTATTTTATTATGTAACTATATACAACAAAGAAGAACAAACGTATCATTTACATTCACTTCTAGGCAGGCGGTATTTTTCATAGATTAAAAAGCACAAAAAAAATTGACTCTCGCTTGACTACGTCCGATCTGCTGATGGAAACATTTTAACTTAATTCCCAGAATCAACTGCCTTCAGTTGGTGGAACAGTGTGCTCTGATGTGACAGTAGCAACAAAATCTTATCTTTTCTTTAAACACCCCCTCCCCAAAAGAAATCAAGTGTCCCGAAGAATTATGTACAAAAAAAAATCACAATATATAACATGTATGAAAAGTTCCATGTTGCACCCGTGTATAAAGTGTCTCTGTGCATTTTTGCCTTCCCGCATTGCCACAAACTCAACATCCCAAATGAGCCTCCATCAGCTGGGCTTTGCCCTGTTAACCTGATGGGCATCCAGTTTGGGTTCCCCCCACCCCATCCCTCCTCTTCTTTCTCCATGTCCAAATCCTATAGAGCCAGACTTTCTGCTGGCTTTCTCCTTGGAATTTCACCTTCCTTCCTGTTACTGCGCACCTGCAGAAAACAGGAGAGAAATGAATGAAACCATTTGAAGACAACCATTCAGGATTTTGGCCACAGCCAAAACTTGCTCACAGTTACAAAGAAGCAGGCAGGGGTCAACCCTCTTCTGCCAAAACTTGCCAAGAAAACAGGCACGATTGAATGGGAGAAAAAAAAAATACAGGCGGTCCTTAATTTATGACCACAATTGGGAGCAAAATTTCCATTGCAGAGGAAGGCTGCTGTTAAACTGGGTCCGATTTTATTACCTTTCTTGCTACCAGTTGTTAAGAAAATCACTGCAGTTGTGAATTACACAGCCCTTAAGCAAATACTGCTTCCCCCATTGATTTTGCTCTTTAGGAGCTGGCTAGGAAGCTTGCAAATGCTGATCGCGTGACCCCACAGGGGTAGGCAACCTGGGCTCTTTTATGACTCGTGGACTTCAACTCCCAGAATTCCTGAGCCAGCCATGCTGAGGGGAAAGGGAGAGGCTTCCAAGCTGAGCCATGCTGGCTCAGGAATTCTGGGAGTTGAAGTCCACGAGTCATGAGGGGGCCATAGTTCCCCCATGCTGGCTCAGGAATTCTGGGAGTTGAAGTCCACGAGTCATGAAAAGGCCAATATTTCCCTCATGCTGGCTCAGGAATTCTGGGAGTTGAAGTCCACGAGTCATGAGGGGGCCATAGTTCCCCCATGCTGGCTCAGGAATTCTGGGAGTTGAAGTCCACCAGTCATAAAAGAGCCAAGGTTGCCTACCCCTGCCCCAGGATGCTGCAATCATTGTAAATACAAGCTGTCGTAAATACATGCCGAAGTTTGATCACGTGACCATGGGGATGCTGCAACAGTCATAAGTGCGAAGATCGGTCCTAAATCATTTTTTTTCAATGCTGGTGTAAATTTCAAAGGGCCATTAAATGAATGGTTGTAAGTCGAGAACTACACGTAATGCTGCATTCAGTGCTCATCTCAAAAAAATATTCAGACTGTATCTCTGTGTGGAAGACCTAATATTTCCCATTTGTTTCTTACCATCTGTTTGCCCAACTTGCTGTTCCTCTTCTCTTCCCTCTTCCTCATTCAGTTCTTCGTCATCTTCATCTTTGGAAAAAAGGGAGGGGGAAATAATTTAGATCCACATTCCAGAACGCCTCATGTGCTCTATAACAGAGCTATAGAGCTGCCTCTTAAGAATAGAATAGAATAGAATAGAATAGAATAGAATAGAATAGAATAGAATAGAATAGAATAGATTGTAGAATAGAATAGAATAGAATAGAGTAGATTGTAGAATAGAATAGAATAGAATAGAGTAGATTGTAGAATAGATTAGATTGTAGAATAGAATAGAATAGAATAGATTGTAGAATAGAATAGAATAGATTGTAGAATAGAATAGAATAGATTGTAGAATAGAATAGAATAGATTGCAGAATAGAATAGATTGTAGAATAGAATAACAGAGTTGGAAGGGACCTTGGAGGTCATCTAGTCCAACCCCCTGCTCAGGCAGGAAACCCTATACTATTTCAGACAAATGGTTGTCTAATCTCTTCTTAAAGACTTCCAGTGTTGGAGCATTTACCACTTCTGGAGGCAGGTTGTTCCACTGATTAATTGTTCTAACTGTCAGGAAATTTCTCCTTAGTTCTAGGTTGCTTCTCTCTTTGGTTAGTTTCCGTCCGTCGCTTCTTGTCCTGCCTTCAGGCACTTTGGAGAACAGCTTGACTCCCTCTTCTTTGGGGCAGCCCCTGAGAAACTGGAATACTGCTATCATGTCCCCCCTCATCCTTCTCTTCATTACACTAGACATTCCCAATTCCAGCAACTGTTCCTTATTTTTTGGCCTCCAGTCCCCTGATCATCTTTGTTGCTCTTCTCTGCACTCTTTTCAGAGTCTCAACATCTTTTTTACATCGTGGTGACCAAAACTGGATGCAGTATTCCAAGTGTGGCCTTACCAAGGCACTGTAAAGTGGTATTAACACTTCATGTGATCTTGATTCTATCCCTCTGTTAATGCAGCCCAGCACTGTGTTGGCCTTTTTGGCAGCTGCAGCACACTGCTGGCTCATATTTAGGTGATTGTCTACTAGGACTCCGAGATACTTGTACATTTGGTTTTTCTTGCCTAAATATAGAACCTTACTTTTTTCACCATTGAATTTCATTTTATTAGATAGTGCCTCAGTATCTAAAAGTATCTCAGATGCTTATGAAGTTCTTCGGAATCTTTATTTCTAACTCTGCTGGGGTCTGTTTGCTTTGTACCCCTTGCACACAAAAGTTTTGTTAAGTTTGTATTAGAGAATTTTAATTTCTCTGTTGGTGAAAAATAAATCAGAAGCTCTCACAGTTGTCTGCATTTAGCTGATTCAAAATAACTTCTTTCTATTTATATCAAAATAGTTACAATACCATACATTCTTCTTTACAGCAACATAGCTCAATGAAGACTTCTTACAGAGAGATACAGAGACAAACCTGAGACTGAAAATTCAGCTCCTAACTCAATACCCTTTTGCACAGACTCAGTAGCACTTTCTTCACATTGGCTGACTGAGTTACCACATGACTCTTCCTGCTCATGAATATTCCAACAGTTTGCTTATGCACAAGAACAGCGGTTCTCAACCTGTGGGTCGCGACCCCATTTGGGGTCGAACGACCATTTCACAGGGGTCACCAAACAACGCAGTCCGCCATTTCCCCCCCTTTTCCTTAGCTGTGCTAGGCCATTTTTCCCCCCTTTCCTTAGCTGTGCTATTCCCTCTTATTCTATTGGCTTTTGAAAGCCAATAGAATAGACTCTCTTGAATAGAGTCTAATTCTATTGGCTTTCAAAAGCCAATAGGAATTGTCCAGGCTGTCTCCACCCTGCTGAGCCCGCCAAAAGTTGCAGTCTGCAAACGGTGCTGCAAGTTGTCTGCAGCGAAGGCGAGCTCTCCGGAAGTTTCCACCCCTCCCTGCTGAGAACTACTAAAACTGTAAGTAAAAGAGGGCCAGGGGTGGGAGGTGGGAGGCCGGCGGGCGCAGGGAGGGTTTTTGGTGTGCGTGGGGCCCGGCGGGTGGCTTACCTCCCTTGGGCTGGGCCAGCTGGTGGCCCAGCTCGTGGTCGCCCTGTGCCGTCGCTGCCACGGCCGCCCAGGAGCGCCTGGGCCTGCCGCCACCGCCCCAAATGGGCGGCAGCGAAGGCAAGGCTAGCGGGGCAGCGGCAGGCACAGGGAGAGTTTTTGGCACACGTGGGGCTCGGGTGGTTTACCTCCCTTGGGCTGGGCCAGCTGGTGGCCCAGCCTGTGGTCGCCCTTTACCGTTGCCGCCGCAGCCGCCCAGGAGCACTTGGGCCTGCCTGCCGCTGCCCCGAATGGGCGGCGGCCTACGCCTCGGCCAGCGCAGGGGGCAGCTGCGCGCATGCGCGGGGTAGCACCATGCATGCACGAGGTAGTACCGTGCATGCGTGATGCGGGCCGTCGCGCCACGCATGCACGACGCGGGCCGTCACGCATGCGCGGTGCAGGTCGGGGTCGCAGCCTGAGAAAGGTTGAGAACCGCTGCACTAGAATATTAGAAAGCCCCACTTTCAGCTGGCATTAGCCCCAAGACAGGTACAGAAGGAAGTTTTAAAAAAATACCTCAGTATTGAAAAGCTGAAGAATGTTCTCATATTATTCACTATTTGCTGAACATTTATCTGGATTTGGCATTCCTCCCCATAATAATCTAATGTCAATAGTTGATGAAATATATTTGGCATTCAGGATGCTACGTATTATTTGTGGATATGCAAAAACAATAACCTGATGCACAATGCTCTTTGGTGCAGTGATTTCCATATTATTATTATTATTTTCTTTTATGGCCCTATAATCCCTTGCATCGGAGTGGGGTTGGGGCTGAGTGTTGACCGGCCAGATGCCTTTCCTGACACCTATGCGGAGTTGGCAGCAGTTATTTTCTCTTTGCGCTCACAAAAAAGATATTGAGAGTTTAGAAAAAAATTCAGAGGAGAGCAACTAAGATGATCCAAGGCCCGGAGGCTAAAACGTACAAAGAATGGCTGCTGGACTTGGGTTTGGCTAGTCTAAAGAAAAGAAGAAATAGGGGAGACATGATAGCAGTGTTCCAGTATCTGAGAGGCAGAGGGGATCACATTGTTCACCAAAGCACCAGAGGGCAGGGTGAGAAACAATAGTTGGAAACTGATCAAAGAGAGAAGCAACCTGGAATTAAGGAGAAACTTCCCGACAGTGAGGACAAATAACCAGTGGAACAGCTTGCCTCCAGAAATCGTGGGAGCTCCATCACTGGAGATCTTTAAGAAAAGACTAGACAATCACTGAGATGGTGTAGGTTCTCCTGCTTAAACGGGGGGCTGGACTAGAAGACCTCCAAGGTCCCTTCCAGCTCTATTCTATCTGTCACTGCCTAGGATTCCAAATGGGAGGCGAGCGTTTTCACCTTTGGCCACCGTGCTGCTTGATTTCCATATTAATTATTACACCTTATATTTTCCTTAGTCTGAACAACATAATGTTTAAGAATTGTCTTTGGCCCCCTGGGCTGTCTTCAGTTGACTGATGCAATATTAATTTCTCCATCAAGAGGAATGTATTTGATAAATCAGAAGACTTAGAAGAGCCATGTTGCGTTCAGAGAGATTAGCAATATAAATTTCAGGTTACACTCCTTCCATCCCGAAAGGGCACCTCTGGATTATCATACCTGCCTCAAAGTTGATGCCTCTCAAGGCTTCTGTGATGCTTTCCAAATCTACGGCGAAGTAGTCCATGTTTTCAAAGCCTGTCTCAACTTTCTCCAACTGACCACCTTTCGATGCATCCACGATTCTGGAACGCAGATGAGAAAAGATGTTGTCTTTTATCCCGCTGTTAAACAATCTGCTGTAGGTTGTGGGCTGTCATTCAAACAAATGGTGTGATACTCTGTTCTAGGCCTTTCTACCATTATGGGACTCGGCCCAAAGATTTATGAAGGATGGCCGGCAATATTTTAGATGAATAAAATAAACAAAAGAAATGGAATGAAAGAAAGGGGGGCTGACTGACTAACCTTTCCCCCTTTTATAAACACAGGTAGTCCTCAACGTACGGCCACAATTGAGCCCAAAATTTGTGTTGTTGAGTGACACAGTTGTTAAGTGACTTTTGCCCCATTTTATGACCTTTTAGCCACAGTGGTTAAGTGAATCATTGCAGTTGTTAAGTTAGCAAGAAGGTTGTTAAGTGAATCATGCATGGGATAGAAAAGGTGGATAAAGAAAAATTCTTTTCTCTATCACACAATACCAGGATAAGGGGGCACTCCCTAAAGCTCATAGCTAAGAAAGTGAGGACAAATAAAGGGAAATATTTCTTCACCCAGAGGGTCGTTGTTTTATGGAATTCACTTCCAGAAGACGTTGTGACAGCTGTCAGCCTTGACAGCTTCAAGGCAGGGTCAGACAGATTCATGGATGCCAAGTGTATCGGTGGTTATTAAAACGGATGTCCATGTGCCGCCTCTATGTTGGTTGAGGCAGGCAGGATTCCCTTGAGTACCATTTGTTGGGGGTCAAGGGAAAGGGAGGGTTTTGCCTTCTCTTTCTGCTCAAGATCCCCATGTACAATTGGTGGGCCACTGTGTGACACAGAATGCTGGACTCGATGGGCTTTGGCCTGATTCAGCAGGGCTCTTCTTATGTTCTTATGAATCTGACTTCCCCGTTAACTTTCCTTGTCACAAGGTCACTAAATGGACACTGCAACCATCATAAATGTGAACCAGTTGCCAAGCATTTGCATTTTGACCATGTGGCCCTGGGGATGCTGCAACGGTCCTGTGAAAAATGGTCATGTCACTTTTTTTCAGCGGTGTTGGAACTTTGAATGGTCACTAAATGCACTGTTGTAAGTCGAGGACTACCTGTAACTGTGTTAACTTTTCTTTGGGTCTTCCCTCCATTTTCATTCTCCCCCAAGGCTCCACACATAAATGTTCCATCGTACACCAAATAGGTTTCAATTAATATTCAGGGGTTCTCAACCTAGGCAACTTTAAGACTTGTGGACTTCAACTCCCAGAATTCCTCTGGCTGAGGAATTCTAGGAGTTGAAGTCCACAAGTCTTAAAGTTGCCAAGGTTGAGAACCCCTGAATTAGCTGATGGCATATTTTTCAGAAAAAGGAATTAAGTTGCCCCCAACTTTCTGTTAACAGGAGCATTGCAACTAGACAGTTAAGCTAACAAACTAGTCCGTCTACTAATCAGCTTTAATATAATTCAAATGTCACAGTGTTTACTTAACCATACAGTGTCCTTCCTGATTGGATCCTTTTTGAACGTATTTACTTAGGATTTTACAGTTTGTTTTCAAAAATGGGAGTTTAAAAATATATTTTCAGGACTTACGTTTTAATAAGCTGCTTGGCAGTCTGCAATGAGAAAGAGTAAGGTCAACAAGTGAATGAAAAACATTCTGTTTAAAATTGGTAAAATCAACTTGAGTCTCCCAGAAATTATTATTATTTTTTTAAATTTATTATTATTAGATATCCATTTGTACATGCAAACAAAGAAAAAATTCAAGTTAAAGCCCTTCAGCTTAATACAATCATTTCAAATTTGTAGACCTTCTTCACTCCGTATATCAAAGTCCAACTATAAGCCAACTACATTTTATAAATTTTAAATAGCCTTGCTAAGAGGCTCTGCGACATGGGACCTGTAACGCCGCCAAAGCAGCGCAAACCAGCTGTTTTTCGCGGCGAAAAAACCCCTCCTCGGTAGGAGAAGGGGCGAAGAGCTGTGGGTGAGGGTTGAGATCTTCTGAAAGCCCCCCGAAAAAACACTCGGGGGGGGGAAGAAAGAAGACTCCCTGTAAGCTCACAATCGCTCCAGCCCGGCGCAGCATCAAGACGCTGAGACCAGTCTCCCAGAAATTATTGATTGGTTGATTGCCCTGTTAAAATTTGGAGTATGAAGATTGATTTGAAGGCGCACACACACACAAAAATATTGAAGTGTAATTGTACAGTTGCAAAGTGTCATAATTAGAAACCTTTTTTTTTTTTGTATTTCCAGTTTAGGGTTACTCTAATTGCAATGAAAAGCAAAGATCACAATTCACAAATTAAACCGATAACACTGCAACCTTTATTTTAGAGCAGGGGAGTGCAGGTTTGGCAACTTTTAAGACCTGTGGACTTCAACTCCCAGAATTCCCAGCCAGTCATGCTGGCAGGGGAATTCTGGGAGTTGAAGTCCACAAGTCTTAAATTTGCCAAGGTTGAACACCCTTCTTTTAAGGTTCAAAGTAATTTTACATTCAAATCCCTTCTTATTTTATCTCCATGCCAACTCTTCAGGCAGATTCAGATGAGTGATGGTAAGTAGCACCACTAAGATCAACTGGCCAGTTTCCTGGCTGATCCATGATATGTATCTCCTAGTCCAGGGGTAGGCAACCTTGGCTCTTTTACGACTCATGGACTTCCAGAATTCCTGAGCCAGCCATGGCTCCCTTTCCCCTCAGCATGGCTGGCTCAGGAATTCTGGGAGTTGAAGTTCACAAGTCATAAAAGAGCCAAGGTTGCCTACCCCTGCTCTAGACCAGAGATGGGGAGCATGGCTGGCTCAGGAATTCTGGGAGTTGAAGTCCACGAGTCATAAAAGAGCCAAGGTTGCCTACCCCTGCTCTAGACCAGAGATGGGGAGCATGGCTGGCTCAGGAATTCTGGGAGTTGAAGTCCACGAGTCATAAAAGAGCCAAGGTTGCCTACCCCTGTCCTAGTCAGATCTCCAGTTCTGGCTATCTTGGTCTGGGAATTAGGGAATTGAACATCTACACAGCTGTAGATAAAGGAATCTCGAATGTGTAACATTTTTCCTCACCATGAGAAAAGCTGCTCCTCCTTCTTCCTCCATAGACTGAATGGCAGTCTCGACCAGCTTGGAGGACTGCTCCAGTTGATCTTTATACTCTTGGATGAGGTTCTGCATGAACCCAACTTTTTCCTCCTGTTCCTTGGAGATACGCTGCAGAAGGTCTGTTCTCTTCTCCTCAAGGACAGCAATGAGAGCTTCAAACTTCTCACACAGAGACTGCTTAGCCAACCGACTATTCTCCTGTGACAAGAGAGAGAAGAATAAAAGGAGAAGTCTAGCTAGTTCCTCCTGAACAAATCTCACGCATGAAGCAACCATCTGGAATTCCTTCAGAGAGATGCCAGTGCTTGGTTTGTTAAGGGGAGCATTGCAGCTCTAAGAAACCTTCATCCCCAGCTGGTTCCAGTTGGCAAATATATTCAGCAGAAGGTTTTGCAGAGGAGAGCGTATCAATCTTCACAGACTATTTTCTTTCACTGAAAAAAAAATGACTTACGACTGGTCCTCACAATTATGAATGTTGTGGCTTCCCCACAGTCACATGATCAAAATTTGGGCGCTTGGCAACCAGCATATGTTTACAACCGTTGGCGGACGGTGATTGCCATTTGCGACCATTCCAGCCAGCTTTCACCAAACAAAATCAACGGTTGAAGCCACATTTGCTTAATGACTGCATGGTTCACTTAAGTCAGGGGTAGGCAACCTTGGCTCTTTATGACTCGTGGACTTCAACTCCCAGAATTCCTGAGCCAGTTGAAGTCCACGAGTCATAAAAGAGCCAAGGTTGCCTACCCCTGACTTAACTGCATTGATTTGCTTAACAGCAAAAGGGATTGTAAAATCGGGTGTGACTCACAACACCTTAGCAACAGAAATTCTGGTCCTGATTGTGGTTGTAAATGGAGGACTGCCTCCCATGTATAGATTGCAAACACCATATTTCCCAACTCAGAATGATTGGGGTTACACCCTACATCAGACATGTCAAACACAAGGCCCGGGGCCCGGATGCGGCCCGCGAAGTGGTTTCATGTGGCCCGCGAAGCCATCCTGGAAACAGGCTGGCCGGGAGCCAATGTACAATTTTGTGGTGACCATCTATGCTGAAACGCATTCAGTCTTAGTTCTACAAGGCCGTCTGGAAACAGTGAGGGACCAGCCCCTGCTGTGTCGGCCCCGCCCCCTGGGTGCATGCTGGGGAGGGGTCACCCTTTGTGAGGAATGAAGAAATGGACTATGCCTTGGCGCTTGCCCCAGTCCCACCCCCTTCTGCTAGAGACCCTCAGATCTGTCCCACTCCTGCCCAGGCCCCCATAGGCAGCCTTGACGCGAACGATGTAAGCTGGCCATGCCCACCCAGTAGGCCACACCCACTCCATCCACGCCCACCCAGTAGGCTACACCCACCCTGACCACACACACACACACCCAAGGGCAACCGCAATGCTGATGTGGCCCTCAATGAAATTGAGTTTGACACCCCTGCCCTACATAATAGTCTCTGTAGGTGCATGGCAGCAGAGGAAAGACCAAACAAGGATCTCCTGACTTGCACTCCATGCTCTAACCCCAGATTCCTCATCATTGGGATTTTGGTGGACGGACGGCTCTTTCGTCTAAATAAACCCCTGCCTAGATTTGGAAACAGGGAGAAGAAAGCCAGTGGGCTCCCTTCCCTTCTCTTCTCTGGCAGCCCTTGTCTGATCAACCATCGCTCTGGATTGGATTTCTCTTCCGCTACTCAGATTTCTGAAGGCTCAGCCATTTGTCGTGCTCCTCACCTCTGTCGTTTTGCACAAGTCCTCCAGCTGGCTGATGATTGTCTGCACCCTGTCATTCCCTGCTACCAACATGGAGATACAGTTGGTTAGCTCAGTCTGTAAGAGAAAATAATAAAAATAAATTGACTCTCTAAGCCCCCTTTTCTGAATCAAGGGGTGCGCTCAGGTTGTACTTGGCCAATTGTGAGAACAACAAATGGAAAATCCAGCGAAAGAAATATCAGTGAGAAATGCTACGACTTAAGACCGCAATACAGTTATTGTCAAGACTGATTGTTTTTGTTTTTGGTTCCCTGTTGATCGTATTAGATTATAGGGACTTTTTTTTTTTTTTAGAAAAATCTTCGATCATTTTTCTGGGGCTTTGAAAGATTGAGGGAAGTTTAAGGAAGGGCTGACCTCAATTAATTGATTAAGTCTAGAGCCAGATTGTAAATCCTTCTCCAGCAAAGTCAGTTGGCTTTGGATTGGCATAATATTTTTGGCCCCATGGCAGAAATGTGTTTCTAGGATGCTGACATCCATACACATTTTGTATGCCAAAGCCAACAACCCTTTTGCACCAGCTGGCTGAACACCGCATCTGCCAGGGACTCCAAAATATTGCTTGAAACCGGTTGTCTCATGGCCAGCCTGGGTAAACTCGTGTTTTTTGGCTGAGCCAGACTTGACGCCGGGAAAATCCGGGCTCAAATTGGCTCAACTGCGCAGTTCGATCTGGGTTGGTTTCACAAAGTGCAAAATCTGTTTTTCCTTTTGCTCTTTTGGGGTGAGAGGCATGAGCCTTTATCACAAACTCTGAATGACAACTTGAAAGTTCCATGCATGGACCCACATTCAAATGTTCTCCCAAATCAGTGGGAAAAGAGGAATGGGAGATATATATGGTTACAGCCATCTGGAAGTCTTGGTGCCTATATTTTCCTTCCCACCGGCAGTGCAGAGGTTTAGAAAAATGAGAAAAGCAGCTATGGAGTCTTTGTCATTCTGCAATTTGATTATATATATGGACAAAGACTCCATAGCCGCTTTTCTGATTTTTCTAAACCTCTGCAGTGCCCCGTGTGAAGGAAAATATAGGCACCAAGAATTCCAGATGGCTGTGACCATAGCTGAGTCTGCAGAAAATGGAAGGGTGGTGGGTCTGTTAATCTCTGGGAAAAGCGATGGGTTAACTACTGTATGGGTGTTCAGAGAAAGAGCACAGCTTCTATTGCAGCTGCTTTCTGGGGGAATGAAAGTCCTCCCAGCAGGCTCCTCTGCCACCTTTCGACTCTTGTGGCTCCAAATATATCCTGCTGATGATCGCTTGTCAACTGCAGTCGTCTATGTGTCCATATCAGCTGCATTAGGGTCAGAAGCTATTCCTGAAAGACGCAGTGTGACATGTCTCTGATTCATCTCGTAGCCCAAATGGGAGATGGACTTTCTGGCCCAAGACTTTCTCTGCATACCACTGGACCTGAACCCCTCTAAGGTGAAGGAATGCAATCCTTTTTTCTTTGTCTCTGGGCATATGGTCAAGTTGCAGGCATAAAGTAGGAGGATATTCACTTCCATAGAGGCTGCTAAGCACTATCCCAGGAAGTCTTGAGACTGTTTAGAATTATGTCAGGGAGGTCTTTCTGTTTGTGCATATTCAAAAAGAGTACATACACCATGGAAAGAGTTTGCACGCCCTGAGTAATACACGTGCACGCTTAAAAACAATTGCTATCGTTTAAATAGAAAATGGAGAGGCAATGTGGCACAGTGGTTAAGGCACCCAGTAGAAACCAGGAGAATAGGAGTTCTAGTCCTGTCTTAGGAACAAAGCCAGCTGGGTGACCATGGGCCAGTCCCTTTCTCTCAGCCCTGGGAAGGAAGCAGTGGCAAGCCACTTCTGCAAAACCTTGCCAAGAGAACTGCAGGGACTTTGCCAGGCAGGCCCCGAGAATCAAAATGATTGAATGGAAGGGGAAAAAAAACAGAATTATTTTATTTTTTATTTATTTTATTTTATTAAATTTCTATACCGCCCCTCTCCCGAAGGACTCGGGGCGGTGTACAGCCCAAACTTTAAAAAACATATAAATGTACAAAATTTAAAATAATTAAAAATAAATTAAATCATTTGGCCAAAATCCTAAAACCCAAAACATACAAAATTTAAAATCTTAAAAAAAATACTCAGAAGCTTCTATGCCAGGCCGGCCTGTCGGAAAAGGAATGTTTTTAGTTCCCGACGGAAGGTGCGTAAATCTGTTATTATACGGAGTTCGGGGGGGAGCTCGTTCCATAACGTGGGAGCTCCCACAGAGAAGGCTCTCCCCCTGGGGGTCGCCAGCCGGCACTGTCTGGCCGACGGCTCCCTGAGGAGGCCCTCTCTGTGGGAGCGTACCGGACGGCGGGAGGTATTTGCTGGCAGTAGACGGTCCTGTAAGTATCCGGGTCCGATGCCATGGAGCGCTTTAAAAGTGGTCACTAACACCTTGAACCGCACCCGAAAGACCACCGGCAACCAGTGCAACTCACGCAGGAGCGGTGTTACGTGGGAGCGCCACGACGCTCCCATCACTACCCGCGCGGCTGCATTCTGGGCAAGTTGGAGCTTCCGGATGCACCTCAAGGGGAGCCCCATGTAGAGAGCATTACAGTAGTCCAGCCTGGAGGTCACGAGGGCATGAGTGACTGTGCGTAGCGAGTCCCGGTCTAGGAAGGGACGCAACTGGCGCACCAGGCGAACCTGGTGGAACATCCTCCCGGCCACGGCCGTCAGATGGTCCTCTAAGGACAGCCGTGAGTCCAGGAGGATTCCCAAGTTGCGAACCCTTCCTGTGGGAGCCACTGTTTCGCCCCCAATACACAGCGATGGAATCAGCTGGCTGTACCGGGATGACGGTAACCACAGCCACTCGGTCTTGGAGGGGTTGAGCTTGAGTCCGTTTCTCCCCATCCATACCCGCACGGCCTCCAGGCACTGGGTCAGCACGGCAAGGGCATCGTTGGGGTGGTTTGGCGTGGAAATGTACAGCTGGGTATCATCAGCGTACTGGTGGTACTCCACGCCAAAACCACGGATGATCTCACCCAGCGGCTTTACATAAATGTTGAACAGTAGAGGCGAGAGGACCGACCCCTGAGGTACCCCACATACGAGGGGTCTCGGGGTCGACCTCTGGCCCCCTGTCAACACAGACTGCATCCGGCCAGAGAGGAAGGAGGAGAACCACTGCAAGACAGTGCCTCCTATGCCCAGCCCCTCCAACCGTTGCAGCATGATACCATGATCGATGGTATCAAAAGCCGCCGAGAGGTCCAATAGCACCAGAACAGAGGAGCAACCCCTGTCTTGGGCCCGCCAGAGATCATCCACCAACGCGACCAATGCTGTTTCCGTGCTGTAGCCAGGCCTGAAGCCCGACTGGAACGGATCGAGATATGACGATTCCTCCAGGTGCTGCGGGAACTGTCGGGCAACCACACTCTCAACAACCTTCGCAAGAAAGCGAAGGTTGGAGACGGGACGGTAGTTTGATAAAACGGCTGGATCCAGGGCAGGCTTCTTGAGGAGGGGTCTCACCACTGCCTCTTTCAAGGCAGCGGGAAAGACACCCTCACTCAAGGAAGCGTTGATAATTGCTCGGAACCAGCCTCGTACCACCTCCCGGGAGGCCAGCACCAACCAGGAGGGGCACGGGTCCAGTAAACATGTGGTCGCCCTAAGTCCCCCCAGCAACCTGTCCACGTCCTCGGGGGTCACGGGGTCAAACTCAACCCAGGTAACAGTCTCAAGACCAGCCTCCGCCTCTCCCATTGGACATACCCAGTTGAAGTCGAAGCCTTCCCGTATCTGAGCGATTTTATCATACAGATATTTTCCGAAATCCTCAGCTCTACCCTCTAAGGGGTCTCCCCTCACCTCCTGATGAAGGAGGGAGCGGGTCACCCTAAACAAGGAGGCTGGGCGGTTATCTGATGACGCAATAAGAGCAGTGAGGTAGGAACACTTCTCTGCTCTTATCGCCATTAGGTAGGACCTAATATGGTCTCTTACCAATGTTCGGTCAGATTCGGCACGGCTCGATCTCCAACTGCTCTCTAGGCGTCTTTTCCGGCGTTTCATCTCTCTCAACCCCTCGTTATACCACGGGGCCGGTCGAGACCCACGCCGAATCAGAGGCCGCAAAGGCACAACTCGATCCAGGGCACCGGCAGCCGCCCTGTCCCAGGCCGCCACCACCTCTCCAACCGAGTCGTGTGTCAGAACCTCAGGAATTGGCCCAAGCTCTGCCTGGAACCGCTCGGGTTCCATCAGCCGCCTGGGGCGGTACCATCTCACCGGTTCCGCCACCCTGCGGTGGGGTGCAACGGTCCGAAAGTCCAAGCATAGGAGAGAGTGATCAGACCATGACAGGGGTTCAATGACTATATCCCCTACACTCTGACCACTCAGCCACTGTCCAGAGACAAAAACCAGGTCAAGCGTGTTCCCCCCTGTGTGTGTGGGGCCTTGAATTACCTGGGTCAGGTCCATGGCTGTCATGGAAGCCATGAACTCCCGAGCCTCCCCGGACGCCCCGCCCCCGGACGGCAGGTTGAAGTCACCCATGACTATTAGCCTGGGGACTTCAACCACCACCGCGGCGACAACGCTCAGGAGCTCGGGCAGGGAGGTTGATACGTGGCAGGGCGCCAGGTACGTAATCAACACCGCCCTCGGACCCCCTAGGTCCCACTTCACCAGAAGGGATTCACAGCCTGCCGTCTGAGGAACAGTGACCTCCCTCGGCCTGAAACTTTCCCTGATCACGACCGCCACTCCCCCACCCCTGCCTTGAGCTCTCGGCTGGTGGAATGCAAGGAAACCCGGTGGGCACATTTCCACCAGAGGGACACCGCCCTCTGGTCCCAACCAGGTCTCCGTTATACCCGCCAGGTCTGCTCCCCCCTCTGAGATTAAATCTTGAATGAGGGGGGCCTTATTTACCACAGACCTGGCATTGCACAGCATCAGCCTACAGCCAGGGCCCTGTGGTTCTGAACAACCCCGAGAACAGGTTGAGCCTTGGGGGTCGGAGCGCACGACCGCTCGTAAGCAGCGGGTGCGCGCTCCCTTATTATGATACGGCCCCCTGCTCCCACCATACCTGCCCCTCCCGCTAACGGTACTTATTGGAACTGAGTTAGTCTTAATCAGCCCCCCGTCCGCACCCTCGGGACTCCGTCCCCTTCCGTCGCCTGGCCTGTCTTCTTGTTCCCTTCTGACAATTTCTTCCCCTGCCCTAAACACTCCTTCCCCACCCCTCCCCACCCTTAAAACTTTAACTAAGTACCTATTTAAAAAACCCCAAAGCCCCTTTTTTGATGCATGCCATCTCTCAGGACTCCAAAGTCCTGAGAGAAAAAAACAGAATTATTGATCATGTCCTCTTAATAGAGATGAAAGGACCTGTGTGTTTTCCTGTGCTGTTATGGAGCAGTGAGCAGGTTTGCTCACCAGCAGGCTGGTGGATCCTGCCATGACCCAGGGGAGCAATTTAAAATAACCTGGTCCTTTAGCAGGAATTCCTTAGAAGGTGCCTGCATTAGGAAAGGGGCAGCTGGAGACCAAAAGCTTGAAATCTACTAGTACATGAAGACAGATGCTCTAAAGGTTGGACTTGATAGGACAGGAGCCAGCAATTCTCAGGCCAGAGACAATTGTTACGTAAACGTTGGGATGATGTCTCCAACTCTCAGAGTGGGAAAAAATGATAACTGATTTGAAAAGCCAGAAGGTAAAGGCTTAGTATGCAAACTCTGAAACAGACGCATGATTTCTGACTGCTAGACCAGGCATATCTTCTACATATATTTGATGTCTGTTTGCTTTCCAGTAAAGCAACTTATCTAGCGGTATCTTTGAAACCTCTGCTGTGAGCCAGTTCTGAAATTTGGGCATCAAAATCATCAAAGTGGGCAGATAAAAATGTCATGATAAGGCATCTTTTGAACATGCACGTAACACCAACACCAAGGATGGCGTTTACATTATGATGCTCTGCCTGCCATCTTGCAATGTTCAAGCCTCCCTGACCCAGTGTTGGCAGATGATCATGAATATCAGGCTAAAAACTGGAGAGTTAAGCTATATTATTACCATCCCTGCAGTGAAGCTTGGCTCATACCTTTTGTCCCTGAAAGACACTTTGAAGAGGTGCCACTTCACAGTCTTTGTGTGCTCCAAAGACTTTGCACATAGAACAGGTAGGAACCTCACAGGTCAAGCAATAGATGTTGATCTTTTCATCTTCATGTTCCTTGCACATGGGGTTGTTTCCCTTCTTGAGTGGACGGCTGTTGGAGATGGGAAGGAAACGAAGAGTTCAGATAAGAATGTCTGCATAGTCAATGTCACCTTGGATAGCAAGATGGGCAGCATATAAACTTAACAAATAAATGTTTGAGTAGAAGTGGGGAAACAGATTGAAATTCATACATGGCCCCAAAACTCTCTAGGTAATATTGAGACCGTCAATGTGCCTTTTTCATTTGACATTTCATGGTGACTATGTCCTACTATTTACTGCCACTGATCTGCATGCTTGAAACTATTTTAAACTTGCTTTAGATGTTTTTTGTTTTACTTTATGTAAAATGCAGGAATTGCATGGCCTGTAGTTAATGTAAATATGGCAGAATATGGTAAAACAAGAGTTTAAATAAACAACCTACCTCACATGGGTGTGTAAAACATGGACGAAGACAGAGGATCAGGTTGGTTTTGTGAATTATTCAAATGCCTAATTATGTTGCCCTTGCAAGAGTAGGGGCAATCTGGTGAAATGCATGTCAGGAATTATTTTCAACAGAAGAAAATATAGGGTTGAATATGGTCCTAGGTGATCTCTGAACTTGGTTGTTTGCTTACAGAAGTTCCTTGCCTACTGGCTGGAAAATTCTGGGAGTTAAAGTCCACCCATCTTAAAGTTGTCAAGGTTGAGAAACACTGCTATAGACCCGAAGCATGCTGGCTGGTAAATTCTGGGAGCTGAGGTCCATGCATTTTAAAGTAAACACCAGCACTGATGATGGTTACCTAGCTGGGTAATGAAATGTCTCCAGGCAAACAGCAAAGCTTAGAGAGTACCAAGAACTTCATAGAAGTGGTTTTCCTAGTGAACGGGGCCCTTTGTCTATTAAAGAGGAAGAGATTGAAGAGTCATTAGGCTTGCTTGCTTCACGTTCTATCAACCTCTAGGGCAGCGGTTCTCAACCTGTGGGTCAAACGACCATTTCACGGGGGTTGCCAAACACCGCACTCCGCCATTTTTTTTTGGTCGGCCATATTTATTTTTTTTGGTCGGCCATTTTTTCCCCTTTGCGATGCGGGCCATCGTGCCGCACATGCGCGATGCGGGTCTGCCATTTTTTTTTGGTCGGCCATTTTTTTTGGTCAGCTATTTTTTCCCCTTTGCGATGTGGGCTGCCGCGCATGCGCGATGCGGGCCCGCCATTTTTATTTTTTTTGGTCGGCCATTTTTTTCCCCTTTGCGATGCGGGCCGTCGCACCACGCATGCGCAATGCGCCCAGTCGCACCGCACATGTGCAATGCGCCCAGTCGCACCGCGCATGCGCAATGCGCCCTGTCGAACCGCGCATGCGCAATGCGCCCCGTCACATCCCACATGCGCAATGTGGGCTGGGGTCACGCCGTGCTTGCGCAGCGCAGGCCGGGGTCAAGCCCCGGAAAAGGTTGAGAACTGCTGCTCTAGGGACTGGCCCCAGAAATATTCCTACCTAAGGACAAGTATTTCCCAGTTACTTTCTTCTCATTTAATTTTTCCTCTCACACAGTAGAAATTAAATACTAGATTTAGTAAATCAAGTTGAAATTGTGGTCTGCTTGCTGATCCTTCCTTTGCACAGTACAGTGTAGATAGCCTTCTGTCTAATATTAACCTCCCTGTGAAGTTATGTTTAGATCTTACTTCCACTTCTGTCCAAGTGGAGCCATTTATTTTGAGAACAGGTTTCCTTCCTTTGGAGGAGGATCTATGATAACAACCCCACCCCAAAGTATCAGCAGCACAGCACTTCTGCGCCTATATTCGGAGCCCTTGCTAATCCACCCAAATTTCTTGACCCTTTGTGGACACGGACTAGTCAGTTGGTAGAACTTTCCTCTATAGGGTTTTTTAAACAAACAGCATGATAATTGCATTTGCTATCATGATTTAAAGCAGCACTAATTCCTAGTTCTACACACGGTGGGTGTGAGACTGAATGTGTATAAAGAAAAGAATGAATGAAAGTAACCTAGATCGGACCCAAGGTCCATGTAGGTGCTGTTCTGAAAAGAGTCATAACCTTCAGCCTGGATTTTTAATTGGATTAAGCTGCTGTGTTCAGATGGATTATATTTTTACCGAGAAGGTTAGATAAATAGAAGTATTAATGTAAGAGAAAATTAACCTTATTGTATATAATACAGATAGGGAAATTTGGAGAGAGGAGTTGCTCCGATATTACCCCTGAATTGTATCTCAAGAGGGATAAGAGGGAAGAAAGGAGAGTAAAGGAGGGGAGAAGGAAGTAGGAAGGTTGGAGGAGAAGAGGAGAAGTGGAGAGAAAGGGAAGGAGAGTGGTGAAGGAAAGAGAAGAGGAGAAGAGGGAAGTAGGGAAGAGAAGAAAGGGAGAAAGAAGGTAGAGAAGAAGGAGTGTGGATACGGTGAAAGGGGAAATGGGCGAGCAACTCCAAAAGTCATGTGTATGTATTTATTTCATTTTATTAAAAGTATCTTATATATGAATGTAAAAAGAATGTATGTTAACATCTCATAAATATCACGGTATATGTATCGGGGAGAGTTTGGAAAAATAAGAAATAAAAAAATTATTAAAAAAAGATGGGTTATATTTTATGGATTTATTGCTTTTTGCACTTTCAGTCTACTGTAAATTTCTTGTCAATCCAATTAATCTACTGCAGATTTCTTCTTGACATGAGTGAGGCAGGCCCCAAGGATGAGTCCCAGTTACGATGGCCAGTTTTTCCGTTCTACAGAGACCCTCCTTCCTTCAACTACAAAATCTGAGCTGCAAAAATTCAGAGGACCACTATAGAACAAACATAGTTGGAGTCTTCAACATTCCTTTGCTGCCATCGAGTGGTTGTCTGGATTGTTGTGGTCCAGATATGGTAGCTTCCTTTAGTGCTGGGAAGGATGGAAGGAAAGAAAGAGGACACCAGCAGCAAGATATCAGCTGTGGAAGTCCAAGACCACAAGTGAAGGTTCAATTAAACTAATTGATTGCTATATTCGATGCAGAAAAATCTTCTCAACTAACCATCAGCATCTGCTTAGAGTTAGATAAGGGTCACTGGCACTCAAGGAGGATAGGACTTAGTTCGCTTGTGGCTACATAAGGATTCTAGGCTGATCCCTCTTTTCATCCCACCCCCCCAGGTTCTGCCACTCCTTCTCCCATTCAAGGTGGATGGACTTAATTACAGGTAGTTCTTGACTTACGACCACAATTGGGACCAGAATTGCTGTTGTTAAGCGAGGCAGTTATTAAAAGAGTCAAGCCCAATTTTACAACTTTTTTTCCCATGGCTGTTAAGCAAATCATTGCAATTGTTAAGTGAATCACATGGTCATTAAGCAAATCCATCTCCCCCCCCTCACCACAATCCCTTGGAGAGGAGCGGCATACAAACCCAAATAAAATAAAATAAAATAAAATTTTGCTTGTCAGAAACCAATTGGGAAGATTGCAAATGGCAATCACGCGAACCGATGGTGCAACCATCCTAAATACATGCTGGTTACCAAGTGCCTGAATTTTGATCACATGATTGCGGGGATGTTGTGCCGGTCGTTAGTGTGTAAGTCATTTTTTTCCAATACCGTTGAATGGTTGTAAGTCAAGGGCCACTTTACAGAGCTGGAGAAAATCTATGTGGTTGCTAAAAGTTGCAACAACAATAACTTAATGGTGCTTTGTGATTCATCCACCTTTCTCTAGCACAGGGGTAGGCGACCTTGGCTCTTTTATGACTCGTGGACTTCAACTCCCAGAATTCCTGAGCCAGCCATGCTGAGGGGAAAGGGAGAGGTTTCCAAGCTGAGCCATGCTGGCTCAGGAACTCTGGGAGTTGAAGTCCACGAGTCATAAAAGAGCCAAGGTCACCTACCCCTGCTCTAGCTGAAGCTCCTGTCTGGAAATAATTGTTAAGAAATTATTGGAAGATACTAAAGACATGACTGCTTTTAAGGGATAATTTCCTTTTCCAAGGTGTAATAAAGTGGGATTCATACCAACCTTGAATATTCCTGTTTATAGATATCAATGATATTCTCCACCAGCAGATTCCTCTGAAGACCATAGACTCCATGGCGGTCCAGGATGACTTCATGTCTGCAAGAGGGACACCGGAACCGTCCTCCAGATATGGTAGTTCCTCGGCTTGTTTGCCAGTATGGATTTGCGGCCTAGAAATGCCATCAACCGTGTTAATCCAAAAGTCAGTGATTTCCCCAAATTAAACTACACACTCCCCCCCCCCAAATCTTGTACCCTTCAGAAATAATGTACTTCAGCTCCTATCAATCCTATTCATTTCAAACTCAGGAAGGATCCAGGTGAGGAAAGCTTCAAAAATTCAAAATAATCTGATTTCTTCCCTTCCTCCCCCTCCCTCTTTAAAATTATTCACAGTTGTCCTTTTGATAAAACAGAACATTTTCCATCATGCTTTGCTCATAAAATGGACACTGTCACTGGAACACTATCCACTGCCAATAAATGAGGTAACTGTTTCAACTGTAATCTATTTTGGGCACAAACTGCAGTGCACTATTTGTCAGATCTGGGCATTGACTGGGAGAACTCAATTTCAATTTGTTAAATTATTTAATCTAATCTGGTTTCATTACTTTATGCGCCCATTTTATGTGAAATATTATGCACCTGAGCCCTAGAAAATACATAAGGTGAAGCCCCAAATAAGTATTCAAAAAAAATTATTACCGTTTGAAGCTAGGTAGAGTTTATTCCTTATTTATTTAACTAAAACATAAGAATAAGACTTGCTGGTCTCAGTTCTTGAAGGACTCACGTCCATCCACGGCTGAATGAATGCTCATGAAGTCACCCAAGAAAATGTGGTTATCCTGAATTATTGATTTTCTTGTACATCTTTCCTAGGTCTTTTATTAGATGTTAAACATGGAAGAATCGTGTCCATTGTCTTTATGGGTTACATGAAGAATAATATGAATTGCCAAAATAAGGCAAATTGTTCGTAAGAGCATAAGCAATGGGCCATCTAGTCCAGCAGTCTGTTCTCAGGGGACAACCAACTACACAAAGAAGTCTCCCAGTTGATGGCCTTCAGAAGCAGTCACACTTCTATCGAGACTAATAGCTGCTGATCCCCATGACTTCCATGAACTGGTCCAACCCTTTCTTGAAGCCAGCCAAATTCATGTACTAATATATTTTTGTAGATGCAAATATGAAAAAACCCGCTATATTTTGAAGAGGATCTATCCCAAAATAATGCTTAGTAGGCATGCTTGGTGAGCATGGGATATTGACTGGTTTGTTGGGAAACAGGACATTAACCCCGAAAAATGGAGAATGGAATAGATGAAGACATGTATAATTATACAGGTTCTAGAATGTATCCTCCCTTGTTGCAGAACCCATTTGTCCTGGATATACTAATTATAGGATCAATCCATTTCCCCCTTAATTTGTGTAATCCTAGATGCTTTCAATATGTTTTATGGCAATGGGTTTCTTATGTTATACGAAGAAATAATCGGAGAGACAGGACATTGGAACAAGCAGATATCAACTGGCTGAAAAAGGATGCTTCATCTGGTCCATTGTCCACCTAATCTTATGCAGATTTGGTAGTGTTAGGCAATCTTCTGTAGCAATGGGATTGCTTGTTGGACATAGAATTCACACATGAATGACAGTAACTTTCAGCTTCCATGACTGAGTTTGTATGTTGTATGAATGTGATAAATTTTATTGTTATAATTTTATTGCATTGTTTGTAAGCCGCCCTGGGTCCTAGGAGAAGGGCGGCATATAAGTTCGAGTAATAAATAATAAATAAATGAATAAACTATATGACCTGGTCCATTTTTATTTTGGGATTGGCAGTTATCAGATTCCTTTGAACCCCTGCTATGAATCAACCTCTTTGGTACCAAAATAGCCCTCCTTAAATGTAATGGAATATTGTTTCCAAGAATTTCCAATCAGCATGCCTCGTGTTGATTTAGGATTCTGGGACTGAAGTCCCAGCACACCTGGAGGGTCTTAACTTGTAAATACTGACAAAAATGTATTCAGTAAACCATCATTAAATAAAAAATAATTCTCCTTCCCTTAAGGATATTGATTTCACATTTTTTAAAAATAAATAAAACAAAGCCACACATGCATTTATCCCATGTCTTAATATACCCATTTTTTTTTACAAAATAGAAACAATACATATGTAAGAAGTCATTGACTGAGAAGGAAATAAAGCCACTTTTTCCAGTCAAGTGCCCTACAGATGTGTTGTGACTACAGCTCCTGTTGACCATGCCAACACATCTGAGGATCTTCAGGATGAGAGAACACTTAAAAACAACCCATTGTTTCACCAGGTGGGTATCTCTCTCCTCTCCCTCTTTGCTTGCAAGCCAATGAGATATTTGGGAAACCAAATTCAGATTCTCCTCAGTTTCTTGGCTGTGTCTCTGCCCTTACGTTTTGTGTTGCCTTGGAGGTATGACAATAACAATCAACAAGTCAGGAAGGCAATGTCAGAAGTAGAACAGGCCCCCAGAGGACCAGAGCTGAGCTCTTATCAGCCACTACTTAGCCAAAGCCATTTGAAGATGTGAACATTATCTGAGGAATGATTCCAAGGAGGTCTCTAACACTTGAAAGTGGAGATAGAGATGGATTTTAGTGGATAATGCATGCCATCTCTAAGGCACTAGACTGAGCCTTTAAAAAGCACCATATCAAAAACATATAACAGCTAGGCTAGGAGAATTTCATCACATTTAACAGAAGCACAAATGCAAGTTTGCTATATTTATATCCTTGCTATTTTCTCATTAAAAGTTGCAGAGAGATGGCTAATGGATCTTTCAAATGTAGCAGAGATCGTTACACATTCACTTTCTGCCATTTTATTCTTTTTCAGATGACTGAAATGCATTTCCCTAGATTCTCTACTTAAAATCTGATCCATGTCCAGATGGAAGATGAAAGATTCCTAACTAGAGAGAATGTTTCTAATCTTGAAGATGCCCTAGATGACTGAAAGCTAAGCAAGCACATAGTCTACTTGTTATATTTGTATTTCAACTGCAAGACTCATTGTATGAATTCTATTCCATTCTATTCTATTCCATTCCATTCCATTCTATTCCATTCCATTCCATTCCATTCCATTCTATTCTATTCCATTCCATTCCATTCCATTCTATTCTATTCTATTCTATTCTATTCTATTCTATTCTATTCTATTCTATTCTATTCTATTCTATTCTATTCTATTCTATTCTATTCTATTCTATTCTATTCTATTCTATTCTCAGATAATCAGCTAAATCTCAAAATCTCCCTATATAGCTACTGAGTAAACACATACAAAATTGGCTGAATGGATGTGTACTGACCTGAAAAATGTCATTAGCACATTTCCTACAGAGGTTATGCTGGCAAGGTAGGATCACCACAGGCTTGGAGAACATCTCTAGACAAATAGGGCAGATCAGCTGTTTTTCCAGATTCTCCATAGGATTATTGTCCTGGAAGATGCTCGACTGATAATCCATTGTTCAGTTCAGCACTTACAAATTATATCCTTAGATTCTGGACTTGCTCAACAAGAAATTCTTCTGGGAGACAGGCTCAAGTTTTAGAACTGAGCCTTGCTGGGTTGACTTTCAAACTAAGTCACCGGGTTTTCTGCAGTTTGTCTGCCTCTTGTCTATTTATAATTTATCTGGGAGTCACATGTGTTTGGCTGGCAGAGTAATTTGAGAAGAGGGTCGTGTTTCCAACACACTGTCACATGAAAGGAGGGATGTGCAGTTGTCCCTCTAGTTGGACTCCTGTAAACAAGGCAAAGGGACAATATGTTCAAAAGCTGGGAAGCAGACTTCCAGAGATGTTGTATTATTTATCTCTTTTGCCTCCCCTGTGTCTTTTCCGACAAAGAAATTAGAGCTGTGTTTGTGTAAACTGGTCACCCTTTCCAGGGAACTAAACAAACAACATGGGCCTTCCCACTCATTAAACTAGGGGTTAAGCTCAAACCGTTCAAAAACTTTGTTTGCTATTGCCAGGCCTGGTTCCTAGAAATGACTTAACATAGCCACGTTGCTCAGCATCCCTAGTTGCACTCATCTAATCCTCCTTTTTTCAACCTTCCCAGGTAGACCAGACAGGAAACATGACCAGATGAGCTAATTCTATTTCATTTATTTTATCGTAAGGCTACATTAACAGAATTTTGCAAGTCTCTACAGGTACCGTGTTTCCCCCAAAATAAGACCCAGCTGGAAAATAAGCCCTAGCATGATTTTTCAGGATGCTCGTAATATAAGCCCCCCCCCCAAAATAAGCCCCAGTTAAGATTGTCAGCCAGACGGAGGCATTTAGTACCGAATTTCCCTGAATATAAGCCCTAACTGGAAAATAAGCCCTAATGTGTCTTTTGGAGCAAAAATTAATATAAAATCTGGTCTTACTTTCAGGGAAACACGGTAGTCCTCGACTTACAACAGTTCATTTAGTGACTGTTCGAAGTTACAACAGCACTGAAAAAAGGGACTTATGACTGCTTTTCACACTTACAACTGCTGCAGCATCCCCAGGGTCACGTGATCAAAATTCCGATGCTTGGCAGCTGGTTCATATTTATGACGGTTGCAGTATCCCAGAGTCATGTGATCACCTTTTTCGATCTTCTGACCAGCAAAGTCAATGGGGAAGTCAGATTCACTTAACAACCGTGTTACTAATCGAATCACTGCAGTGATTCACTTAACCACTGGAGCAAGAAAGGTCGTAAAATGGGTCAAAGTTCACTTAACAAATTTTTTTCACTTAGCGACAGAAATTTGGGGTTCAGTGGTGGTCGTAAGTCGAGGACTGCCTCCAGTACAAATCTCCCGTTGTCTCTTTTACAGCCTGAGAAGACAGCGAACTTCCTGAGTCTCCTTCTCTGTCCATCTCGCAGCTGCAGGCTATGCTGTCTCTCGCCTGACCATTCGGTGGACGGTGCCTCTTCTCCTTATCTCCGGAGGACATTCCAATGTCCCATTGCAGTTTTTTGTGCTTGCCTATTGAAGCTGTGATGTTTAAGTTCAGAATATTACTACTGTTGTGAACTTAGAAGACCAAATTGTTAGAAGGTGGGAAATCCTTAAAATAACCATTACATTTTCATTAGTTTAAAGCCACCATCCTGGCTTCCACTGATCATTTCCAATATTTATTTATTTATAAATAAACAAACCCTGGGCAGCTTACAACAACAACACCAATAATTTTATTTATTTATTTGTTCGGGCTTGTATGCCGCTCCTCTCCGGAGACTCGGAGCGGCTAACAACATATGTATAAACAACAAATTACAATAAAAATCCCAAACAAAAAATATCTCAAAATACAATAAAACACCCACTCATATTCAACAGTCAACCACAGTCATCCCCAGGCCTGTCGGCAAAGATGAGTTTTAAGATTTTTCCGGAAGGCCGGGAGAGTCGGAGAAACGCGGACTTCAGGAGGCAGTTGGTTCCAGAGGGCGGGCGCCACAACAGAGAAAGCCCTCCCCCTAGGGCCCGCCAGACGACATTGTTTCGCTGACGGGACCCGGAGGAGGCCGACCCTGTGTGCTCTCACCGGTCGTAGGGAAGTATGTGGCAGAAGGCGGTCCCATAAATAATAATAATAATAAAGTTGGAAGGGACTTTGGAGGTCATCTAGTCCAACCCCCCTGCTCAGGCAAGAAACCCTGTACCATTTCGGACAAATGGCTGTCCAGTCTCTTCTTAAAAACTTCCAGTGTTGGAGCACTCACCGCTTCTGGAGGCAGGTTGTTCCACTGGTTAGTTGTTCACACTGTCAGGAAATTCCTCTTTAGTTCTAGGTTGCTTCTCTCCTTGATTAGTTTCCATCCGTTGCTTCTTGTCCTATCTTCAGGCGCTTATAAAAAAATTAAAACTGCACAAGGATAAAAGCATAAATAAACTACTACCCACAATCAAATACAACAGCCCAATTAAAAGATGAGGGCAGGAACAGGATGGGTGGGAATTGGAACTTGTTGTTAATCGATCCTTCACCTATAAAAAGGTTTACCATGGGGTTTTTTTCCCTCAAAGAGTTAAATTTTCATGAGTCTTATTACCAAAACCCAATTTATGCCCCACAAGGGACCCAGGATACAGATAGTCCTCAACGTACAACCACAATTGAGCCCAGAATTCATGTTGCTAAGTGAGACATTTGTTAAGTGAGTTTTGCCCCATTTTGTGACTTTTCTTGCCACATTTGTTGAGAGAATCACTGCAGTTGTTAAATTGGCAACATGGTTGTTACGTAAATCTGGCTTCGCTGTTGACTTTGCTTGTCAGAAGTTCGCAAGAGATGGTCGTGGGACTTCCATACATTCCAACCGTCATGAATACAAACCAGTTATCAAGCATCCCTGTGGCATACCTTCCCTACTTCATAGTCCCGGGCAATCCAATCCAGTTATAAAACAGAAGCATCAAACTTTTGACACAGATGAGGACATGACATCAGGCACCACTGAGATCAGGTTCTGTATCTCAAACTCTTCCCAGAACTCATTTGTTGTGAAGCTTAATTGGGAGTCCTCCAGAATCCTCCCTCAAATGAATGAAGGTGCAGAAAAACACTTCCCATTCAGTTCCAAAGGGAATTTCTGAAAAAAACACGTGGGAGGCCTTGGGATATCGGTGTCCATTCAGGTGACCTATCTAGGAACTGAAACAGCTTTAGGCAAGATTAAATATACATGTGATTGATCAATAGCACAACAAGATCAGAGGGGTGTTCTATACCAGCGGTTCTCAACCTTTTTCAGGCCGCGACCCCGACCTGCGCCGCGCATGTGCGGCGCGACGGCCCGCATCGCGCATGCGCAGTGCTACCCCACGCATGCGTGGTGCTGCCCCCTGCGCTGGCCGAGGGGAAAAGGGGAAAAAATGGCGGACTGCGGTGTTTGGCGACCCCCGTGAAATGATCGTTCGACCCCAAATGGGGTCGCGACCCACAGGTTGAGAACCGCTGTTCTATACGCTTCTGGCTCAGACAAGTTCTTTATATTGATCACGGATATCCAGCAGGTACAAATATCCCACCAAACAGTGGTAAGTATGACTTGAAGCAGCTGTGAGTTTTCAGAAGGACAGCCAATTTCTCTGAAAAATAAATGAAAGGATAGACTAGGCCAGAGATCCCCAACCTTTTGGGCACCAGGGATCAGTTCGGTGGAGAGAGGTTTTTCCGCGGACCGGAGGGTGCGTGGTTTTGTGTGCTGACTGCATCCCGCAGATGGGGCTTTGCTTGTTTGTGTGGACCGGTTGCTGACATGCCGTAGCCCGGTACCAGTTCACGGATTGGGGGTTGAGGACCCCTGGACTAGATCATTGGAGTATCTGTAAATGGTTATTAAGAAAATTGCTGCAATTGTTAAGTGAATTCACAGTTGTTAAGTGAATACCACAGTCATAAGTCTGAACCCATTCTTCCAGATGAGTGGGATTTTTCCCCCCAGAAACAGGCAAAAAAGGTAGTGAATCGTGATCATGTGATGTCAGGACACTGTTGTAAATATGAGCTAGCTACCAAGCACCTGACTTGTGATCACAAGAAACATAGGGGTGTTGTGATAGTTGTATGTGTAAAGACTAGACATTTTTCAGCGGTGTTGTAACTTTGAATACTTGCTAAATGGATGATCATAAGTCAAGAGCCACCTATAGTCCACCTGTTGTGTTGTATCTAGATATTTTATGACATAGTAAGCCATCCAGAGTCATTTGATAGTGAGATGGGCAGCATATAAATTTAATAAATAAATAAATAAATGATTTCCTGTCAACATAGCTGTTTCTGGATGAGTCAGCAAAGCTGCTGGCCATGCTAATTGGGGATGATGAGAACTGTATGTGGGAAGTCAGCCCCCCAGAGAAGGAAATATTAAAAGGGCAAAATATTATATTTCCTCCAAGGATCTTAAAGAGGCAGAAAAGCCTACCCAGTTTTCTTAATAGCCCCAGTTCTCCCTTCCCCAAGCAGAAACCAGCTCTATAGAGATGCAGATGTAAATCCGGGGAGATAGGAGATTAAGAAGACAAAGACCTAAAATCTACATACCCCACCCAAGCTCTAAGAGTCATCAGCCCCAGCCCCAGGGAAGCAGGATATGACCTTTGGTCATAATAGGATTAACTCACAAAGGCCAAAGGGCACACCCAAACTCAGGTCACAATACATGACATAGGAAATAGCCTCAAAACAGGAACAGGAAACAAAAGGCTCCAGAGGGTATAAAAATCCACTTCCTACATGTGCTCAGTCCTTTTTTTCACTTCTCTTGCTGCCAGAACCATCTTCCTGCCTGGCTCTCCTCTCCAATAAACTACAACCTTCTTCCCAAAGCAGTTGCCATGTTTATTCCCAGGTTAGATGAACCAGGACGAAGACTTTTCTTCCAACATGTAATATAAACCATTGGGAAGATTGCTTGATTGGGAAAAGCTGCATTAGAAAGCTTTCCCCAAAACAATACAAAGGGATTTCACATTCTGGCTGCATTATATCTAGCAAACCCCAGTTGTACATGCAGAGATGTTGGCTTGCTTGGCAAATAGTCGAGAAGTTAGGATTGCTCAAAAGGATGTCATTGCAAAACAACTCAATAGACCCCCCCCCAATCCCTGAACAAGAAGCCAAGGATCTCAGCTGACAAATCAGTTGATGCCTGCAGAAGGGGAGTGAAGGTGGGATTACAAAAATATCCAGCCAAAACAACAGCTGTGAATGGTTTCCCCTCCTCCCTACTGTAGATTTGGACCACTCTACTAGGACACTGATAACCCCTAAAAGTCTAGGCACCAGCAGGAAAGAAGCAACATTTTTCACTGCTTTGACAAGCCAGGGAAGACACCTGGATCTCCACAGAGTTGCGAAGAAAGATGAAAACAACAAAGGGAATGAATGAAGAAGCCACAGGCCAGTCAGGAAACAGGAAGGAATCATATTTCAAATGCTTATTGGTCAACTGAAGAGATGTGGGAAACCTGGTCTCATGCAGATGTATCAGACTACAACTTGTAAAATCCCCAGCTAGTATGATGAAGAGTCACATTGGTTAAGTATTATGAAAGCAACTGTTGGTAGCCAGAAGACATGAAAATAGGGGGAAACAGGTGTCAAGCAATTTGGTTTCAGAGATTCTTTTTTCTTTTGCTCCAGAAAGCAGGATTAGATCTAATGGACAAATTTCCAGAATGGTTGATTTTAAATGAACATTAAGGGCAAATACTTAAGGCCTTTAGCTCCTACTGAATTATCTGGTGGGGAAAAAAGGAACTCCCTTTGTTCAATCTGCTTATCCAACAGTATTTTCAATTCTTGGATAGAGGGTTTTTAAATAATGTTTTTATTTCCAAAGTTAAAATACAAAATCCAAAAACACAAAGAGAGGGGGACAAAAATAAAAACAGAACAAAACAAAACCAGAAGAAATGTGCACACAAACAAGATAACGAAAATGCACATAGATTGTCCCTC
The DNA here is from genome assembly GCA_034064705.1 of Bothrops alternatus. Taxonomy (NCBI): domain Eukaryota; kingdom Metazoa; phylum Chordata; class Lepidosauria; order Squamata; family Viperidae; genus Bothrops; species Bothrops alternatus. The sequence continues at coordinate 1,105,282 of JARGCV010000132.1, forward strand.
TGCTGAAATACTGATAAATATATTACAACAGATACAATATATTTCCCATCTTGCAAAATAGGCCTACAATTTACGAACTTCTCGATCTCTGTTTACTGAATTACTATATGGCATTAGAAAATATTACAAATATGAAAATCTTTTATGCTTAAACCAATTCGAGCCACCATCAATCTACTGTAAAAAAAAAAGCACGTAACAAGTAATCCCAACAATGAGATAAATTTGAATAGAGATTTGATACATTAAAAAAGAAAATGAAATTTCACATTTCTTTAGGGTTTGTAGAAGAATATCTTACTGCTGTTTAGGATTTGTATAAAACAAAATTGTAGCTATAAAGCAGCACAGACATCTGGTAGAAGCCATGTTGACATCACACAAGCGATGGCAATGATGTCATTATGCATTGCAGAAAATTTGTGTCGGTTGCATGATGACATGATAACACATATGACATCACTGGCCTCTTCCTGGTGGACACCCACATCAAGGCGGCCGTTGTGGTTCCATCAAGCAAACAAAAAAACTGGAGCTTATAAAGTGACTCTGAGATAATAGTGTCTCAGGACTGAGATCTTGTTGTAATTCCCCCATTCTGGACTACGATTCTGACAGAGGCACATGGCGTCTTGTGGTTTTCACCATGAAAACATTGTGTTGGAACTCAAAAGAACATGCTGAACAGGAGATGAACAGGAGTGGCCTTCCGAAGACTAATGATCTACTTAAGGGTAGACCGTATCTCCTGGCTAGTCTAGTTAGAAGTAGGTCAACACACCACCAGAGCTATCAAATGAAAGTCAGGAATTTCAAATATTTAAACCTTTTGTTGAAAACATTCAATTTCTGGAACAACTGCTTCTGTGGTATGATTTTATGTTTTGATGCCACATAATATACAGGTAGTCCTTGACTTACAGTATAACCATTCATTTAGCAACCGTTTGAAGCCACAACGGCACTGAAAAAAGTGACTTGCAACTGGTCCTCACGCTTGTAATCATTGCAGCATCCCCACAGTCACGTGATCAACATTTGGATAGTTGGCAACTGATGTGTATTTATGACGATTGCAGCATCCTGGGATTACACGATCCCCATTTGGGACCTTCACAGCCAGCTTCTGACAAGCAACGTCATTGGGGGGGGGAAGCATGATTTGCTTGAAGGACACATGATTCACTTAATAATTCACAAATTCACTGTTAAGCAGTGATTTGCTTAACAACCGTGGCAAAAAAGCTTGTAAAATGGGGAGCAAATCACTTAAGATCCACCTTGCATAGCAGCAGAAATTCTGGTCCCAATTGTGACTGCAAGTCAAAGGCAACCTGTGCAAAGTGGAATGGCGATATTGGAAAAGGAATTCAAGAGATTAGGAGAGGAAAAAGTAGGGCTTTTTTTTTCCTTCAGGAGGCCAAGTCTACAGGTTTGGCCAGCTGTCACTGAGGCTGAAGTGTTAATAAAAGAAACACCGCCAAGCACCAGCTCCCAGTCTCGGGCAGCGATTGCAGTCAATGTAAACCTTCTAATTTTGTCCCACTGCTCTGCTGTCTGTAAAATTCATCAGTGAATGGCCAGGCATTTCAGCACTTCAAGAAGAGGTGATAAAAATAGAGTGCAGAGGAGAGCAAGATCTTTAAAATCCAGTTGACCTGCAAGCATTTAGCCCCCTCAGAGAGACAGAGAGACAGAGAGAAGAGAAGAGAAGAGAAGAGAAGAGAAGAGAAGAGAAGAGAAGAGAAGAGAAGAGAAGAGAAGAGAAGAGAAGAGAAGAGAAGAGAAGAGAAGAGAAGAGAAGAGAAGAGAAGAGAAGAGAAGAGAAATTTGGTCTTCACGTGCAGCTCCTGCAATTTTTTTTCCTGCCCATCCCCACAATATTGTTTTCACCCTTCTCCCCCACCCAGAGGGAGACCACCTTAAGTCTGAGGTGTAAGCAGAATCCAATGCTTTTGTCAAAATGACCAAGCAGCACTGTGGCTTCTGAAGCTTCTGTGGTAATGTTGTGATGCTGTTTTTGTTGTTTGGCTTCTCCTTATCAGGGGTTCTCAACCTTGGCAACTTTAAGACTTGTGGACTTCAACTCCCAGAATTCCTCAGCCAGTCTTAAAGTTGCCAAGGTTGAGAACCCCTGCCTTAAGTCATCCTGAGGTGTAGCTCTGTCAAATTATAATTTTAGATAATAATTTTAGAAAGTGAGATTTACCGACCTCACTGCAAAGTTTTGTTGAGACTAGGGGTCATAAATTACTCAGTTGTCAACACTTGAATGAGAAATTAATTTTCTGCTAGAGGCTAGGGAAAATAAAGTTGTAATTTCCCCCCCCATCCAAGTTCCCAGATGCCTTGACATCTATCCACTGACCCCAGATTAAGAACTCCTGTTATAAAATAAGAAGACAGAAAGCCAGTTTATTTGACCAGGGTGCCATGTTCCAATTTATCTGAGAACTCAAGAGATAAACAGGTTATTATTCCAGACTGACATAGAGACCTGTAAAATATTGGTGGTCAGCAAGTGCCTGGGGGGAACCACTTAATTTTAGCACTGTGACTCAGAGGGTTTTGATGCCAGCAAGACTGGTGTTAAGTAGATTGGCATCCCCAGGGACCATTCCAGTGTCATGTAAGAAAGCAACTGGAGAATAAGTTAGGAGGACAGCTGGCTATGCTTATTTGTCCTCACACTTCTAGGGATCCAACAACATCTTTCATCTCCCATGAAAGCTACAATTGCTGCTGGCCTCAGGACTGGGATTCCCCAGTGACTTGACCCAAGTCATGAAAAGATGATTCCATAGGGTAGAAGATGAGAAGGTGACCTTACCTACCTCCAAGGCTCCATCTCTAGCCAAAGGTAAAGGAACCTGGATTTCTTCAAATTCTTGAAACTCTACCTGGATTTTTTTTTTTTTTTGCCATTGGCCACATTCATTAAGGTAGAAAAAAGATAATGTGCAAATCACATTTCCAACTCTGGGGTCCTATCCAGTGTTACCTATGCTTGTCCATTTTAATCTGGCCTTTCTGTCCATTTTCTGGGCTTCCCCAGTATATTAAATTGATAACTAACTGCATTAATCCAACCAGATTTAGCATTCTGTGTAAAAGCAGGTGCTGTTTTTGTGGATTGGCCTGATTCAATATTGTGTGAACCCAGCCAGTGTAACTTATAAATTCATGGAACATTTGGAGGCAATATTGTCTAATCTTGCATGTAAAATACACTATATTTCCCTTTCTGCAGTTTTCAGCTATAAAATGTCTCAGCAGATCAAGCAGTTCTAAAGTCAAAGTGAAATTTCTTTTTAACAGCTCCTTGTAAAGAATTTAGGGGCGACCTCTAAAAAAATTCTGTTCCAAGGAAAGAGTATTTCCAATGAGTTGTTGGAGATATAATTCCATGGCTAAGGCTGTCATTCTTTGTAGATAACTATTTGGAAGTAAGCTATGTTGAACACAAGCTGACATAGCGAGGAACTTGCTTAAAAAAAGAACCCAGGAATAGAAACTCACGATGGTGCAGATCACGTTGCTCTTCTGCTGATAATTATTGCAAAGACCAGTAACTGTTTGTTTCAAATTTCCAGGAACCAGGTAGCAATCATTCAGTTCATCTTATCATTTCTCAAACAATTCAGTTTTTGTGATCTTTGTGAGAAGTCTGCATGTGGAGAGAGATGCTGTTCAACTTTTTTAGTGTATGCTGAGAAGTTCTACACAATTTGGGCAATTCTCATTTAATTGGTTCAAAGAGAATTTACTCTAGAAATTTCTTTCAAAGGAGAAGACTACTGAGAAATAATAATGAGTGAAATTCAGTTGAACATTCTACATCAGCATTTCTCAACCTTAGCTACTTTAAGATGTATAGGCTTCCAATCCCAGAATTCCCAAGCCAACAAAAAAAAACAACACCAAAAACAAGAACCCAGTTTAAAAATGAGTGTGGTGTTATGCTATCATACTATCAATGGTTTACTGCAGAAAGCTCAAATGTAGATTATCTGTGACTGGAAGCTGGCCAAATATCCACCTGAAGTTACCTAACAAGGGAGAGTTTATCTAATCTAAAGGTAATTAATTTAGTTTTCAAATTAATGTTGCCAATGAGAAGCAGCTGAAACCTACCTCAAAGGAATTTTTTGTCTGCATGCTCATAATCACTAGCTCAGAGGTTCTCAACCTTGGCAACTTTAAGACTTGTGGACTTAAGCAAAGCTGGCTGAGGAATTCTGGGAGTTGAAGTCCACAAGTCTTAAAGTTGCCAAGGTTGAGAACCCCTGCGACTAGCTGATTTTTTTCACTCCCCTGCAGATGCCTGTGTAATACTTATGGAAGATACAATTTGACACATGTGGACAATTGGGGATGACTGCCCAGGATAATTATTCTCTGAGAAGGAAGGAAGGAAGGAAGGAAGGAAGGAAGGAAGGAAGGAAGGAAGGAAGGAAGGAAGGAAGGAAGGAAGGAAAGGACCTCACAAGAAGGAAGGAAGGAAGGAAGGAAGGAAGGAAGGAAGGAAGGAAGGAAGGAAGGAAGGACATCACAATTAATAAAGTTATTGGTATACAGGCTGTGAAAGTTGGACCATAAGAAAGGCTGAGCGCCAAAGAATTGAGGCCTTTGAACTCTGGTGCTGGAGAAGACTCCTGCGAGTCCCCTGGACTGCAAGGTGATCAAACCGGTCAGTCCTAGAGGAGATCAACCCCGACTGCTCTTTTGAAGGCCAGATCCTGAAGCTGAAACTCAAGTACTTTGGCCACCTAATGAGAAGGAAGGACTCACTGGAGAAGAGCCTGATGCTGGGAAAGATCGAGGGCAAGAGAAGAAAGGGACGACAGAGAATGAAGTGGCTGGATGGAGTCACAGAAGCAAGAGGCGGGAGCTTAAATGGACTCCAGAAGATGGTAAAGGACAGGAAGGTCTGGAGGAACGTTGTCCATGGGGTCATGATGGATCAGACACGACTTCGCAACTAACAACAACACTTGGTATACAGGAAGGACAATTTTCAAAAAATCTGAGCAACTGTTGATCAAAGAGGCCTGAGAGAGTCTCAGCTGTTGCTTGGAGGAGTGTTGATCTAACTCTCACAGTTCTGGCTGGCAAAAGTGAGCAGATCTGTATCATTGCTTGCTTTCCTTCTGGGTAATGCTATATACCACCACCCTTTGCTTACTATGATAGAGGTCAAGGTTCTGGTAATAGATTGATCCCAAACACTGAAATAATCACCTGTCCATGATTTATGCTATCTGCCCTTATTGATTTAACATGGTTATTTCACACTCATTTTGCAGAAGAAAATAATGAGTTAGGAAAAGCTTGTTATATTCTCTGGGAATACATGGAGATTTTCCTAATGTTGCAATAGGCAGATTGGAAAGAGCTTGTGATGGCACCCCAAAGCTATCTTCTACATCTCGATATATTTAATAACACTCCAAAGAAACCAATTTTCCAGGACAAACACATTCATGGGCTAAACTACAGACCATAGTTCCAGGTCACAGTGATTGGATTCACACATTACCCCAAACCATCATATGATTATAAGGTTATTTTAATTTGGGCTTCCTGTTTTGGGGAAATGCAATTACGATGATTTGTGAGCCAGAGTTTATGGCTTAACTTTTGTGTGAAGCCAATTTTAATCAGCCATGATGAAGTGAACCACAAATTCACAAGACGTGCAAATCTGCTTTGTACAACCCACAGGTTTCACTGTTGCAGATTGCAGCCTTACCTTACCCACCAATCTAATGCAATGTTTCCCAAACTTGGCAACTTTAAGATGTGTGGACTTCAACTCCTAGAATTCCTTAGCCAACCATTCTGGGAGTTGAATTCTGAGGAATTCTGGGACTTGAAGTCCATAGTTGCCAAGGTTGAAAAATACTGATCTAATGCATACATACTGTGAATTGTCTCCATAGAACTCATTCTCTGGTAGTGTGTTAATGATTATAACAGGATACAGTTCATTAATGATATGAATGTTTAGGAAGGACATTTTTTTAAAGAACATAATGTTTTCTAATCTACGGACCACAAACAACTGGCAAAAGAACACAGTTATTGGACAAACAGGGTTCTGACATTTATAATATTGATACAGTACATACTCAAAACAAGATATAGTGGTCAGCTAATGGAAGAAACAATGACACTTTAATACCTTCACTCTTTTTGGAATAACTGCACATTGTACCAGGGAACTTGGCTGTGTTCTTAGTTGCCCTGGGATGAGGAAAGTTTCTGTTTCCTAATGACATAGAAGTCCTCCGTGTGAGAAAATGTACTATTGTATTAAAATCACAAGGCCGTATGTAAGATCTTCAAGTTTCGCATAAGCTACAACACATTAGATACTCTTACCCTACCACAATTGCTGACGACAGCAATATGCATGGCTCAGCTACAGCAAAATGCCTCCCCATACTTAAATACATTTAAAATTGCAGGCTGATAATATTTAATCAACCCTGCAGGCTGAACATCAGACCTAAATCAGTCAAGATACAATGGTGTGAACACATGCCATTTACAAATGCCATTTACCAAAGTAAACAGATTGCCCTAGAAATGGACTAAAACGTCTCCTTTGGACATAGCACAGCTGCTGTTTTCCCTGTCTGAGGGGAAAGGTTGGTGTACTGTAAGAAATAACCAAATGAACTGAGTTTATCATTAATAAATTTGGGCTGAACGCAAAGCATATTTATTGATAGAGAAAAGACTGAGTTAAATAAACCAGATCAAATGAAACTAATATGGATAGCTCATACCAACTAGCAAGAGATTTGCAATTATTTTCAAAATTGCCAAAGCAATTCTTTGTTTTCTTATTGATTGGTAGAAGCTTCATATATCTGCAGAAACTAAATAGTACTCTGGGAAGGAGGAGGAAAATATTCTTTTACTTTTAGTTAGAGAGGCAAATTTGTTAGCCTTATGGTCACGAACAGGTTTTCCATTTCTGAAAAGTGCTACTCTGCACCACACTTCATTTTGAAGCCGTACTCCCCACATTGGTAAATTTGATTCCATCTTGTTTACATTTAATCACCATGCATCTCCAGCCACATCTTTGATATTCACTTTTGCTGACATCTAAGGTGACCAACTTTTTTACAATGAAAAGGAGGACAAAAATAAATTGAAGAAAAAATATCATAAATAAAAGAAACATTTTATTCATTGCAACAATAATACAGAATGCACTATAATATGATAAATGCATAATAAAAACATTTTTAACAATAACATTTTATATTGTAATTATGCTTACATGCCGTGCCCCCGCCCACAGCCGCCCTGCCAGCACTGCTGCCCCACTGTGTAGAGCGGGCCCCATGGCTCCCAAAGCACCAGCTGTGCCGGCTCTGGCCCCGGGGGGCAGCCCACCATCAACACACCCTGCATGCAGCTGCCCCGCCAGCACACTGCCCACCCTGCGCAGCCCCGTGTAGAGCAGGCCCCGTGGCTCCCACAGCACGGGGGGCAGCCGGCCACCGCCGCCCCTCACACCCCTGCCCGCAGCAGCCCTGCTGCCCCTGCCTCTTGCGCCCGCAGTCATTACCATCAAAAAAAGGTGCCAGAATGCCGTTCTGAGCATTCTATGAGGAAAAAAAAGCCCTGCAGATTAGTCTTCAAATATCAAAAAGGACATGTAGGAGGACACTTTTCAAGGGAGGACAGAACTCACAAAAGGAGGACTGTCCTCCCTAAAGGAGGACGGTTGGTCACCTTATGACAGGGGTTCTCAACCTTGGCAACTTTAAGACTTGTGGACTTCAACTCCCAGAATTCCTCAGCCAGCTTTGCTGAAGTCCACAAGTCTTAAAGTTGCCAAGGTTGAGAACCGCTGCCTTATGACATCACATTACATTTTAGAAACCACCTCTAGGGGAAGGGTACCTGTGGACCTTGGAGATGAGGCTGCAAATTTCTGCTCTACTTAAAGCTAAAAAAAATCTGAAGAAAGTAGAACTGAAGTCAGTGTTGAATCAGCATTTAGCATGAAGTAGGCTGACTATATCCAGACCGCCATCTTTCCTCTGATATTGAGAATATACTGCAATACAGTATACAAATAATCCTCAATTTACAATCGTTCATTTAGAGGCCATTCAGAGTTACAAGGGCACTGAAAAAAAGTGATTTACAACTGGTCCTTGCATTTAGGATCATCACAGCATCCCAATGATCACGTGATCAAAATTCAGGAGCTTGGGAACCAGCATGTTGCAGCATCCCCAGGTCATGTGATCACCGTTTGCAATCTTCCCAGCCGACTTTCCAGCACAGTCAATGGGGGAAATCGGATTCCCTTAATGATTGCAGTGATTTGCTTAACAACTGTGGCAAAAAGGTCGTAAAATCAGTTGCAACCCACTGAGCTACTGCCTGGCTTAGCAGTGAAAATTCTGATTCCAGTTGTGGTCATAAGTTGAGGACTATCTGTAAGTTGGAGTCAGCTGCCCAGAGTTACCTTGAGGTAAGATGGGTGGCCTATAAATTTTATAAATAAATAAATCTAGATCTCTATGCTAAAACTGAATAAGCATATTTAAAGCAGTTCTGTGCCCATTTCTGTTTCACTTTTGAATGCTGTTTGAGAGGTCATATTGTTCCTGGAAAACAATGCGGCAGTCAAGAGAATGCTAAGTTTTTCAAAGGGGGGAGGATATCTTTGGACTAGGGAGGGGAACAACTGAACACTTTCACTCTTTAGTGCCAGGACAAGGAGGGAAAGTTGAAATGGGGTATCCTGGAAGAAATAGCACTAGCAATAGCAGTTAGACTTATATACCGCTTCATAGTGCTTTACAGTCCTCTCTAAGGGGTTTACAGAGTCGGCCTGTTGCCCCCAACAATCTGGGCCCTCATTTTACTGACCTCGGAAGGATGGAAGGCTGAGTCAACCTTGAGCCGGTGAGGATCGAACTCCTGGCAGTGAGTCGAATTAGCCTGTAATACTGCATTCTAACCACTGTGCCACCATGGCGCAGAAAGCATGATTAGCTGGAAAACGTTGTGTTGTGATAATTTATTGCAAGTCCTCATGTTAAGGCTAATATGGGTACATTAACCTTGTAACTGATACCCCCTTATTGATACTCAGTATTGCAAAAGGACAGAAAGAAGTCTGTGTACTGAGAAAACAGAAAATGCTCAGTAATATGGGTGAGAAGCTGGCAGAATAGATTCAATCTGGCAACACCCAGATGTTCGATCTCTCCCAGCTGGGATTTTCCCAAGCAGATTGAACCAGCTACACCAGATGGATTTACAATGCAGTTTTGGCTCATTCTTCCTGTTTACTAACAAGTTTTGTCTTCTAGAAACATCATACCATAGCCTGGAATTGCTTTTCCTTAGCCAGCCATCGTTGTCTGTCACTGTGGACTCATCCGTGACTTCCCAGAGAGAATGCTTAAAACCCAGCAGTCAGGACTGGCTCTTGACCCATCCAGAGGTCCATTATTCCCCTTTGTATCAAGAGTTCCATAACTGCTGAGCTTCCACCATTTTTTCAACTAGCTGTCTCCTCTTGAAACAGATTTTTGCTGTTTATCTACTTCTCCACTCTTGTTGCATCTACAGATTCTTTTCCAGCAGCCCTATTCAAGACTAGCCAAGAAAATGTTTCTGCAGGCTGTGACATATTTATGAGGGTTTTTTTCAGATAAAATTGCTCACATTCATGCTGACTTAGAGTCTTGCCAGAGAGTTGATCTTCTAAGGAGATCTGAGATTCTATTTTGCTTGTAAAGATGAAAAAGGAGATGAGATTCTTTGTCCCATTGGCTGGAATGGAATGTATAGTATATGCAGTGGTGGGATTCAAATATGTGAACAACCGGTTCTCTGTGTGGATACTGCTTCCGGAAGTCCGTTCTGGGCCTGGGCCATAAAAAGTTAGCTACCGGTTCTGCCGAAGTGGTGCGAACCAGCTGAATCCCACCACTGAGTATATGCTAGGACAGGGGTAGGCAATCTTGGCTCTTTTATGACTGATGGACTTCAACTCCCAGAATTCCTGAGCCAGCCATGCTGAGGGGAAAGGGAGAGGTTTCCAAGCTGAGCCATGCTGGCTCAGGAATTCTGGGAGTTGAAGTCCACCAGTCATAAAAGAGCCAAGGTTGCCTACCCTTGGTCTAGACCAGAGGTGGGAAGCATGGCTGGCTCAGGAATTCTGGGAGTTGAAGTCCATGAGTCATAAAAGAGCCAAGGTTGCCTATCCCTGTGCTAGGATTTGGGAGATGCTTCATGCCTCTTTTAGAGAAGGAAAGGAACCATCTTTTTTTCCAGGAGACAGTGGTATCTCTGCTTCAGAAGAGACTATCTTCCAGTCTAAACATTTTTGGACTGTTTCTGACCCGTCTTCCTTTCTGGGAGTTTGGAGAAGGTAATTGTACAGAGAATCCTGAGGAAATATGTTTTCCAAATCCCTTCCTGTCCAAATTCAAAACTGCATGTGAGATGGAAACAGTCATTATATTGGATGTCCAAGGGCTTCCAAGGAGGTCCACAATAATCCTTTCAGCTTTCATTGTGGCTTTCAATATCATCAATCTTGGTAGTTTTCTTCTGAGTTGAGAATCAGAAAGACTCCATTATAATGGTTTCACTCCTTTACTGATTCTAGTCAGGGACACTGTTATCCTATTTGGGGTGCTACAGGGCTTAGGGTCTCCCCCTTGCTATTCAATATTTGTGTGAAACTACTGGGAGGGGTTATGTGTTGGTTTGGGATGACACATAATCAGAACAGTGATGATACTCAGGTGTACATCACCACCCCAGTCCAGCCCGGAGATGTTATGGAGGTTATGACCTGGTCTCTGGAGGCCATGGGGTACTGAACGGATCACAACAGGCTTAAATTAAATCCCAGCAAGATTCAGCTGTTGTTTGTAGATGATAGATCTGGCTTAGTTCCCGTTCCAAGGTTGGCTCAGGATTGAGTTGTATTTCTCTGAAGCAGCAGATCTGTAATTGGGATCCTTCTAGAAGATTCACAGGTCCTTCTCAAGATGTTGGTGTGGCCTGGATGAGTTGGGGATATGCTGTGGCTGATGCCGCAATTTGCAGGTATCCTTGTCTAGTTTTTTTTATTATAACAGGTAGAGATTATGGCATATATAGCCTACTGTTCCCATGCAGCTTTCTTTGAAAATGATTGGGAAATTCAGTTGGTTCAAAGCGCAGTGACCAGGCTTGCAATGAAAAAGAGGAGATTTAGCAGCATTGTGTCTGCTGGGGTCACTGCTCCAATAAGTCATATTGTTAATTTTGACTTACGAAGTTCTATATGGCTCAGCCTGCATGTAGCTCCAGGAGGCAAAGTCATTCTGTAGATCAGGGGTTCTCAACCTTGGCCACTTTAAGACTTGTGGACTTCAATTCCCAGAATTCTGGGAGTTGAAGTCCACAAGTCTTAAAGTGGCCAAGGTTGAGAACCCCTGCTATAGATGGTTGCTGAAGGCTCCCAGCCTATGTGAGATGAAACAAGATGGGGGATTAGTAGCCCCCCACTCTTTGGAACATCCTGACCCTGAGATTCAGGAAACCCTCACCCTGGTTGCCTACTAATAAGATAAGTAGGCTCAGCTTATTAAGCCCACTTATTTTATTAATAAGACTGCTACTGTTATGTTGTTACAACTAGCTTCTGGTGTAGATGGTACAGCTGAGTTATCTTTATAGATTTCCATTTTACCATGATGGGTTACAAACATTTTAATTGAGGTTTGATATTGCATTGGGGTTAGTTTTATTTTGTTCTATTAGTGTAATCTCCCAGAGTGGGCAATGTAGAGGCAGTCCTCAACTTACGACTACCATTTAGTGACTGTTTGGAGTTCTGACCGACCTCTCTGAAGTACATAGGATCCAGATCTGAAGTTTCAATGGATGAGCCCCATTTATGGCTGTTTGCAGTGTCCCATGGTCGTATGACTGTGTTTTACAACATTTTTGCTGAAAACCATTCATTTTGGCTTTCATCAAAACCAGCCCATACCGAATAATTGGTTCGCTTAATAACTGTGCTATACACTTAACGACAGCTGCAAAAAGGTAATAAAATTGGACCAGTCACGTGGGTGACTCACTTTACAGCAATCATGATCTATGACTATAATTGATTGTAAGTTCTCCTGGGTCTCAGGAGAAAGGCGGCATAGAAATTTAAATAAAGTTTAAAGTTTAAATTGGCAGGCAGGGTATGCCTTTTGGTCTTAATTAATTTCTATCCTGAATTTCCACTTGGACCAAAGACAATGGCTATTACTTGATGGTAGGAGCTGCCTCCTATTTTATCCTCTCAACAATCTGGTGAAGGAGATTGGATTAAGACAGGGGTTGTCAAACTTGGCAACTTTAAGACTTGTGGACTTCAACTCCCAGAATTCCTCAGCCAGCCAGCTGGCTGAGGAATTCTGGGAGTTGAAGTCCACAAGTCTTAAAGTTGCCAAGTTTGAAGACCCCTGGATTAAGAGATACTTGACCAGATGAATCTGGGAGGAGAACCATCATTTGTGCCTCATTTTCTTCTTACTTCATCCCTCTGTAATTTTTTTCCATTTTTTTTATCAGTTGAAGTCAATAAGCAGATCAATGAAAGTGTGATTACAATATTGAAACAGCTCTTAGTGTTATTTTGTAACGAATTAGTTTAACTGCCTTGAATGAGAACTATCAATATATCTGATACTTTCAAATCCTGTACTTTTCTTAGATTTGCTGTTTGTAAAGCCAGGATTATCAAAGGCCTTATAACCTATGAAGTCACTTGGGCAGCTGTTATGATCAAGTTGGGACTAGAAGCTGATCCTTTATGATCCAGTCTAACATCTGAGCCACAAACACCCTCCTGTTCCTTATACACAAACTCCAAAGTGTTGTTTTTATTCTAGGTAATCATGTTGTAATTTCTCGGAGCCTTTTGAGGTTCATTTCCCATGAAGAGTTGAGCAACTTACATCTGAACAGTGCCAACTTAACCACACATTCAGTCTGGTGATACAGTTCAAAAGCCCCCAATTTAATGTTCTCAAGAAGGGAGTGTCTTAAAAGCCAAGCATATTATTTGGGAATATGCACTATTTCATTCTAAAAGGTAATGTTTAAGATGAAGGTCTATGTAATACAAGCTGCACACCATTATAACATTTAAATAATGCAAGGAATAGCACCTCTGATTTTTAGATACCAAACATAACTCTGAGAAATACCAGTTTGAACATTTATATCAGGGGTCTTCAAACTTGGCCCTTTTATGACTTGTGCACTTCAACTCCCAGAATTCCTCAGCCAGGCATGTGTGCCTGGCTGAGGAATTCTGGGAGTTGAAGTCCACAAGTCATAAAAGGGCCAAGTTTGAAGACCCCTGATTTATACTTTTCTAAGCAAGTCAAATCCCCTGCCATAACGACTCTTTGGTTGGCCATTCTAAGTCTCCTTGGAGTTATTTCCCTCTTGAAATCTCTCTTAGATGCTCCATGAAGTCAGGTAAGCCTTGAGATCTCTCTCAAGGTGCTTAGGTGCTCAATAGGCATATCCCTTACTCTATGAAGTACGAATAGATGTGCTGCTTTTGTTTCACAGTACTATAAAACAACTACGAGGTCTTGCAAAAATATATTTATTTGTACGCTGTCTGAATTCTACCATCATTGCATGATATGCAAGATTAAAAACAAGGAGCAACACTTTGCTGTCTCTTTCAAACCAGCCAGGAAACTCACTAGGGCAGGACCTATATTAGATTAGTGCTCTATGGTTTGATTTGATAGGTGCTAGGATTTCTTTCTCAGAGCCTGGCCCTTTAAAAGCTGCACAATGAAAGACAGAAATCAACAACCTTTGCTACTTGAAAAAGCTTAACCAGTTGACTACCACCTGCTATGCAAGCTGGTAAGAGCACTCAAACTATAAAAAGACAGATGGCCAGGGGTATCAAATGACTACCCAGAAGGATTTGAATATTCTTAATGAAAGAGATTGAAAAAGCCCAGCACTTCATATGGCTTTATTTACAGCCAATGTTTTCTTTAAAAAAGGTTGAAAGTCCATGCAGGATAGGAAATCTTCCTTAATATTCACAGATATGTTGTGGAGACATCACTGATTGACATAAAGTCTCCTAACAAATTTTGTAGTCTCCCAGGATTTCTCAACCCTGGCAACTTTAAGAGGTGAGCACTTCAACTCCCAGAATTCCTCAGCTAGCTTGCTGACTGAGGAATTCTGGGAGCTGAAGTCCACACCACTTAAAGTTGCTAACATTGAAAAAGCTTGCGTTATCTTGTAATTCCCTTGATTTTGATAGACATCTCTATAAAACAGGCAGATTTAAAAGGGGCATTTTTCAAAGCCTCTTTCTCTCTACCTCAGCAAGTCTGTACCGCCAGAATCCTGCTCCATTAAAGAATTTTATTTTAATTCCTGGACAATTAGCATTTCTGTCTCCCCGTCTCCTGTAAAACTGGCCTAAGACTGAACTGGCCTGACTGTAGCTATTGAATGTATTTCCACCAAGATTCAGAAAAATTATCAACTTATGGGCAATATCTAAAATAGATTTCTCAGAGTTTAAAAAAAAATTCCTTCAACTATTCCAAACTAGTAAATGTCCAGCCACTTTGCAGGTTTTTCTACCTATTACAGCCTTTGGTCTCCTGCCAAACATGATATAACATGGTATATACAAACATGGTATATAATAAGGTCCAATGCTTGAACAGGGGGTTGGACTAGAAGACCTCCATGGTCCCTTCCAAGTCTGTTATTTTGTTATTCTCTTAAACATAGCCCCAGGCTATAATTGTTGAATTGATAATAATGCATGACTGAACTTTATTATTGTGAAAAGCATAGAATACTCCCCCCCATCTTTTTTTTGTTACCTGCATGATTTTCTATAATTCAACCTTAATTCTCTTACCCACCTTTATTCTAAATTAGAAAAACTGCAGTTTTTCTTCATAGGGGAGTTTCTCTATTTTATGCCCCCCCCTTTTGTATCTTTTCCTGCGGGGTGGCAAAAGTCTCCCTTTGCATCTTTTTCTCATTTTGCAAAACTCATATTGGTCCTCACAAATAGGCAGAGCTCTCCTGTCATCTTACGTCCTTCCAGCCAAATAAAGATGTTGTAGCACATTCATTTCCATGCCACTGAACTGAGCATTGCCACACAGAAACAGATCAGGGGATTCCATAGGACTGAAGTGTTGGTAGGATTCCTCTGCCTTTTTTTCTATTGTGGCAGACACAAAGTTAAGCTCCTTCTGAAGCTCTAAGGCGCCCTCTTCCGACAGATATTCTGAAACAACCTAATCTTAATGACAACTCTATTATAGCTGGGGAGACTGTTTTGACACACACACACACACACACACACACACACACACACATTTTTTCCTGAGTTTGTGAAAAATTTGGCTAGGCAGTATTATGCTGACAACATACCAGAATAAAACCAATTAACTGTATTTCTAGCATTCTGGTAAGTGCTGCGTCTTTGGACAAGAAAATTGTAAACCAAAAGATAAACCAAAAGATACCAGCAGGCATATTATATATGTAATAATAATAATAATAATAATAATAATAATAGTAGTAGTAGTAGTAGTAAAGTTGGAAGAGATCTTGGAGGTCATCTAGTCCAACCCCCTGCTCAGGCAGGAAACCCTATACCAGTGGTTCTCAACCTTTTTCAGGTTGAGACCCCCCCACTTGCGCCGCCCATGCAGGGCGCGACCCTGACCCGCGATCCGCGCATGCGTGGCATGCACGTGACGGCCTGAACCGCGCATGCGCGGCGCACGCATGACGAAAAAAAAACAAAAACAAAATGGCAGACCGCGGTGTCCGGCGACCCCCGCAAAACGGTCGTTTGACCCCAAATGGGGTCGCGACCCATAGGTTGAGAACCACTGCCCTATACCATTTCGGACAAATGGCTGTCCAGTCTCTTCTTAAAAACTTCCAGTGTTGGAGCATTCACCACCTCTGGAGGCAGGTTGTTCCACTGGTTAATTGTTCTCACTGTCAGGAAGTTTCTCCTTAGTTCTAGGTTGTTTCTCTCCTTGACGAGTTTCCATCCGTTGCTTCTTGTCCTGCCTTCAGGCGCTTTGGAGAATAGCTTGACTCCTTCTTCTTTGGGGCAGCCCCTGAGATACTGGAACATGGCTATCATGTCTCCCCTTGTCCTTCTCTTCATTAAACTAGACATACCCAATTCCAGCAACCGTTCCTTATATGTTTTAGCCTCCAGTCCCCTAATCATCTTTGTTGCTCTTCTCTGCACTCTTTCTAGAGTCTCAGCGTCTTTTTTACATCGCGGTGACCGAAACTGGATGCAGTATTCCAAGTGTATTCACCGACGTCTTCAGAGGTTCAAACAATTCGGTATAAAACTCCCCCAGCTACAAGGTTTTTAATTTGAAAAAGCGGGCAAAGCAAAAGAGCAAAGGAATGTAATAAATGCAACATAATTCCAATGGAGTACAGACAATCTAAGTAAAATAGTTGAATTTTATGGCAAGAGTTAAGAATATAGGTTACAAATTTTATATATAGCTATATATTTACAAACACACCTAAATGTAATTTATGGCAGAGATGATAGATTCAGATTCCTGCTCTCTTTCCTGTCTTCTCTTAATAACAACCATCTCCCAGTTTTTAATGAAATTGGAGAAGTAACTCTTATCACAAAGGCTGAGCACTACTTTCCTGGACAAAATAGCAGCCACAAGATAACATCAGCATCTCTTTATTCGGCAAGATTTTGAAAACATGTGAATCTTTGAACAGCAAACCAATTATTACTGCAATTCTATCTTGGGATTCTAGGATCCCTTTTCTGAGGAAGATTTGAAAATACACTGGTCAAACTTGAACTCAGTTCTCTGAGGGCCACTTTCCCTGTCCCTTATTTGACTTCTGAAGTTGCATCAGAAAAATAAATTTTGCCTGAAATTCAATATCTCAATATTTAGTAGTTCTATTACAATTTGAATATTCCATGCGCTGAGCCTAAATGTTCCTGGTCTAAATGCTAGAATTCTCAAGAATTTCCCAGCCAGTCATGCAAATCTTTAGAAGTCCTAGAAACGGAAGGAAAAAAGATGTAAGAGTTGCACCCTCCACTTCTACAGCTGGAGTCAACTTTCTCAACCTAGTAGCATCCATCCGCGTGGCTACAATGCTCATTATCTTCACAATATATTTGCTCCTGAGGAATTCTATAATGCATATTTCAGCATGTTTGCACAGAACTCTGAACTTAGATGAGGCATCTGACATTTCACCCACTAACTTCCAATGCTACCTCCCTAAACCCATGCTGACTAACATCAAAAACTCTAACACGGGCAGATCCAGATTAATCTACATAAATATCTAAATATAATTATATTTATCAATAAATATTAATATATCTGTTTTTGTAATATATACTGTTAATATCATTTTTATATTTTTACATCTGTGGTTTTACACATTTGTTATGTGCTGCCCAGAATTGTCTCGGGTAGATAGGCAACTATATAAATTTGATAGATAAATCCATAAATTTGATTGTTAAATAAATACAGATTTCTCAGCCCTCTACAGGCTTGTTAAAACATTGCAGGACAGAGCTGTGGGGAAAATATAGCTGAGAAAATTCTGCACAAAAGGGGGCACAAAAAAACAAATCAGATACTCTGAGAAAAAAGTACAGTCCTACATTTGAGTGGGCACGCCCTATCGTTCACATCCTACGGTAGATGTGGTGCATTCTCTCCAAAGCATTACACCTGTCCACATTACGCATAGATCTCTTCTCAACCAGTTTATGAAAAATGAGAAGCAGTGTCCCTTTAAGGGAACATAGAAACAGCTGTATTTTCCAGCTGCAGAAGAGAAGTGTGGGAAAAATCTCACCATCAGATTTCAACCTTCACATCCCTGCAGCATACAAAGAAGATGATATCTCCATGGCCTGGCGTGGTGAAAAGGCGGCCACCCAAAAATTGCCACCTATCAGCCCCAGGCTAAGAAAATAATAACCAACTATTTATGATGAAAACCGGATTTTCTCCCTCATCTCTTTTAAGCTAAATTAGCAAAACCATTAAGCATCAAACGAGCGCCAACACTAAATTAGAGGAAGGAAAACAAAGATGAGAGATGCAAACAGATCCAGCAGGAAGATCTCCAGGTGATGGTAGCCAAGGTAGGCTTTGGGCAGGGGGGAAACCAGTCGAAGAGGGGGCAGCGCGGGCTGGGGAGAGGACTGCAAAAGGAGGTGACACCAAACACGGCCCTCAGCTCCCTGGAGAGAGAGGTTGCTTGCGCGAAGGACAGCCGCCGGAACAAGCTGTCATCACGACCCAAACCTCCCCGGAAAATCCGTCGTGCATCGTCCGGGATCGCCCTCTACTCCGAGCGACCTCTTGCTCCGTCCCAATAGAACAGAATAGAACTGGAAGGGGCGTTGGAGGTCTTCTAGTCCAGCCCCCTGCTCAAGCAGGAGAACCTGTACCATCTCAGACAGGAGATTGTTTGGCCTCTTTTTAAAAACCTCCAGGGATGGAGCGCCCATGATTTCTGGTGGCCAGCCGTTCCGCTGGTTGATTGTCCTCGCTGTCAGGAAGTTTCTCCTTAATTCCAGGTTGCTTCTCTCCTTGATCAGTTCCCAACCATTGTTTCTTGTCCTGCCCTCTGGTGCCTTGGAGAATAGTCTGAAGCCCTCTTCTTTGGGGCAGCCCCTCAAATACTGGAATACAAATGCGATAAATAAATAAATAAATAAATAAATAAATAAATAAATAAATAAATAAATAAATAAATACATACATACATACATACATACATACATACATACATACATACATACATACATACATACATACATACTGGAATACTGGTGAGAGAACTGCACCGCAGCAGAGGTCAGAAGGGGCCCGCCGCATTTTGGCGCCGCAACGCAAACAACGCAATGCAACACTCCGGCCACGCAAACACCCGCTCTGCAGGGTCCCGGGCAAGTGCGCGAGGCTTAATACAGCGCACGCGACGAGAGAGAGTGAGTGAGTGAGCGAGCGAGCGAGCGAGCGAGAGATAGGCAGCCAATGAGAAGGGGCGCGCGCTCGCCCCCGCGCTCCCTTCCCCAACCCGTGAAAGGGAGGCCAAAGGCCCGCCTCTCCTGCAAACCAATCAGAGAAGCGGGCCGAGCCAGCGTCGAGGCCGCCTTCCCGGAGCGCGGCCACGCCCCTCGGGGTGCGCGCGGCGGGCCCAGAAGGGGGTGTGTCAGGGAACCCGGGAGAAGTAAAGGAGGGGGGGGAGGGGAAGGGAGCCGGATAATGGCGGCCAGGAGGAGAGAGCTCGGCGGCAGCTCTGAGGTAAAGATAAGCATTAAAAGCGACGCTCGGCCGCGTTCGGGAGGCCGGGCTGCGCCAGGGCGGCGAGGACGCCTTTTGACAGGCCCGGAGAGCACGGCGAGCGGCCGGTGCGCGCCCCTGGCCTGAGCCTGTGGAGGCTGCAGCGAGCGGCCCGGCCCTTGGGCGCCCGTGTCTCCGGCCTGGGCGCTGCGGGCGAGGCTTTGCGCTACCACAGCCGCCTGCTGTGGGTCGCTGCGGGAGGCCGTCTGTGTCCCAATACAGAAGCACCCGCCGTGGCTGTCAAACCCCGGCCCGTTCGCACCTAGCTTGACGCCGGGCTGTCGAGTCCGGTGCAGCGGTGGAGAATGAGGCCGGCCGGGGACGCTCTTCGCGGCTGCAGCCGGCCAAGCGCTTGGGAGCCACCGGCGGCGACCGAGGGCGAGCCCGAGGCCAGAGGTCGACGGTGGGTAGACTGCCGGGTTCGGGTCTTTAAAGGCGGCGTTGCCTTGTCCTGTGCCTGAAGGGTTCCCCCCGCTGGCCTCGGCCGAGATGCCGAGCCCTAAAGGGGAGGTTTCCGGCTTCTTTCCGGTGGGCCCCGGCCCGTTGCCCTCTCCTTCCGCTTGGCGGTGCAGGAGCGTTTGGTGCATCTTTGGGAGTCCCCTTTGACGAGGCCCACAGTGTAGATTAGGCCGAGCCGAGCTACAGTGGGGCCTATTCCCCAATCAAGGCGCCTGGGTTGTAAAAGGCCGCGCTGACACCCCCCTCCAGGTTGTGAAAGAGGAAATTGGGTTCCTCTGGAGTTAATTTCATATCCCTGTTGACAATTCTCCTCCTGAACTGAGTACAACAGGGGTTCTCAACCTTGGCAACTTTAAGACTGGTGGACTTCAACTCCCAGAATTCCTCAGCCAGCTTTGCTGGCTGAGGAATTCTGGGAGTTGAAGTCCACCAGTCTTAAAGTTGCCAAGGTTGAGAACCCCTGTTAGACTAAGTTAAGTTGCCTTACACATCATGAACTGAACATTATGACACAATAATTGTGTTGGTCTTCGAAAGGAAATTACAGAAGGACTTTAAGAAGTGTTAGAAGCCAACGATGGCAGATGTCTAATAATAATCAAGATGCTCAGATAATGAAAACACATTTTCTCCCTTTATTAAAAAAACAAACCCAAGGATTTCTCGTCAGATGTTTGGAAATGAATGCTGTGATTGCTGTAATGGAAACTGGTAGAGAAGACTGATTCGAAGCTCAATTTCTTAACTTTGTTTTCTTTCACTGGTCTTAACACAACCCTAAATAAAGCCTGATAAAATCAACATAATCAATACAAAATGACAGGTCACCTACATTTTTCAGCATCAAATCTGCATGAGGATTTAGACCATATTTTGCAACAGGATGCAGTAATTGGATTTTTGGAACTATACAGTGTTTCTCAACCTTGACAATTTTAAGGCACGTGGACCTGGCTGTGGAATTCTGGGAGTTGAAGTCCACAAGTCTTAAAGTTGCCAAGGTTGAGAACCCCTGGAGTAGAAGAATTTGGACTTTTTCCACCCAGGTGCTGCTTTTGCTTCCTAGGAGTGTGATATGCATGACTTGGCCTAAGGTCAGCCTGCCAGAGAGTTCAACTGAGCAGTGGGATCAAGCCAGTTGAAGGTGGGGGTTTGAATAATTTTGCCCCTAAGAAGATATTTCCATAACAACTGTAAGCCTGCATTGTTATCTTTAGAATGTGGTGGGTAAAATTCTAGCCAACCCTACTAGAATGTTCAGAACTGAGCAAAGGTACGAGCAAGAAAGTTGATATTTTGTCCGTTGGATAAAATATATGCAGAAAATATGTTTTGCTGCTGCACAGATGGACCCAGTTTATTTACACTTTTATTTTAAAAATGGGTTTATGAAGTGAAAGTTAAATGGGGAAGGGAATGAGTAGAAGCAGAGCCGTAGATTAAAATTGTCATGATGTATTTCTGTAACTTTCAGTGGCTGTGAAAAGCTGTTTGAATAGCTATGAATTACCCAACACAGCTCTCTGCTCAGATATGCTATGTGTATAATACATGCTCCTTTTTTTCTGCCATTGGAGGATATTTAACAGCATTCCTTGTTTCATTTGATTATTGTGATCTCAGCATTGTTTTCGTACTGCTATAAGAAAAAGATAGCTAAAACATATCTTCCCCTATACTGAACTTATTATTCAATCTTATCCATTTCATAGAAAAAAATAAGGTGCCCATTACTGGATTGTTAAAGTATATATGCCTTTGTTTTATACTTTCATGCATCTTTATATGACTTTCTTAATGTTGCTGAGTATTTTGTTTGTAATATTTTTACATATTATCAAATGTTAAAGACTAACAGAAGTATATTCATAATCAGCATTATTTACTGTCCTACTGGGGGGTACCAGTAGCAAAGTGGGGTACCAGTAATGAGGTTTTGTTTGTTATTCATACTGCGTTTTAGGATATAAAGGTTTTTCAAGGTGGCTTGCAAAATATGAAAAAAATGGTAGAAACATTTAAAGTTAGCCATAAATAGCAGCATTTATTACATTTTTAACTATAGTTACTGGATCAGTAAAACTCCTATTTAAAATCATCCAGATATGTTTTCTATAGTGAGATAGTTCTTAGCATCAGAACTGTTTTCTCCTGTTCTCTGAAATGATAGATTATACTTGCAGCCAGGTGAGCTATGTTAGGCCTTGACAGGTTCATAAAGCTGCAAAAAGATTATCAAGTAACCTTATACCAAACTGCTTAAGACTTTCATTCTAACATCTAGCAGTTGAATAGATACATTATATTATATGACTGAATTCATATGTCATGTTAAATAGTAGTTTCTTGACTAAACTAATTGCTTCAAATGTGCAAAATATTAAGCAATAAATCATGCATTATTTTGTCAGCTACAGTGACTGGATTAACAAAAACTCCATTTTTATCTTGTGTGAAAACAAAAATCAGCTATATTTTTTGTTTTTATTTCCATAGACACCTTGACCTTGAAGATGGTGAGTAGCCAGCCAAAATACGATCTAATAAGAGAGGTTGGTCGTGGCAGCTATGGTGTGGTATATGAAGCAGTTGTAAGGAAAACCTCTGCACGTGTTGCGGTGAAGAAAATTCGGTGTCATGCACCAGAGAATGTAGAATTAGCCTTGCGTGAGTTCTGGGCACTTAGTAGTATTAAAAGCCAACACCCAAATGTAATCCACTTGGAAGAATGCATATTGCAAAAAGACGGCATGGTTCAGAAGATGTCCCATGGTTCCAGTTCTTCACTTTATTTACAGGTAATAAAGTTGTAAATAATGAAAGAGACATTGCATTAAAGGTAAAAAGAAAGTCAGCTATTTGATTATCGAACAGTGAAATAGAGATTGCCATTCCTTATAAATATGGAAAAGCAAATTATTATTATTATTATTATTATTTATTCGATTTCTATGCCGCCCTATTCCAGAGAACTCAGGGCGGCTCACAACACAGTAGAAATCAACATATAAAAATACACGTAAATATAAAACCTCTTAATTTTTAAAAAAAACCAATCATTCAGCATACACACAGACATACACTGGCTTGGGGCAAGATGTTATATGTTTGCTTTTCTGTATTTGATATAGTTTTAGATATTTCAAAAATCTTGTCACTAAGCAACATGAACCTTCAGGGAAACAACAGAGTACACTTCCACTAAAGAACATTGGAAGCTAGGACATTCAGTTAATTGTCTCTAAGTGCTTGTTTAAGCAGAAATGTGGTTATTTACCTTGGGTAAATAATTTTTGTAGCATTGTAAGGAAAAATTGTTCCCATTGGGAAAAGGTGCATTAATAATTCTTTTAAGAGCTTTTATGTGAGACCACTTCAAAAAAAAGAAATAGCTTGATCAACTGTAATGAAATTTATTTTGTTCTTTGAACTCAATTATATATTGAGATTAATAAGATCAAAAATAAATGCTATTAAAATAATATATTAGAAGTCTCTTCTTAAAATGCCAAGGTCAAGTTCTTCTCAGGTTAATTGTCCTCCCCATCCAGTATGCTTCAAAATTATGAAAGTCTGTGAAAACAAATTAGTTTTATTTTTATGCCGGATTTATTTTTAAGCAGATTGCCAAAAGACCTGCTCAGCAATATATATTTCATTAATGGAATATAGAAATACACATTTAAAATTAACTTCGAAAATTAAAAGCTAAAGCCTTTTGTTTTGTAGCTGCGCTATTTTATTGTTTTTTCAGGTTAATCTGGTCACAGTTACACAAATAAAGAGTTGTGCTCAGTGGTCCATTAAGTAAGTTTTATTACCAAGAGTTAAATTAACATTTGGCATTTATATTCATAATGGTAATCTGTGATATCTACCTATAGTTTGTAGTGTTTGTCATTTAACATGGACAATTATGGTTTATTAAACTATAAAGGTTTGGTTTACACAACAGCAATAAACCACTTATAAGCCATAATGATAAATTAATAATAATAATAATAACAATAATGTTAGCGCAAGCCAAACTCATAACATTTTGGATTAGCATAATATATAAACACAGTTTTAGCTGACAAATCAGAAATGAAAGTGTAGTTTGGATTAGTTTTATAAACCACATATAGGCATTTGCAGGAGAGAATGAAATGATGTAATTCATATAATTTTTCTAGTGCATCTGGATATAAATGATGTAAGAAAATCCCTTACACTAAAGAACAGAAAATTCTGTTGAGCAAATGGAAAATGATATTAAATGAACATAGTTCCAAACTATGATTTCCTTTTTTGTTTAGAAGCCAGCATTTTCCTAGATTCGGAGGCCCTTGGATAGTCATTCATGCCTTGATACCTCACGGTTTGATTAATGTGTTGTGCATTGGGATTTGAATCATATATGTTCAATATATACCTGAAATATCTTTGTGTTGTAGCTTGTAGAGACCTCCTTGAAAGGTGAAATTGCCTTTGATCCCAGAAGTGCCTACTATCTTTGGTTTGTGATGGATTTTTGTGATGGAGGTGATATGAATGAATACCTCCTATCCCGAAAGCCCAGCCGTAAGACCAACACTAGTTTTATGCTTCAGCTCAGCAGCGCCCTGGCTTTTCTGCACAAAAATCAGATCATTCACCGTGACCTCAAGCCTGACAACATCTTGATCTCTCAAAGCAGGATGGATGCTAGTGACTTGGAACCGACTTTGAAAGTAGCTGACTTTGGCCTAAGCAAGGTTTGTTCAGCATCAGGACAAAATCCTGAAGAGCCTGTGAATGTAAATAAATGTTTTCTGTCTACAGCTTGTGGCACAGACTTCTACATGGCTCCTGAAGTTTGGGAAGGTCACTACACTGCCAAAGCAGACATTTTTGCATTGGGGATTATAATCTGGGCAATGTTAGAAAGGATCACTTTCATAGACACAGAGACCAAGAAAGAACTCTTGGGCAGTTACGTGAAACAAGGGACTGAGATTGTACCCGTTGGAGAGGCATTGCTGGAAAATCCAAAAATGGAACTACTCATACCTGTTAAGAAAAAGAAAATGAATGCTTGCATGAAACAGCTGATTAAGGAAATGCTTTCTGCTAACCCACAAGACCGGCCAGATGCTTTTGAACTAGAACTCCGGTTAGTCAAAATTGCTTTTAAAGACAGCAGTTGGGACACGTGACTTGTGAAGAAGTACTTTGCCTTTTGGGCAGGAATGTGTATAACAATGGTGCAGCATTTTAAAGAAGCAAAAACCAGACTAATTCACCTTTTAAGTGTCAGGGTTCCATATCTTTTCCCCATTGCATTTCTCTTTATATTTGTAAGCTAAGCAAAAGGTTGTTCTTGTTTCAGTATCCAAATATGTATATTCCCAAACTACATCTATAACAAGCTTTCCAACTTGTCAGGACAATTAACAAGTTAGGCAATAGATGGTTTTCTAGAAATACTTTATGGAATATTTCAAACATTCCAATTTCTTACTGTAGAATCTTGAATGTCCTTGAAGGAGAAGACTTGCGTGCTGGCAATGCAAATCATCAGTCAACTTTGTAGAGTAAATGTGTATATATTTATGTCACAATGGGTGATGTAACCCCTTCCAGTATGGAAAAGATATGTCCCAAATTTATAGAATGCATAGAATTGAATGATTGTGACACGTTCTTTGATACGCCAGTTTCTGTGTCCATTCCTTTTTCTTCCCCATAAAACAATGTGATGAGACAAAAGGAGGTCTACAATATGAAGCACAAGAAACCTCTGATTCAAGCACTGTAGGGAAAATTTTTGTTTTGAAATTGCATTTGTTCGGAAGGTTGTATTAAATATGCTGGTGGCTCATTCCAGTTGAGGTGCCAACACTTTGCTCTGATACATTTAGCTATATTTTTCAAGACTAACCAAATGATTATTTGGTAGACCCACAGTTACTGGTCGCACCTATATTTTGTATTTGATTTTCAGTCTTATTTTAATTCAGGATTTTTTTAAAACTAGCTTTGGTTTTTTTTAAAAAAAGGAAGATTTTTCTGAAAATCTTCAAGTATGGTTCCCTCAAGATTTAGTTTGTTGTCTGGCTGAGATCCATTACTTCTGTTCCCCATACAGTTTGGGTGAAAATTATAGAAAGTTGGCCACTGTTTTCCTAACACATGTACAGACAGCGGCATGTATAAGTAGTTGAACCAGAAGCCTAAATGTTCATTCTGCTACCGTTGTGCCATGCTGATGGTCCATTACTACTGTCGTCACTGTACTGGATCATAACTGGAGTCTGTACTGCTAAAGTGAATCTTTCCCTGTTTTTGTTTTCCTCTGAAGCACTCAGCAACCTGCTTCTCTTCCAAGTTGCTGACTTGCAGGTTGCAGCATTTTGTTCATACATACAATTAAAAAGAATTGTAAACCTGGTGCAGTAAACAAATGAAAACTCAATTTATGAGTAAATTGAGAGGACATAGTGTATTATATGTCTTCATTTTGTTGTCAAGAACTTTTTATTGTACAGGTTGAAACTGTCCTGGTGCCATCAGCTACAGCACAGAAACCAGAAAGTGACCTGCCCTATATTTTCTTACAAGAAGCACTGTAGAAATTATGTTTTGAAATCCTTGTTTGATATGCCTAGAATCTGAAAAGTAGATAAAAAAAGGTATTTGTTTATTCCTTAGCTGCTATGTCCACATTAAACAAGGGGACATTCAAGGGGATATATTTCTAAAACTTGAAAAATACATGTTTTTTTTTTGTTCAGTGTAGTTATCAGTCATGTAGTATAATCCTTTGCTTGCTAATAGGAAGGAAGTCTCACAGAGTTTAGTGAGGTAAGTATGCATAGGATTGTTAGTTTAATAAGTATGCATAGGATTGTTACTTTAATAATTGATACAATTTTGGAAAAAATCAAATTAAAAATCTTCGCTAAAATAACATTTAAAGAAATGTCACATTAACACAGATATATTTTAAGAGAATTTCATGGGGTAGCATGTGTCTGGCTTGCAGTGCTAAATTGTTTTAGCTGAAGATCCAGGTAATGTCCATCCTTTAACTGAGAGGATAAGAAAAGGGCTCAACTTACATACTTTTAGAATATCAGTGTTTCAAAGTAAACAAACGTCTTCATTCTTTAAAGCACCATTTGTGCCTTTAGAGACAAGATTGCATTGCATATAGGATGACTTCTGTGGTTATCCTGTGCTTAATGACATTGTATCTCCCATCAGCTGAACAATTACATAATATTTGTGTTAAACAGAAAGAATATGAGTGCAGGATCTTGACAGTCCTTGTGTATTAGAAAAACCAGGAACTCTCAACCATATATGTCCTAACTAGTCTGATTACTACATACAGTTTCTTGGCACTTAACAAGTCTTTCAGGTTTTGGATGTATTATTTGGTGTACCTTTTAGTGCTGTACAGAATCTACAAATAGAGCGAATTATAATATTGCCCAGTAACACAGTTAATTTTAAAAGTGCACTTGTTTCTTATTTTTAAAAGTTGGGGAAACTTCTATTCATGGTGCTTAGTATGTTGGCATTGAATGTCAACTTGATTGTTCCATTTATTACCTACTGAATAATTATCCCTTAAAATCTCTGTGTGATTTTTGTTGTTGCTTGTGTTTGGTTTGATTTCCTGTAAGTCTTTGAAACCAATAGTAGCAGTTACAGAACAATCCACCAGCGTAACATAAAAGAAAAAAAACAACTCATCAGCACTTCAAAAGAGAAAGGAGTTTCAAAGCTTTCTCTTATAAATTGTAAATTTTATTTTGTGAAAAATTTATTAAGCGGGAAATTATTGTGTAATTTATTGAGTTCATGCCTTTTTTAAAAAAAATAAAAGTCTGAATTGACTCATAAATTGTAATATGATTTTTTTTGTTCTTATTAGCTAAGTGAATTATATTTTGTTAACTTTTCCAGGACAGAATTTTACTGTGTGGTGAAGACAGACAGACAGACATGTTTTTTTGAGCAAGGAGTTGAGTTTGAGCGAATGTTGACATCTCTTTCATTACTATGTTTAGAAGCAGTTTTGAAAAATGACAACTGGTTCACATGGCCTATTTTAGGAGTCAATAAAAACAATAGATCAGCGGTTGTCAACCTTGGGGTCGCGAGACCATTTCGCGGGGGTCGCCGGACACCGGGGGCCGCCATTTTAGTTTTTAATTTTTTTTATTTTTATTTTTTATTTTTTGGCCGGTGCATGCGCAGTTCGGCCTGTTGCGTGCACGCGACGGGCCGAACTGCGCATGTGCGGCGTGAACGACGACCCAATCCGCACACGCATGCGCAAAACTCCGGCAGGCACACGGAGGAGCAGTCCGGAGCAGGCGGGTGCAAAGCTGCCTCCTTCCCGCTCCGCTCCGCCACGTCCCAGACCCGGCCTCCAACTCACCCTCCGGCAGCCGGCCAAGCGGTCGGGGCAGCCGGACCTCGAGGCGGGCCTGCACTTCACCGAGACCGGCTCGGCTGTGGCGAGAGGCGCCCGGCGGCCGCCTCCGGCCCCCAAGTCCGCACTACGGACTGGCGTCCAGGTCCCAGCGCTCCGTCTGCCAGGCTCGTCCGGGACTCCCGCGCCTTCCGCAGGGCCGGCAGCGGCCGCAGGTAGGTAAGCGGGCGGCAGGATTGGGGAGCCCACCCGGGCCAGCTCCCTCCCTCGGCGGCGGCGGCCGAAGCAGGCGGTAAGGCGCCCAGCCAGCGGATCGGCAAGATGAACTGGTGAGTCCCTGCCGGGCGTGGGGGGAGGCCGAGCCGGGGAAGGAGCCGGGCGTGGGGGGTGGCCGAGCCGGGGAAGGAGCCGGGCGTGGGGGGAGGCCGAGCCGGGGAAGGAGCCGGGCGTGGGGGGAGGCCGAGCCGGGGAAGGAGCCGGGCGTGGAGGGAGGCCGAGCCGGAGAAGGAGCCGGGCGTGGGGGGAGGCCGAGCCAGGGAGGGAGCCGGGGAGCCTGGCCAGACGCCCCCCGTCCGGCTGGCCGGCCCGACCCGAGCGGGACTGGCGCTGAGAGCGAGCTGGCCCGGGTGGGCTCCCCAGTCCTGCTGCCCGCCTACCTACCTGCGGCCGCTGCCGGCCCTGCGGAAGGCGCGGGTGTCCCGGACGAGCCTGGCAGGCGGAGCGCTGCGACCTGGACGCCAGTCTGTAGCGCGGACTTGGGGGCTGGAGGCGGCCACCGGGCGCCTCTCGCCACAGCCAAGCTGGCCTCGGTGAAGTGCAGGCCCGCCTCGAGGTCCGGCTGCCCCGACCGCTTGGCCGGCTGCTGGAGGGCGAGTTGGAGGCCGGGCATGGGACGTGGCGGAGCGGAGCGGGAAGGAGGCAGCTTTGCGCCCGCCTGCTCCGGACCGCTCCGTGTGCCTGCCGGAGGCGAGGCTGGCCTGGTCTGGAGCCGGCGGGCCCGCCGGTTCTGCGCATGTGCAGTTTGGCGCTTCACGCGCATGCGTGGTTCGGGCCTGTCGCACATGCATGCGCAGATCAGCCGTCGCACGCGCAGGCGCAGATCGGCCGTCGCACGCGCATGCGCAGATCAGCATGTTGCGGTCCACCATTTTTTTTCGGGGGCGCGCGCGCGCGTGCGCGCACCCAGGTCGGGGTCGCAGCGCTCATGGGCGGCGCAAGTGGGGTCTCAACCTAAAAAAGGTTGAGAACCACTGCAATAGATGGACAGTTTTGTCAATTGAAATACAGCACATCTGGATATTATCTGCAAGCTTGGCTTCACCCTTAAATCTCAAACATTCTGTTTTTGTTAGGATTACTGTTCTGCTTCTTAAATACCTGTTCTTCAAGTAATGTCCTAATTCAAGCATCAAGAGACACAAAGCTTAATCTGATTGTCTGTTCAGGTTCAGCTAAAGCAACATAGATTCTCTGATAGTAGTTCTATTGGACATGCTTGGCTATAAAACGTTGATGAATAATTTTGTTCATTGTTCATTTCTGTGAAAGAAGTACTGAGCCTAATGTACACACCCTGATTTGCAACACAGTTCCCAGAAATCAAGTTGTGACTATGATTTAGGAGTATATTTTGGCTGATAAAATCAACACTCCCTGCTTCTGGATTGGAGAACAGATCTGGCCATATTCATTTATTCTTTAGCAATTTTATATTAAAATTATTCTAATGTACCCTATATGAGACTCTCCTGGAAAATGTTTCAAATCTTTTGATAGGGCAAAACATGGTGGTTCCATTTGTTTGTGCTGGATCTCATTTCCTTAAATTATTTGTTTGTTTGTTTAGAAATTTTATTTGCTGCCCATCTCTGGGCATAATGTTTTTAATGTTTTAAAACAAATCATTAAAAAAGGAAAGATATTAAAATTGACAGTCATGGCACACATCAGATACCGGTAAAACCATTCATAATTATGAATCATTAAAACCAGATGGGAAAGGCTGGACTCACAGGGTGGGGAGGTGGGATTTTGTTGTTGTTAGTTGCGAAGTCGTGTCCGACCCACCGTGACCCCGTGGACAATGTTCCTCCAGGCCTTCCTGTCCTCTACCATCTTCTGGAGTCCATTTAAGCTCACACCTACTGCTCCAGTGACTCCATACAGTCACCTCATTCTCTGTCGTCCCCTTCTTCTCTTGCCCTCCATCTCTCCCAGCATCTGGCTCTTCTCCAGGTAGTCCTTCCTTCTCATTAGGTGGCCAAAGGACTTGAGCTTCAATTTCAGGATCTGGCCTTCTAAAGAGCAGTCGGGGCTGATCTCCTCTAGGACTGACCGGTTTGATTGCCTTCCAGTCCAGGGGACTCGCAGGAGCCTTCTCCAGCACCAGAGTTCAAAGGCCTCAATTCTGGAGGTGGGATTAGGTTTTAATTAATCAACTACTTCCAGTATGAAGCTCCCCCGTTGGGTCCCCCAGCCATCCAGCAAAGCCAGGTCTTGAGGGTCTTTGGAAACGACAGGAGTGTGGGAGCCAATCTCACCTCTGGGATTAAGATGTTCCAGAGAGCAGGAGCCACTTAATCATAATTGAAAACTGCTCTGGCTGCTGATGCAGCTCCATGTGACAGTCAATATGCTGATTTTTTGTTCTGGAAGGCAGAATGCAGAATGGAATATCTCCTCTGCTAAGGCTTATTTGCGGTCACAGTTCAGCTATTTTAAGAAGGCCTTGGGGAAGAATACCTGGGTACTAATGATGCAATGTTGTGCCTACTTAACTAGGAGTAAATTCCACAGTATAAAACGTAATAAGAGTTGCTTCTGGACAGATCTATAGAAAATAGTCCTGTAAATGTCCTGCAGAAAAAAAATATTTTTGCTATTCCAAATAGTATTTTAAAATGCCATTTGGTGTAAATGGATCTGGTTATAGCTGTATCATGAAACGTACAGTGCATGCATTTTGCTCATTTAATCTTGTTCCAGTCTCAGTTATGTTTCCCAAGGAGAAAACAATATTCCAGCTCCAAGTGCATAATAATAAACTTTATTACGGTCATAGACCAGCAATAGTCATAACTTTTTACACTATATTAAATAATAATAATAATAAAAATAGTACAAACATTAATAGTAAATAATAACATCCCTGTTAAGAAAATACATGTTCTCAAAATGTTAGGGTCACTCCCTAATTTTCGTGAATGGATAGCCGATTAATATCTGAGTAAATATAATGTTCCAAACATAATTAGAGATATCTCCCAAAAATTGGCACAAGTTGACGACTATAAATCTGTAACCAATTTTTTTCTTGTGGACATTGCCGCAACACAGTATTTTGCCACTGCACGCGTGATAGAAGAGTTTGAGTCTTGGAGGAGAAAGCCTAGATAAAAATTGTCTGCCCTCCCTGGCAATCTCTCTAATAAAGGGAGAATATACGCTGTCCTATAAACTTGGTATAACTCACAGTACAATAAAACATGTGAGATATCTTCGACTTCTCCTTTACCACATATACATACCCGTTCTACCAGCTCCAAGTGCAAATACTCTTGGCTGGGGGTCATCTGAATGGAGCTGGCACAATTCACTTTAGAAACGTGGGAGAATTTATAAATAAGTAAATTCCTTCCATAGAACTGAAAACTAGCTCCTTGCAGATCAGGTCTCAAGAATTTATGCTGCCTCGATATACTTGCCCCTGCCCTAACTGTTGTGTGCTTATCTACACTTGTAGATAAGGAGATGCAGCTTTGTGTGGCAGTGTGTAGAAATTCACAGTCACTTTCGATTTGTTTGTTTTCTGAGAATCTTTCAAATGGTGCTCTTCCCCATGAATCAGCCAATGAGGGCTTCTGTTTGAAACTGCAGCCTAATGATAGACTGTTACCTGGTGCGGTTAGCTAGATAGATTTTTCATAGAGGAAGCTAAGCAACATCTGAGGTTTCTGTTCTTTGAACGTTTTCCGTATGAAAAGTCACACGGTGCAGTTCAAAATCCCGTTGAAGATACCTGCCCAATTTGTCTTTGTTAAACACATATTAGGTTTATGTTTTGAATGTTATAAAAAGTGTAAGTTTTCTTTTTTTAAAAAAAAAAAATTGCATATGCTGGTAGAGCACCTAGCCGACCCTGTCTGACTACAAAAAAAAAAAAAAAAACCTAAGCAAGATAAGTCTTGGTTAGTATTGGGGATAAACCAGAAAATTTCAGTTTAGTATTTAAGGCTAGCAAAAAAATACTAGGGTTGAAGGCTAGACTAGATAGTACTGTAAGAAAAATATTTTGGAAGAAGACAAAGGCCAAAAATTTCCATAATGTTACTAAGAAAACTACAAGGAGTTTTCTGGATGAGTTTAATCTATTGTAAATAGCTTCTCTAACCTGGATGGTTCATTTTAATCATAGTTTATTAATCTACAATTTTCTAAGCCATATAATCACAGTGACTGGGTTCAAATCCAAACAAATAACGTTATAACTTAAGATGATATGTAGACAGCTTTGTGTAATCCTCTGTTGAAATCTATTGCGTCCATAATCAAATCTAGAGTCTATTTCCTGGAGATCTTTATACATAGCTTGCTTTCCCATGCCTACGTTATAACAATACCTGTGAGACAGTATTTTGACAAGCTACATTGTCATTCCTTTTAAAAACAACAACAACAACAAAAAAACATTTTCTCCACCAAGATAACTGCAACATCACAAGGCACTGAGAAATATTTACGTTCCCCAGAATTCTTCAGTCTGGACAACCTATAAAATAAATAGACCAGTAACCAAACCAAATCGATTATTTTCTAGACATGATTAAAAAAAAGTGAGGTTTTTGCTTTTCAAGATGGCATGTTAAGCAGGTTGGGTTAAAAACTGGAGGAGGAGGAGGAGGAGGAGGAGGAGGAGGAGGAGGAGGAGGAGGAGGAGGAGGAGGTGGTGGAGGAGGTGGAGGAAGATTCAAAAGTAAAGTTTTCATAATTTATGAGTTGAGCAATTCTGGCCAGAAATGCACATGACAGGATAATAGCAACTGGGAATCGTTGCAGTACCTTTTATATCCCGTAGGTGGTACATTTCCCTAGAATTTGTTTCAAATTGTATTCTTGGCTTGATCTCCAACTGCATTTAATCTATACTCTCACCTGAAGGACAGATGTGATCCGTTAATAATAAGTGCATAATCAAAACAAGCGCCATAACCCAGAATGCTCAGAGGCACCTATTCTTAAATCTGACATTCATGTCATTCCTGTACAACTCGTGTTGGGGAATCTTAACTTTCAGGAAAAAAACAATGCACTATATATTTGGCAAGCAGGAAATCTATTTCCTAATCCTGCTTAGGCTCACTTCCTGAGAAAGGCTGAGTAAATGACTGAAGGGAAGCTGTTTCCCACAGAAGTGATTAATTCCCTTTTCCAGAGTCACCTGAGCCTTGTGTCAAAGTAATAGTAACAGGGGAAAGGGTTTATAATTCAGGGGTTCTCAACCTTGGCAACTTTAAGACTTGTGGACTTCAACTCCCAGAATTCCTCAGTATGACTGGCTGAGGAATTCTGGGAGTTGAAGTCCACAAGTCTTAAAGTTGCCAAGGTTGAGAACCCCTGGTTTATATCCTTTCAGTAATGGCTGGCTGGATTTATGGCACCTATGAAGATACAGATAGTCCTTGACTTACAGTCACAATTGGGACCAGAATTTCTATTGCTGAACAAGGAAGTTGTTAAGCGAATCATGCCTGATTTTATGACATTTTTGCCACAGTTGTTAAATGAATCATGGAACCCAGCTTCCCATTGACATTACTTGTTGGAAGATGGCTGGGAAGGTCACAGATGGCAGTCATGCGACCTTGGAATGCTGCAACTATCCTAAATAAGTGCCGGATGCCAAATGCCTGAATTTTGATCATGTGATCATGGGCATGCTGCAATGGTTTGTAAGTACAAGGACCAGTTGTAAATCCCTTTGCCACTGTAACTTTGAACAATCCCTAAATGAATGGTTGTAAGTCAATGGGATTGTAAAGACTATGATGATAGCTGAATCTCTTTCCAATCCCCTTGCCTTTAACTCAGAGCTATACTCAAGACACAATTAAGCAACATAATTTGCTGCTATCCGATACAATGAGGTGACCAACAGGCTCAGACTCAATCCCGACAAGATGGAGTGGCTATGGGTTCTGCCTCCCAAGGACAATTCCATCTGTCCATCCATCACTCTGGGAGGGGAAGTTTTATCCCCGTCGGAGAGGGCTCGCAACTTGGGTGTCCTCCTCGATCCACAGCTAAGTTTAGAATACCATCTTTCGGCTGTGGCGAAGGGGGCATTCGCTCAGGTTCTCCTGGTGCGTCAGTTGCGGCCCTATTTGGATCGGGAGTCACTCCTCACAGTCACCCATGCCCTTGTCACCTCGAGATTCGACTACTGTAATGCTCTCTACATGGGGCAACCTTTGAAGAATGTCCAGAGACTCCAAGTAGTTCAGAATGCGGCCGCGCGAGCCGTCTTGGGTCTCCCAAGACATGCTCATATCACTCCAGCCCTCCGTGAGCTGCACTGGCTACCTATTGGTCTCCGAACACAATTCAAAGTGTTGGTTATGACCTATAAAGCCCTATATGGCAATGGGCCAGGATACTTGCAGGACCGTCTTCTGCCCCATGAATCCCAGCGACCGGTTAGGGCACATAGGGTTGGCCTCCTACGGGTCCCGTCTGTTAGACAATGCTGTTTGGCGGGACCTAGGGTTAGGGCCTTCTCTGTTGCTGCCCCAGCCCTCTGGAACCAGCTTCCCTCAGAGGTTCGTACTGCTCCCTCCCTCCTATGCAGACAGGCTTGGGGCGTGTGAGCTGCGCTCTGCCCCTGGGCCTTTGATTGGGAGTGTATGTTGTATGAGTGGGTATAGTTTTATAGTTTTTTATATTGTATACTACTATTTTAACTAATTTATATTTTGTACTTGTATTATTTGCTGTGAGTCGCCCTGAGTCTGAGGAGAAGGGCGGCATATAAGTCAAAATAATAATAATAATAATAATAATAATAATAATAATAATAATAATAGTAACAACAACTTTAACA
Source organism: Bothrops alternatus (assembly GCA_034064705.1). Classification (NCBI taxonomy): domain Eukaryota; kingdom Metazoa; phylum Chordata; class Lepidosauria; order Squamata; family Viperidae; genus Bothrops; species Bothrops alternatus. The sequence goes on from JARGCV010000132.1 coordinate 1,140,692, forward strand.
CTTGTGGACTTCAACTCCCAGAATTCGTCAACCAGGCTGAGGAATTCTGGGAGCTGAAGTCCACAAGTCTTAAAAAGTTGCCAAGTTTGAAGACCCCTGGTTTAGATGTTTTTTTAAAAAGTATTAAACCCATTAATATAAGACTAGGTGGCAATATTATTTCTCCTGGATCAAAAGTAACATGCCTTAAATAACAGCTGCTTCAGATCATGGGTGGAACGGGATTGTTGCATTGCCCTGTTGAGGTTCTCCCTCTTTAACTGACTGGTCATTGTATGCCAGAGAATATTGGAATAGGCCAGCTGTGCTTTTAGTCTATTCAAGGTATGTTTTCTATAAGCAGCGTCTCTGACCAGACTCTATTTCTGAAAATTTTCTTATCTTCATATTGGAGATAGGCTCATTTCTCTTTGATTGCTATATAATAATTCACGGTGGGAATGAGCTGTAAGAGGGGAATAGATCAGCGGTTCTCAACCTTGGGGTCGTGACCCCATTTGGGGTCGCACGACCATTTCGCGGGGGTCGCCGGACACTGCGGGCCGCCATTTTGTTTTTTTTAATTTTTATTTTTTTTAATTTTTTTTTTAATTTTTTTATTTTTTTTGGCGCGCACGTGCCACGCATGCGCAGATCCGCCCGTTGTGCCAAAAAAATAAAAAAAAATAAAAAAATAAAAAAAAACAAAAAAACAAAATGGCGGCCGCGACGGGCGGATCCGCGCATGCGTGGCGCGCGTGACGGGCCGATCAGCACATGCACGGATCCGCCCATCGCGGCCGCCATTTTGTTTCTTGTTTTTAATTTTTTTACTTTTTTTTTCGGCGCGCGCCCGGGTCGTGGTCGCAGCGCGCATGGGCGGGGCAAGTGGGGTCTCAACCTGAGAAAGGTTGAGAACCACTGGAATAGATGATACCATGGCTTAGCTTTCCTGTCTAATTTGGAAAGCATATTAAACGGGGGGCGGGGGGAACAGAAATTCAACAGTGTTAGTTCACAATATCCCTTGCTTATGAGTATGGTGCTTGGCAAGAATTCTAAGAGAAATACTACATATCCTGCCATTTGTCTCCAAAACTGCCCTGGGATGAAATTTCCTTTGTTGTTATTATAAAATAAATTTGGCACTCGGCTTTCCAGTGTAGACAAATTATCAGAGACTGAACATTTCACATTGGATTTTCTAGATTGAGGCTTTCTCTGTGCTATGACCTCTTGAATGCATCATACAATTGGGGGGGGGGAGTGGTTTGATGACTAAACACAGTGTCCCAAAATAACAAACTTCTTTTAAAAATGGAAAAACAAGTGTCCAGTGTTTAACATTCCACAGGTCACCCTGCAAGTGATTCTTTGATTCCAGGAACTGACAACTCAGAATCATCACTAGAGTATGACAAATAAATGAAATAATATTATGAGGCAGATATACAAGTGTGCAACACAGGTAGTCTTCGATTTACGACCACAACTGAGCCTAAAATTTCCATTGCTAAGGCAGTCGTTAAGTGAATTGCACCCCATTTTACACCTTTTTTTCCACAGTCATTAAGTGAATCGTGCGGCCATTAAGCAAATCTGGCTTTCCCCATTGACTTTGCTTGTTAGAAGCCAGCTGAGAAGTTTACAAAAGGTGATCACATGACCCCAGGACAGTGCAAGTGCTATAAATACCTGCTAGTTGGCCAGTGCCCAAATTTTAATCAGGTGATCATGGGGATGCTACAACAGTTGTAGGTATGAAAACCAGTCATAAGAGACTTTTTTCAGTGCTGTTGTAAGTTCGAACTAAGCAAATGGTTGTAAATCAAGGACTGCCTGCAGATACCTCGGTAGGTAAGACAACTGTTTTAATTCAGCTTCTAAATTCTTTATAGACAAGGCAGGAAAATATGAGGACATTTTACAGAATTCAAAGACTTAAACTGTTCCCTGAAGGGATTTAGAAGGGACCAAGTCTTAAAGTTTGGAGACTCCTGCTCTAGATCTAGAACAGTGGTTCTCAACCTTTTTAGTGCCGCGACCCCCAACCGGTCGTAAGTCGAGGACTACCCAACCGGTCGTAAGTCGAGGACCCCAACCGGTCATAAGTCAAGGACTTTGCCTCCCCGGGAGCACCGCGCATGCGTGGTGCCGCCCCCTGAGCCGGCCAAGGCTTAGCTGACAAGGGGCAGCAACGGCGTAGGGTGACCACTGACAGGGCCACCAGCTGGCCCAGCCCAAGGGAGGTAAGGCACCTGCTGGGCCCCACGCATGCCAGCAACCCTCCCTGCGCCCGCCGGACTCCCACCTCCCACCCCTGGCCCTCTTTTACTTACATTGTTAGTAGTTGCTCAGCAGGGAGGGGTGGAAACTTCTAGACAGCTCGCCTTCGCTGCAGACAACTTGCAGTACCGTTTGCAGACTGGGACTTTTGGCGGGCTCAGCAGGGCGGAGACAACCTGGACAATTCCTATTGGCTTTTGAAAGCCAATAGAATTAGACTCTATTCAAGAGAGTCTATTCTATTGGCTTTCAAAAGCCAGTAGAATAAGAGGGAGTAGCACAGCTAAGGAAAAGGGGAAAAATGGCGGACTGTGTTGTTTGGCGACTCCCGTAAAATGGTCGTTCGACCCTAAATGGGGTCGCGACCCACAGGTTGAGAACCGCTGATCTAGAAGCAAAGTTTCCCAACCTTGGCAACTTTAAGACATGTGGACTTCATCTCCCAGAATTCCTCAGTATGACTGGCTGGGGAATTCTGGGAGTTGACGTTCACACATCTTAAAGTGGCCAAGGTGGAGAAACTTCGCTCTAGAGACTTGGACTTATACTTCAACCCATCCCTTAAATCCCTTTCTATGGCATCCATAGTACTGCAAATTGTTACTCTGTTCTGCCTCTCTTAGTCTTTGCTCTTCCCAAAATAACATGAAAAATGACTGGGAACTGAGATGATTCACATCAAAAGGGTTCTCAGAAACAAGTTATTTAAAATTCTTGTTTACACTTCTCTGGCTGGCCACTGTGTCACTTCCAGACTTAGTTTTGTTTGCTTGCTGTGGAAAAGCTCATTTCCCTTTCAGTGCTTTTCTTCCTGAACTGTAGTTTTACAGCTTTTGCGCTGGAGAGCAGCCACCTTGAAGTAAAATGTAAGTGAAGATCTCAGAGGTACCCAGATGGAGATCACCCTCCATTTTTAACCCTGCAACAGTCACCTGGTGATATAGGCCAGTGATGGCGAATCTATGGCACATGTGCCAGAGGTGGCACTCAGAGCCCTCTCTGTGGGCACACCTGCCGCCGCCGCCAGCTCACGCAGGTCCATTAGGCCACTGCTGGTGCCCGGAGCGGCAGCCCCACCCAGCACAAAGGAGGCAACGCAGTTGGCTAGCAAGCTCGAGTAGAGGTGGTAGAGCACACCCCCTTGCGCTCGCTGGCCTCTGTGTACAGGGGCTGATGGTGTCAGGCAGCAGTCGCCTCTGCCTCGCCTTGCCCCGCAGCAATGGCACCCCTGCCTCACCCTGCAGGACAAGCCTCCTGACCACTGCCCCACCCACCAGAGACCCCCTGGATCTCCCCCAATCCTTCCCAGCCCCCACAGGAGTCCCCCCCACGAGCAACATCAAGGCGGCCACGCCCACTCCAGCCATGCCCACTCAGTCTGCCATGACCACCACAGCCATGCCCACCCAGTGGGCCATGCCCCCCCACCCCCTAAGGGCACCACAATGCTGATGCGGCCCTGTCACTTTGCAATAAATAAGTGGGTTTTGGGTTGCGGTTTGGGCACTTAGTCTCTAAAAGATTCACCATCCCTGATATAGGCTGACCGAAAGAGTGATGGCCCCAAAGGAGATTCTGTCCTTATTAACGTCTTAATTGCTGAACTACTCTCTGAGGGAGATGGCAGGGTCTCCAAATTTGATGAATACATTTCATATTTATAAAACCTGCATGACAATCCCATAAATCAAGCCAGAGGAGACTCTGTTTTGTGACTGCTGTGTGTTGTTGTCTAAATATTTCTCACTGTTCTCACATACTTACGATCCCCCCAAGTATGTTATTTTCCAAGTGGCTGCTGTCTGCTTCCCCTGTGGAATCCGTGTTGTTGCATATGGGTGGGAAAGCAAGGAAAAACGTCCTTTCCATTTCTCTAAAAAAAGAAACAGCATTCTGTGCAATAGAAGATTAGCCACAAAAATAACCGCTGGCTTTTCTCTAGGTTTCTCTTGTGGCTTCCTGCAATTTAAATCTCCTCAGGAAAGAGTGTGACCCAAACTTCCTCTTGGCCGTGTAGGTAGTGAGAATAAGGATGTTCCAGCTTTTAACTCTGTTAGTGCCAAACAAAGATTACCACTCAATGTATGCATGGGATCAACTGGATGCTGCTCCATTAAAATCCTTGACTTTCTCTAACCTGATGCTTTCCATTTGGGTTGGATTCCTATTCATGGTAGGATAGATGTAAATACAGACTTCTCTAGAAATGGTCAGTTTGGGGAAGGTTGTGTGTTGTGCCATCCTGTAATGTATGTTTGTTTTTAAGATGTCACAAGAATGTGTTGGTTTTGTTGCAATCAAGGGCACTTCCTCAGTAGGATCTTTCTGTCACTTCTGAGTCACCTCAAGCATGAATAATCTTACCTCATTGACAGTCTGGTGGCAAAGTCAGTTTAGGATCTGGTTCAGCTGCAGCATATTTAAACTAGCAGCCAGTTTGGTTTTTCAGCTTGAAATATTGCATTTCTGTAGAGTAGGGGTCCTCAACCTTGGCAACTTTAAGACTTGTGGACTTCAAAGCTGACTGAGGAATTCTGTGAATTGAAGTCCACAAGTCTTTTTTTATTATTATTATTATTTTTATTATTAGTTTTATAATTATAAATACAACAAAAAATAATTATTACAATATAATTGTATATAATAAACATGAACGTATATCATAAATGTATCATAAGGCACCCCACCAACCACATCCCCCTCTACCTCCTCCCTTTCAACTTCTGTCCCCCCACTTTCTCTACCTCCCTCACGCTCCTCATTCCTCCTACAACTCCCTACTTCCCTTCTCCTTCACTCCTCAAACTCCTCCTCCTCCTCAAATGTGGTTCTGAGGTGCCGCTAGAACAATCCATATTTAGTCTTATATAAGACAATTACATATTACAATAATAAAATTATAAATCCCCCCCAACCACCACCCCCCCGACTTCCCAGAGTGAATACAGGGTAAGAACACAAGAAAACCCACTAAATTACTCCAAAATATTATATAAAACCTATTAAGAATACTATATTTTACAACCTAACAGATAAATAATTAATTATATGCTAAATACAATTTCTTAAAATGGTATCTCCCTTGTATATACTCTATCCATCTTTTCCAATCCAACATATATTTCTTATTTGAATGATCCTTCAAATATGCAGAGATTTTAGCCATTTCTGCCATATTTGTTACTTTCAAAATCCATTCTTCAGAAGTCCACAAGTCTTAAAGTTGCCAAGGTTGAGGACCCCTGCTGTAGAGGTTGTGAACACTGTTCTCCTGGAGGTGGGAACACTTGCCTCAACCTACCATCTGGCTCTTTTCACTTCTCCCTGATAGAAATTCAGCTGTCCTTTTTTAAATGCAAGGAAGGAATGGTGCCTTGGCAGCTTTGCATCATCCCCTCATAGCGATTGATTGTTATTTGAGGAAATCATCAAGCAGACACACAACATGAATTAAAACTATAGTACTGTTGTGAGTGTCCCTAGACCAGCTTGGGAAGTGTCAGAATATGAGGATCAGCAGCCAGGCCCCTCTGGGTGTTTTCCCCTCCCGGCAGCCGAGGAAGAGCAGCCAGGCCCCTCTGGGTATTTTCCCCTCCCGGCAGCTGAGCCAGACAGGGAGGAGATTTACAGGCAGTCTGGATCAGATTCACAAAGTGAGGAGTCAGATTTGGATCAAGAAGATAAATGGCTTGATCCGAGATTCCGAAGGTTTGATAAGCGACGGTGTCAGTTAAGTGGAAAAAGGAAGTAATGAGGGGAAGTGACGTATCGGACACTATATTAGAAGGGGACAGAGAGACTACGCCTTTGTCACGAGCAACGTTAATCAAGGAGTAGCCTGATATCTGGAGCATTGCCTTTGAATTCAGTCTTCTGATGTTTTGGAAATCTACGGAAGAATAATGAGGTATTGGACAATGTGATAAAGAAAGAGTGAGTAATTGGAAGGTGTGGGTAGAGCCTGTTTTAATCTAAATGTAAATAAATGAGATTTGACCGTTCTTGCCAGCAACATGCCAGCAGCGTGCTCTGAAGTGAATCCTTTTGAAATGTGTTAAATAAACCTCTTAAAGACATATTTATGTGGATTTTAATGAGCTGAGAGGGGCCAGACAGAACAAGTACAGTGATGGCGAACCTTTTAGAGACCAAGGGCCCAAACTGCAACCCAAAACCCACTTATGCATCGTCAGGAGCTGGGTTGGTGTGGCCCATTGGCTGGGCGTGACCCATTGGCTGGGCGTGGCTGTGGTGGTAATGGCAGACTGGGTGGGACTAAAAAGTTCAATCAATCAATTCCAATTTTGGAAGATTTTTTTTCCTGCGAGAAGTTGAAATTGACTGATTGATTGAACCTTTTTTTTTTTTGGCACATGGCGGCGGAGGCCTAAAGTGAAAAGGTTTTATAAAACCCAGCCAAAGGCCTAGGACTGGAGCGACAGTGCACATGCCCACAGAGAGGCCTCTGAGTGCCGCCTCTGACACCTGTGCCATAGGTTCGCCACCACTGCTATAGTATATCGGGGCAGGGTATTGTCTGAATGTTGTTCTTTGCACTTTCATATTGACCAGCTGGACAGAATTAACCAATAATATCCCCCACCTATCAAAGTAAGTAGACCTTGTCTATGGAGATTCTCAGTCATCCAGGTCATGGTTGTCACAAAGGTGCTTTTCAAAAGGTAACTGGATTTTCTTGGGTTTTCCTTGAAAATGTTTTGCTTCTCATTCTTGGATCTTTATATCAAACTACTTTTGAGGGGTATGGAGGTGCCTTGATATGGTGGGTTGATCTCCTTAGAAATCAAAGACATTAAGTAAATTCATGGGTTTCATGAACACAAGAGGTCTTCAAATCAAAGTAGATAGTCTTCTGTTGATGTAGCCCCAGTTTTGCATTTTCTAAACTGAGCAGAGCTTAGACTGCTAGGTGATCTGCAGCAATCCATTCATTCCATTATCCTGTTATTGCAGGAAAGTTCCATAAATAGAAATTTTAAAATATGGAATAGTTTGTTGTACTCCATTTTGGTGTAGTGGTTAAGGCCCCAGGCTAGAAATCATGAATTATAGCTGCCTTAGGCACAAAGCAAGCTGGATGTCTTGGGCTAGTCATTCTCTCAGCCCTTGGAAGAATGCAATGGCAAATCACTTCATGCAGTTATCTTAACAAAAAAAAAAAACCCCACAGGGACTAATCCACACAGTGGTCAGGAGTCAACAATGAGTAGTGGTATGTATTGATAGTTTGTAAACTTTTTTTGTTCTTTGTATTTTTGTTCCTTTTTGTGTTTTGATTCCCCCCCCCATGTTTGTGGTTTTTTAAAACATGTTAAAATAAAATAAAACCAGTGATCTATTTTTTTCCTTGTCCAAATTCCCAGTGGTTGGATCCCTTAGCATTAAGCCAATTTTGTTACTGAACCTTTGCCCAAATATTTTTTTCCCCAGTGCCAGTCTTGAGGACTAAAATTCTGTACCCTCACTAACATACAAGCTACATCATGCTCAGATTTAACCATATTATTTTGGCCTTTGAGACAGGAAAGAAAAAAAAATACTACCTAGGCCAGGGGTAGGCAACCTTGGCTCTTTTATGACTGGTGGACTTCAACTCCCAGAATTCCTGAGCCAGCCATGCTGAGGGGAAAGGGAGAGGTTTCCAAGCTGAGCCATGCTGGCTCAGGAATTCTGGGGGTTGAAGTCCACGAGTCATGAAGGGGTCATAGTTCCCCCGTGCTGGCTCAGGAATTCTGGGAGTTGAAGTCCACCAGTCATGAAGGGGTCATAGTTCCCCCGTGCTGGCTCAGGAATTCTGGGAGTTGAAGTCCACGAGTCATGAAGGGATCATAGTTCCCCCGTGCTGGCTCAGGAATTCTGGGAGTTGAAGTCCACCAGTCATGAAGGGGTCATAGTTCCCCTGTGCTGGCTCAGGAATTCTGGGAGTTGAAGTCCACGAGTCATGAAGGGGTCATAGTTCCCCCGTGCTGGCTCAGGAATTCTGGGAGTTGAAGTCCACCAGTCATGAAGGGGCCATAGTTCCCCCTTGCTGGCTCAGGAATTCTGGGAGTTGAAGTCCACCAGTCATGAAGGGGCCATAGTTCCCCCTTGCTGGCTCAGGAATTCTGGGAGTTGAAGTCCACGAGTCATGAAGGGGTCATAGTTCCCCCGTGCTGGCTCAGGAATTCTGGGAGTTGAAGTCCACGAGTCATGAAGGGGTCATAGTTCCCCCGTGCTGGGTCAGGAATTCTGGGAGTTGAAGTCCACCTGTCATGAAGGGGTCATAGTTCCCCCGTGCTGGCTCAGGAATTCTGGGAGTTGAAGTCCACGAGTCATGAAGGAGTCATAGTTCCCCCATGCTGGCTAAGGAATTCTGGGAGTTGAAGTCCACGAGTCATGAAGGGGTCATAGTTCCCCCGTGCTGGCTCAGGAATTCTGGGAGTTGAAGTCCACCAGTCATGAAGGGGCCATAGTTCCCCCTTGCTGGCTCAGGAATTCTGGAGGTTGAAGTCCACGAGTTATAAAAGAGCCAAGGTTGCCTATCCATGAACTAGGCAGTGCCTTCTCCTTTCGTGGCAGTAAAACTAGGAGAATAACAAATGGAATAATTAATAAAACTGCTCCTTCTCCATGACTCTCAAAATCAGTTGCCCAAGATAGTGGTCAAGACTGGGCTGTAACCTGATTCTAGTTCAATTCTAGACGAAGTTTTTAAAAAGTTTTTTAAAATGCCAGTTTTCAGCATGAGAAGCTGGAACTTTCTAAAGCCTGGATTGTGTTGTTTTCTCATTGATGGGAGTTTCCCACACTCAACCCCCATAATCTCCATCAACAAATTGGGCTTTTTTTTTTTTGGTAATTCTTGGCTTATAACCATTTGTTTAGCGACTGTTCAAAGTTACAAAGGCACTGAAAAAAGTGACTTACGCTTTTAATAAGTTCTTCTCACTTAGAAGCATTGCAGCATCCTCACAGTCACGTGATCAACATTTGGGCAATTGGCCACCAGCATGACGGCTGCAGAATCTCAGGGTCATGTAATCATCATTTGCGGCCTTCCCAGCTGAATTATGACAAGCAAAGTCAATGGGGGAAGCTGGATTTACTTAATGACCATATGATTAACTTAACAACTGCAGTGATTCATTTAACAACTGTAGCCAAAAAAGGATGGTTAAAAACAGGTGTGACTTGCTGAAAAACCACCTTATATAATAATAATAATAATAATAATGATGATGATGATGATGATGATGATGATGATGGAAGGGACCTTGGAGGTCATCTAGTCCAACCCCCTGCTCAGGCAGGAAACTCTATACCATTTCAGATAAATGGCTGTCCAGTCTCTTCTTAAAAACTTCCAGGGTTGGAGCATTCACCGCTTCTGGAGGCAGGTTGTTCCACTGGTTAATTGTTCTCACTGTCAGGAAGTTTCTCCTTAGTTCTAGGTTGCTTCTCTCCTTGATTCGTTTCCATCCGTTGCTTCTTGTCTGCCTTCAGGTGCTTTGGAGAATAGCTTGACTCCCTCTTCTTTGGGGCAGCCCCTGAGATATTGGAATGCTGCTATCATGTCACCTTCTCTTCATTAAACTAGACATACCCAATTCCAGCAACCGTTTCTTATATGTTTTAGCCTCCAGTCCCCTAATCATCTTTATTGCTCTTCTCTGACCTCTTTCTAGAGTCTCAACACCTTGCTTCACAAGGACTGTCTGCATTGTCTTCTGAATACAGGCAGCTTTGTAGGGACTGGGGGTGGTGGTACCATGTGTCACTCCTTGGAAGTGGAACTAGTTAGGAAACAAACTTCAGGAGAATGACTGGAACACTTCCTTATTGAGATTCAGAATCTTGAAATCCTGATTGTGTTTTCCCCTCCCTGCTTCTTACATCCCAGGGACTTAAGATGGAGTTTCTTTTTCATGCTTCTTTCATTGTCCATGTTTTTATTTATTGATCTGTCCAGAGTCACATTGGTGACTCTGGACAACACATAGAATTAAAAAAATCATGCCAACCCCCCTAATGAAATACAGATGTCAATACAAAGTATAATCCTATTAAAATCAAATTGAAACCAGATTAAAACCAATACAAATACAAGTCACACATCAATCAATATAACCTCACAGGGTTATTGTGGGGAAAATAGGAAGAGAAGAGTGTTACATAGGTTCACCGCCTTATTTATGAAAATAAGGCAGGAAATAAACAGGTACCGGTAAGTTGGTAAGTTAATAAGTAAGCTTCCTTGTGGTGTAGCTTTTCCAAAGTCATCTCTTTGGCTGGTTGCATCATGATAATTTGTCAGTTTGCCCCATGGTGATTCCATGGATAGCCCATTGTAGATAACCATATGGACAGGAGTGGGGTGCTGGATCAAGTTCATTTCTTGGGTTCTCTCATTGGTTGACTGGAGAGAGTCCTTGGGGAGCGGGGGGGGGGTTAGTCACAATCACAACCGGTAGGGGCTGATGGGTGTCTTGATTTGGGGTGAGTGGAAGTGCCCTTAATCAACTGCAACTTCCCTTCCTTGAGACTAAATCCTATTGTCTTCCTTAAATTACAAGATTGTTTCTCAATCTTGGCAACTTTAAGATGTATGGATTTCAATTCCCATAATACCCTAGCCAGCATGCTCCCTGGGGGAATGATGGGAGTTGACTGGGGAAGGATGGGTCCACATATCTTAAGTTGCTACAGTTGACAAACACTGATCAAGGTTAAGAATATTTATTTATTTATTATTTATTATTAATTTGACTTCTATGCCGCCCTATTCCGGAGAACTCAGGGCGGCTCACAACATAATAGAAATCAACAATTAGAAATACATATATATTAAAACCCCTAATTTAAAAGAAAAACCAATCATTCAACATACACACAGACATACACTGGCTAGGGGCAAGATGTTAACTGCCCCAAGCCTGCCGGCAGAGGTGTGTTTTAAGCAATTTACGAAAGGCGGAGAGGGTGGGGGCGACACAGATCTCTGGGGGAAGTTGGTTCCAGAGGGCCGGGGCCGCAACAGAGAAGGCTCTTCCCCTAGGCCCCGCCAGGCGACACTGTCTGGCTGATGGGACCTGGAGAAGGCCGACTCTGTGGGCCCTAACCGGCTGCTGGGATTCATGGGGCAGCAGACGGTCCCATAAGTAACCTGGTCCGATGCCATGTAGGGCTTTATAGGTCATAACCAACACTTTGAATTGCGTTCGGAGACCAATTGGCAGCCAATGCAGCTCGCGGAGTGATGCCAAAATGTGGGCATTTCTGGGCAAGCCCAACACTGCTCGCGCGGCTGCATTCTGCATTACCTGAAGTCTCCGAACGTTTTTCAAAGGTAGCCCCATGTAGAGAGCATTGCAGTAGTCGAGCCTCGAGGTGATAAGGGCATGAGTGACTGTGAGAAGAGACTCCCGGTCCAAATAGGGCCGCAACTGGTGCACCAGGCGAACCTGGGCAAATGTCCTCCTCGCCACAGCCGAAAGATGATGTGCCATGAATGATGTAATTTGGAGCTTTCAAGTTCAGGCTTGGTGTTGTGTATTTTATTTTCAAAATACTGAGAACATGACTACTGCAAGCATCTGGGTGAGCTCCTGAGCGCTCCTGAAGGTAGAATTTAACAAAAGCAGCAGACAGCTGTATTACGATCAGTTCTCTAACCTAACAATAGCAGCCAGCAAAACAACACTTACAGCTTATTCCGTTCTATCCTCCATGAATTTCCTTATTTTTTTAAAACTGGTAAGCTATGTTCCATGGCTGCTGAGCATCCTCAGATTTAATTTAAGTGTTGGGGATTTAAAAAAAAACACTTTATATTTATCTTCATAGTATTTTCTTTTATTACTCTTAAGAGATCCCATTTTGTCTCTGTTTCTGTGGCCACCCTCTGGAATTAGTCTACAAAGGACTGAATTAGTGCATTTTGACATCTTCAGAATAACTAAGGCATACAGCTCTTGTTATAATTAAAGAGCCACGGCAGGCTGCTCTTATTATTCCCATATTGCAGATCGGAAGACTGAGACCATCAAGTGAATTCTTGGCTGTGCCAAGCTGATGGCATGGCCACTTTGCTCCATCAGAATCTAACCAAGTTTGCAAAACTTGTAGGAAATACAAAATCAAAACACACACGCACATGCATAAACATGCTTTCCTGATAAAGAAACCTGTTTTAAGGTCTGTGTTGTTCTGTTCCAGAGAGCACAAAAGGCTTTGGCAAAAATATGAAAAGCATTGGGCAAAGGGGGTCAAAAGCACACTGTTGGAACAACGTGGTTCAGAAGGGGTTAAGACCGAGGAGGGTGTGGATTAGCGTTTTCCTGTCTTGACAGCCTGTATATACAGCAGGCAGACCAGCTGCCGGCTGGCCACACAGAGTTCCCTTCCCTTGCTTGCTCCAAAATCTTCTGGCGCTCAGATGTTATTGAAGATGCTGTCATGCTTTTAAAGGAGAGCAGAAGGTGAGTCCATAAACAGACCTGGTTACCAGCATATTGGGTGACCCCCATATTAGAGAACAGCTGTTCAGGAATTGGCCTTCCCTGGCTTTGCTAATGATTCTACTGGCTACGAATTCTCTTCCATTTCATTTGAATTATTGTACACCAGCCAACCTTGGCAGTTTTAAGATGTGTGGACTTCAGCTCCCAGCATTCCCAGTCAGCTGTGCAGGATGGGGAATTCTGGGAGTTGAAGCCCACATGTCTAGAAAGTTGCCAAAGTTGAGAAACGCTGGGATAGACTGTCAATTTAGGTTCAAAGAGAAAATCAAAATACTTTTCAGGCATCTTTCTCTGTACCTTTTAGTGCTTAATTGTGGTGGGGAGAAAGAAACCCCTTTCCATCTAGGCTTAACAAGGTGTGGTAGGTGAGAATTTGGTTGGCATAATTTGGTGTGTTTTGTGAACCTAATCAGTCTGTTTCAGGATGTGGTGTAAACCCCAGCAGTTGTTTTAATTCCATAAACTAAAGATCATGGGTAGAATCAGACACGACTGACAGGGGAAATCTTTACCTTTTTTTTTCTCTACCATTTTATGTGCTATTTTTGTACAATGTTATGTATTCATTCACCCAGGTAAGGTTTTGGCTGACAGAAATTTAGGCAGACTAGATCCTAATCTTGTAGACTTTTAAGATAAGCTTTCTCAAAGTGGACTTTAGTCGACTTCTATCATAATAAATCCATCAGATCCATAGCATAACTGTCCACAACTGTGCGTCTTACACCTGCTTTGGATTATAATGTCCATCATCCTTAGATACAGTGAAGTGTGATGGATACTGTAGTTCACTAAAAGGGAAGCAGGCCTGAGGATCAGGCCGAGGGGGCAGAAGCCAATCCACACATCCAGAAGGCATCAGTTTGGGGTAGATAACCCCCAAAACGGCACAAGATTCTGGTCTGAGAGCCAACTCTTGAGACTGTGTTGGTGTGTTTCCTCTGGCGAGCAAGTGGCAACTCAAAATAAGCCTTTGGAGGAGTCTCCTGTGGCTGGTGCGGTGTTTGGCTGCTGGGCATATGTATCCCATTTGGTGAGGTCTGTACTTAAACCTCCGAATTTGGAGGGTGTGGCCCAGAGTGGAAGGAGATTGCTAGTACCAGACAGGTTTATTTATAGTTGTGGATTGAAGAGGCAAAAGTTCAATAGAAATTCGTTTTCTAGCTGGTTTTGTAAATCCTCTTCCTCGGATCCACAGGTCTTAGGGAAAGCTGGCTTCATGGGGAGAGGAGTCACGACATGGGCTTCTTTTGAAGCCCTTCCATACATTACGTGGTAGCAAGATCACCAGGTCTCATAAGAAACTGAGGCTGCTATGACTTTTGGCTATACTACTAAAGTAGGGGTAGGCAACCTTGGCTCTTTTATGACTCGTGGACTTCAACTCCCAGAATTCCTGAGCCAGCATGTTTGACACCCCTGTTCTACATGCAAAACCAATATTCAGTCATTCAGCTGTTGTCACTTCTTCTCATCTCCTTCCAAGTATTTTTTTAAGGAGGCAGCTCCCCTCTCCACTGATTGTCTCATTTAAGAACTGAAGCCAGGTCGCCTAGTCCCCCAAAAGAGAATCCTATCAATTTGGCAAGATATTCAGATTGAATAGTTTTTTTCCTTGCCTAAGGCAAGCTTAAGATTAATTGTCTCCTGGCTTCTACTCCAGCACCTTAATCATTGCCCCAATTGGCTCTTAGTGGAGACCACCTCTTTCCTCACATTACTAATATTTGTGTGTGGGACAAATGAAAGGAAAGAGTCAAAGCATTTTCATATATGTGTCAATTCTGCAATGAACTTGGCTGCAGCCATCTTTCTCTTCATTCTAAGGTTCCATGACAATATTATTTCAAGTACAGAGCTGGATTGCCAATACTTGGGGCGCAAAAATTAGTTGACACTTAGATGGCTACAAACAGTTAGAACAGGGGTCTTCAAACTTGGCCCTTTTATGACTTGTGGACTTCAACTCCCAGAATTCCTCAGCCAGCATGCCTGGCTAAGGGATTCTGGGAGCTGAAGTCCACAAGTCTGGCTGAGGAATTCTGGGAGTTGAAGTTCACAAGTCATAAAAGGGCCAAGTTTGAAGACCCCGAATTAGAATTTGAAGAGCAAGTTTGTTGTAGTGGTGAAGATGCTGGCCTAGAAACCAGGAGACTGTGAGTTCTAATTCTGCCTTAGGCATGAAAGCTGGCTGGATAACTTTGGGCCAATCACCAGGAGACTGTGATTTCTTTTTTTTTAATAAATATTTTTATTGAGTTTTATAAAGGTAATAAAGGGATAGGGTCAAAAAGGATAAGACAAAGGGAAACATTAAAAAAGGTTAGACCAGGGGAAAGGGGTAACGCAAAAGTGGGATTAATCCCGCAAAATAACATCGCTTCAGCAAGTCTACCAGTCCAGGTTTACATATTAAATCTTAATAATTACTCTATTATTAGATAACTTTCAATATAATCATGTAAATAACAAATCAGTCAATAGCTTTCATTCATTTCACTACTTAACAATACTTAGTATTAATTAATTATAATCACTTTAAAATAATAATATATTACATATTAATTATAGTTTACAGTATTGTTTAAGATCACAAATATACAAAGAGGAAGAAGAAGAAGAAGAAGAAATAAGAACAAGTTCATACAAATAATCATGGAATATAAATACAAATTATCAATTATCTCTTTAAATTTCATAACCTTTTCTCATTCTAGCGTGCTTCTAACCAGTAATAGGAGACTGTGATTTCTAGTCCCGCCTTGGGCATGAAAGCTGGCTGGGTGACTTTGGGCCAGTCCCTCTCTCTCAGCCCAATCCATCTCACAAGGTTATTGTTGTGGGGAAAATAGAGGGAGGAAGAAGTATTATGTATGTTCACCATTTTGAGTTACTTATGAAGTAATAAAGGCAGGCTAAAACTCTAATAAAATTCGCCCTGTATAATAGCACTAACAACCATTCCATTCAGTCTTGATACAGATTGCAGATGCTCCTCTTCCTTACAACACAGCAACTGTAGCAGGATATATGTGACTGAATATTGGTTTTGCATGTAGAACAGGGGTGTCAAACTCGCAACGTCACATGACATGTCGTGACTTTTTTTGCCATTGCCGACAATGGGGTGGACACGGTTTTGCTATGATGCATCATCCAGCCCGCAGGCCGACAGTTTGACACCCCTGATGTAGAACATCTCATTTTAAAATTTTCAGTTTTTTTTTTAAAAAAACTTAGATATTAAGTGATAGCATGATTTCAACAGGAAAACCTATGTCTGTGACAATAGCTCTCTCCCAAAATATAATCTTTCCATTGGCATGGAAGTTTAAATTCCATTAACAATATGTGTCACAGTTCCCATATCCATGTTATTTGCATGTAGAAAGAGCCTAAGTATGCTTAGGTGAGATGTTTCAGAACTCTTCAGCCTATTTGGATTAGCGAGAAAGTATCAACTTCATTTCCCAAATGCAAATGGTTCTGGGTTAGTTACAAGATGCTAGATATTGGGTGTGAATCCAGTTTAGGGAGCTATTGGCTCCTGTGGAATTAGATGGCCTTTTCCATTTGCTTCTCCCTTAATATATAAATAACCATCTGCAAACTCACTAAAGGGCAGAAATAGGTACAAATCATTGCCTTCTACCTATTGAGCTCAATGGGACTCTCCCACATACCAGCCATTCTTTGATTTACCATCTTTCCCATTTTTAATTTCTGTATGAGAGCAGGCCCATTAAAAAGATCAGTGGCAGATATAGGAAGACATTGTTGAAAATCTTATATGGGAGCATTTTTTAAAGGACCTATGGCCCATCACCATAACAATTCCATTTACTATTTTCCAGTTTCTGCAAATGATTAACTAGAGAATATCTGGAAAGAAAGGCAAAGTCTCAGCAATTCTTCATTGCAACCTTATTTGTTCAGTATTTATTCATCCTTTAAAATTAGCAAGGGTGAATGGCTGGGGAACTAGAAATAAGATGAAGAGGCAAAGGTCACAATAATTTTACTTAATTCCCTCAGCATTACACAATTATCTTCTTCAACCTGATATCCTCCAGATGTGCTTAGGTTTACAATTCCCAGGATTCCCGATCAGAGGGACCTCTAAATCTTGGAAGTATAGTTCTGATGCCTCTGAAAGGTTTCAGATTGGAGAAGGCTAGCCTAGCATAGACTTCCTCATTTGCTGAAGAAGCAAAAAATAAATTTGGTCTATGGCAGGGATAGGCAACCTTGGCTCTTTTATGACTCGTGCTGGCTCAGGAATTCTGGAAGTTGAAGTCCACGAGTCATAAAAGAGCCAAGGCTGCCTACCCCTGGTCTATGGCATTCTCTATTTATGCTACTGCAAAATTCCTACCACTAGTCAAGGTTGGGATATAGTTGTAGTCAGAGGTATATCAAGAACAAAAGAGTGCATCAAATCCTCCTCTTGTGGAAAAACCATAGGCTCAGGAAACCCTAAATGTGAACAGGAAGACATTTTTGTAGCTCTTTCTGCCCAGCAAAACTCGGTGGGCACATCCTGAACGGATATTCCCAGGTAGATAGATGTTTCCATCATGTCATTCTGATTGGTTAATACACAAAGGATTCCCGATTCAGATCTCAGAAACTCACTGCGTTCTGTCTATCTGGCTACTCTTCTGCAAGCAGCTTTGAAACCGAATGGTAGAATTCCTCCAATGGTCGTGTTGGATTCTAGCACACTCTGCCTATCAGATCCCATCAGTGATCTACCATTTCCACCCATCCTGGACCCTACCAGACTTTTCCAAGATCTTTCCCAGGATGTCTCTTCAGATGTTCATTAACTCAAACTCTCAACTGCCTCAGTCAAGCTTTGCCAAGAATGAGAAATGTTGGCAGCTTATAATTCAGCAATATCTAAGACAGACATGTCAAACACAAGGCCCGGGGGCCGAATGCGGCCCGCGAAGTGGTTTCATGTGGCCCGCGAAGCCATCCTGGAAACAGTGAGGGAACGGCCCCCGCTGCCATGGCCCTGGCCCAGGCCAGCCGGGAGCCAATGTACAATTTTGTGGTGGCCATCTATGCTGAAACGCATTTAGTCTTAGGCCGTCCGGAAACAGCTCTTGCCACGTTGGCCCCACCCCCAGGGTGCATGCTGGGGAGGGGTCACCCTTTGTGAGGAATGAAGAAAGGCACCATCGCCTGAAAGTGGCCAGCAAATGGCCCTCGCCTACTTCACATATCCGGCTTGATGGGCTCCAGTGGAGGGGTTTCAGCAGGCAGGGAGGCTCCTCCAGTGGACCATGCCTTGGCACTTGCCCTGGTCCTACCCCCTTCTGCCAGAGACCCTCAGATCTGTCCCACTCCTGCCCAGACCCCCACAGGCACCCATGACGCGAACGATGTAGAGCTGGCCACACCCACCCAGTAGGCCACACCCACTCCATCCACACCCACCCTGGCCACACCCACCCAGCCCTCCAAGGGCAACCGCAATGCTGATGCGGCCCTCAATGAAATTGAGTTTGACACCTCTGATCTAAGAAGAGACAACTTCTCTGTGCCCACTTTTCCCCCAGATAAAAAGCCAGGCACCCCGTCCTAAAGCATCACCAGCATTTCCTGGCATTCCTTTATGAAGAGGAAACAGGCATGGTGGTCCACCTCAGGCCAACCTTCCTTTAGGAACTGAGGTTTACTTCAAATTGCATGAAACAGAAGGGAAGTCCATAACATTCAGTCTGGCTTTTTTAACCTCCCACTGTCTCCATCTTCCTGCCTCAGACTTGGCTACCTTCACACAACTGGTTGCCTAGAGGAGGGTAGAAGAGCTTTTGTGCTAACTTTTGCTTGTGGAGTTTGCTTTGTTCAGAGAATGGCTGAGCCAATCAAGATAAAGCTGCCAGTTCCTCCATGTTTTCCTGCTTGGCTTCCTCTTGAAACCTCTGTATGAAACTGTGGAACTCATTTGATATCCTGCCCTGCAAGCTTCCTCTTCTGAAACAAATCTTTCTGGAGCATCTCTTGGCCCTGCAGAAGGTCTTGAACATGTTGGAATAAACATGTTTTTTTAAAAAGTGGCATTTTAATGTCGGAGCATAAAAACAAAATCCTTCCCTTCTTGTCCAGGGTTAAGACTTTGGCTGAATCTAAGTCAGCGGTTCTCAACCTGTGAGTCGCGACCCCATTTGGGGTCGAACGACCATTTCGCGGGGGTCGCCGGACAGCGCAGACCGCCATTTTTCCCCCCCATTTCCCCTTGGCTGTTGCGCGCGCGCTGCGCATGCGCGGTTCGGGCTGTCACACGCGCGTGCATGCGCGGTTCGGCCCGCCACGCATGCGCGGCTTGGCCCGCCGCGCATGCGCGGTTCGGCCTGTCGCGCGCGCGGCTCGCATGCGCGGTTTGGCCCATCACGCCACGCATGTGCGGTTCAACTCGTCGCGCACACCGCGCATGCGCGGTTCAGCCCGTCACGCTGCGCATGCGCGGTTCGGCTCGTCGCACGCACCACGCATGCACGGTTTGGCCCGTCGCGCGTGCCGCACATGCGCGGTTCAGCTCGTCGCGCCGTGCATGCGCGATTCGGCCCGTCGTGTACGCAGCTCGCATGCGCGGTTCGGCCTGCCACGCATGAGCGGTTCGGCCCGCCGCACATGCCGTGCATGTGCAGTTTGGCCCGTCACGCCGCGCATGCGCGGTTCAGCCCGTCGCACCGTGGGTCGGGGTCTCGCCGTGCATGGCCGGCGCAGGTGGGGTCTCGGCCTGAAAAAGGTTGAGAACCGCTGATCTAAGTGATATTGCCTGACTAAATGAAATTTGCCAGGAAGAGTATAGAACAGTGGTGGCGAACCTATGGCACACGTGCCAGAGGGGGCACTCAGGGCCCTCTCTGTGGGCACACTCGCCATGCCCCGGAGATGGCAACCGTCCCTCTTCAACCAGCCGCCCACTAACTCGCTGAGTTCCCACATGGCCAGATGCATCTCAGCACCCATGCGCTTGCTGGCCTGTGTGTGCAGGGGCCAATGGTGTCAGGCAGCAGCCGCCCCGGCCCCTGCCTCACCTTGCCCTGTGACAATGGCACCCCCATCCTGCCTTGCCTCACCTCACCCCACAGGACGAGCCTCCTGCCCACTGCCCATCCTGCCAGAGACCCCCTGGATCTCCCCCCAACCCTGCCGAGCCCCCACAGATGTCCCTCCCCACGAGCAACATTGAGGTGATCACGCCCACCTTGGCCACATTCACCCAATCTGCCATGACCACCACAGCCACACCCACCCAGTGAGTTATGCCCATCTGGCACCCGGCGATAAATAAATGGGTTTTGGGTTGCAGTTTGGGCACTCGGTCTCTAAAAGGTTTGCCATCACTTTTTATAGAATAACTTGGTGGGTTAGTCACTCAAGGGAACTACAAAGATGACCTTGGAGAAAGGATTCAGAAATTGTTCCAATAGCAGAAGGTGCTAAAATATGCTTTGAGCCAAGGAAACTATTAGGAAGAACCTTAGTCTGGCCCCCTCCTTTAATCCCTGGGGTATAAGAAGGGAAAACATGGTCAGGCTTATAAGATACTGTTATATTGCAACATCCTGTCTTAATAAGGATAGTTCTAATCATTGTGAGGACTCTGTTTGTTGATCTGGCCAATCAAAGGGCTGACAATCATACAGTGGTGGATCTGCCCTTCAATTCTTGTTAATAATTGATTATATTTAATGTAGCAGGAGGGGAAAGATTCATCTCTTCACTCTTGCGTCTTCAAGTCAGTTCTCTGACTGGACAAGTCCTTGCACTTTTCTTGGCAAGATTTTTGGAAGTGGTTTGCCCTTGCCTTCTTGCTTGCCATCCAGCTGGCTTTGTTCCAATGATGGGACTAGAATTAACAATTGCACAAAACTGTCATCCAATGTAAATGATGTTAAAGGAAATCAAACTTAGTTTTTTGTCCAGACCTACTTACATTTTGGAATAAGTTTCTCCCATATGCCAACACAGTGTGGCTACTGCTTGAAAAACCCAAGTCAAGTCCAGCTTTCTGCTAACACAGGAAATTATGTTACATAATTTTTGCTTAAAACATCTGATGAAAGGAAATACTGTTTTCTAAGTCAGCCTGTTCACTACTGAATCTTGAACACTATCAAGAATTCTACCTCTGTATTACATCTGGAGGGGGTCGTGAGGGAGGAGTGAAAGAGGGGAAGGAAGTAGGATGGTTGGAGGAGAGGAGGGTGGAGTGAGGGAGGGAGAGAGGAGAGGAGGAGGGAAGTAGGAGATAGGGAGGAAGAAAGGGGATGTGGTGGGGGGGTGCTGCCGAGCAACACCCATAGTTATTTAAAGTATTGTATATATGCATTTAAAAGAATGTATGCTGGTTTTTTGTTTAGTGTGGGAGAAAGTTGAAAAAGAATGTATTAAGTTGAGTTGTATTTAATTTGGTTTTTTCTTTTTGTTGTTTAAAATTATAAAATCAATAAAATATTTTTTTAAAAAGAATTCTATCTAGTGCAGTGGTTCTCAACCTATGGGTCGCGACCTCATTTGGGGTCAAACGACCGTTTCGCGGGGGTCGCCGGACACCACGGTCCGCCATTTTGTTTTTTTTTTAAATTTCTTTTTTATTTTTTTTATTTTTTTGGCGTGCGCGCGCCGCGCATGCGCGGATTGGCCGTTGCACACACCGCGCATGCGCGGATCCACCCGTCGCGGTCCGCCATTTTGTTTTTGTTTTATTGAATTTTTTTTATTTATTTTTATTTATTTTTTTTTTATTTTTTTTCCGGCGTGCGCGCGTCGTGCATGCGCGGATCGGCCCGTCGCGCATGCGCCGCGCATGCGCGGATCCGCCCATCGCGGTCCGCCATTTTTTTTTGAATTTTTTTTTTATTTATTTTTTTTTTGGCACACGCGCCGTGCATGCGTGGATCAGCCCGTCATGCGCGCGCTGCGCATGCGCGGATCCACCCGTCGTGGTCCGCCATTTTGTTTTTTTGTTTTTTTTATTTTTTAATTTTTTTTCCAGCGCATGCGCCCCGCGCATGCGCGCCTGGGTCGGGGTCGCGGCGCGCATGGGTGGGGCAAGTGGGGTCTCAACCTGAAAAAGGTTGAGAACCACTGATCTAGTGTTTAGCTGAAATCCCCTTATCATTTATTCATGCTGGTCAGGAATTATGGAACTTAACAAGTCCAATTCATCACAAGAGCTATAATTAAGGAAGATTATCCTAAGCAGGAACATTCAGAAAACCATAGAACAAAGAGGGATTTACCTGGAGTACGATTTTTTACAACTTGGCATGTTGCAGCCAATCCATTTTGAGCTGGAGTTTCCCAGATGGTAGATCAGTGCTTGAACAAAAGTTCACTTCATTAAAAAAAAAAACCCAAACCACCAAAATATTATTCACTGCTGATTAATTCTCATCTTTCAAGAATCACAATGTGATAGGAAATACCATTCTGATTTGCATTATCTCATTAATCTTCTTCTCTGCTTCTAGGACAATTGTGGAGTGGCAAGCATCCAATGGTGTTCTTTCTTCACAGAAAGATTTCATTCCTCATTGGAAGGGTTGGCTGAATTCTAATAAACAGAGACAAATAAGCAAGTAAACTGGTTTCCAGCACTGCAGAAGAGATTGTGGAAGAGTAGCTAAATCTTCATGTGGGACAACCATATACCTTTTCTCTAGGGTGTGGTATTGGAGAAAATTCTGCTCATTCTTTTAACCTGTTAGTCATAATCTGTTTATGCAATTATTGCAGACCAAAAACATCTTGGTTTTGGAAGTTGCCCAATATCCGAAACTGTGGCTACAGAATGAGGCCTCTTTCTCCAGGAGATGGACTTTCCCCTCTGGGTCTGCTCACACGAGGGCCTGACTACTTGCGTAAGCAGCTGGAGATGAGTGGTGGTGGGCGGACACCAAGTGCCGTGGAGAGGCTGGAGGCTGACAAAGCCAAATATGTCAAGTCTCGGCAAGTGATCAACAGTCGTCAGGAGCCAATTCTGCTCAGCCACACTCCCCTGTCTTCCCCTTGCTGCAGGAGACCCCTAACCCTCCACCAGCAGAGTGAATGTCCTCAGGGCTTGACAGCAGACCATGATGGCCTCAGACCCAAGAAGCAGCCCCCTTCCCCTCAGTCCCCCATAGCGCGGCGAGGGGGCAGCAGGCGCCTGCTGAGGCCTGATTCACTTGTCATCTACCGGCAAAAACGCGACTGTTCTCTGGTCAACAAGGAGAACAGCAAAGGGTACAGCCTAATGAGGTGGCTGTTTCAGAGTCCACTGAGAGATGGACATCATAACTGTCCTTCAAGGAGTCTCTTTGGAGATGGACACCTGGAAGTGACCCAAGAAGAGAACTCCATGATTTGGGTACCTGCAGAGAAGGAGGACACAAGGACTGCACATTCAGTGGACCTCCTAGATGGAGTCATGGGTTGTGAGTCTGAGCCTAGTCAAAAACCCCAGGCCAGCTCTCAGCTCAGTGTTCACCAGCCCTTTCCTTCCTCAGGCTATTACCAAACAGAAGCCAAGAAAGAGCTGACTCTGAGTTATTCTCTTCCTCTTTCAGAAAAAGAACGGTTCTTTAATTACTGTGGCTTGGACCGGAATTTGGTAGAGGTGCTTGGAGTTGAACGCTTCAAACCAGGCAGCTGGGAAGCTGGTTCCTTCTGCATTGGGTCAGCTAGTTCTGAACACGATGGCCTTTCCTATAGTGGGGAGCCCTTGTCTACTGAAGACCCAAGCGACAAGCTGTCTTCATCGGTCTCCGTCGTGGAGCGAAATGCCCGTGTCATTAAATGGCTTTACAGCTGTCAGCAGGCCCAAACGAGATCCAAAGAATCTACAGTATGAACTCATAAAGGTCTGGGGTCTAAGGCTCTCCCTTGACCCCAAGTGAGGGGAAGTCCTGTTTTGGAGGGGATGGCAATGTTCCCACCAGGGCAAACACAGCAGGGAGAAGCTATTATCTGTCACCCAATGTGTCTTCCTCAAAGGAATACAGATAGTCCTTGACTTACAACCATCCTTTAAGTGGCTATTCGAAGGGACCTATGGTCATTTTTCACAATTATGACCATCGCAGTATGCCCACGGTCACAGGATCAAAATTTGGACACTTGGCAACTGGTCCATATTTATGGCAGTTGTGGTATCCCAGAGTCATGTGATCCCCTTTCTCAACCTTCTGATAAACAAAGTCAACGGGGAAGACAGATTCCCTTAATTAGTTGTTAATTCACTTAACAACTGCAGTGATTCACTTAACAACTGTGGCAAGGAACATCATAAAACGAGGCTCAACTCACGTAACTCTCTTGCTTAGCACAGAAATGTTACACTCAATTATGGTCGTAAGTTGAGGACTATCTATACTTTTAAAAACCAGTTGGCCTTGAACTTTCACTGAAATTTTCCCAGTCAGGGTCTAACCATCATGGTTAATGATGATTAATTACCATGCTGAGAATTTGGGAATTGAAATCTAACAAGTGGAGGACCTCAAGTGGAACAAGATTCCCTAAAGGTATCCTCAGCCAAGGATACAGTGTCCAGGCTAGTTTAAGGGCTGAAATTACTTGCTGCCATCCAGAGCAGATGGACACATTCCCACCCCCCCTTTTTTTTTTGCATTGATTGAGAGCCTTTGTGGTACAGCAGAGAACACAGGCAGGATTGGTTCAAATCTCTACTTGCCAGTGAAGTTTCTTAAAGTGAAAGGTTAAGTTTGCCTATCACCTTTTCTACAAGATGATCCTGATATCCTGCTAACAACCCTTATGTACATTGGCTGGTTGGGTTATTAAACACTGCTCCATTTAGGCCTCTAACAGAGTGCTGAGCAATAAGGAATTTCCACTCCGGTGGGCAGAACTATCTGAATGTAGTTGTATAATTGAATCATCCAAAGTTTCTTTTTCCTGATAGCAAGTCCAGTGGGCTTGGCTCTAGTTCAGGGGTTCTCAACCTTGGCAACTTTAAGACTTGTGGACTTCAACTCCCAGAATTCCTCAGCCAGCTTTGCTGGCTGAGGAATTCTGGGAGTTGAAGTCCACAAGTCTTAAAGTTGCCAAGGTTGAGAACCCCTTGCTCTAGTTCTTCCTTTAAGCTGAAGCCTGTATGACTTGCTTCACTGTGCTGCAGATGTGTCTGCTTCCCTGTGTTTGTAATTAAAAAAGTTGTTGATAAACGTGTCTGCCTTTGCTCAATACCAACCAACCTTCGGAAAGCAGCATTCTGAGGGGGGTTCAGCAAACGTCAGGCTGATGTTATGGGTTTTACATTGTGGATTTTTAATGCTATAAGTCTCTTGGAGTCACCGTGTGTGAGTTGGATGGTTCTATAAATTTGATTAATAGATACATAAATTTATTTTCTGGTCTGGGAGAAGCACTAGGCAGCCACAGAATATAACCCTTGACTTCTGTAAAGTGGGGAAAAAAGAACGCCTGTAATTCTGGCAAACTGTAATTATTTCTTAGGGGAGGTGTGAGGATTTTATTCAGCTGTGTTTCCTTCTGTTTGGACTGTTCATTACTTTGATGGTGGGAGGAATCAAAAAGGACTCTCTAAGAATCCTTCCATACCTCCTCTGCTTCTAATTTTTAATCGCAATTTGAAGTATATCTTATTGCATTTCTTGCAGCTTTGAGAATAAGGAACACCCTGAGATTCTGCAGCAACAAAATTCTCCCTTCACCTCCACAAAACAGAGAAGGGAATAAATAAACCAACACAAAGAAGTAGGAATATAGTCACAACTCTTGTCAACTCCATCCCTGCTTCATTGGGGAGCAGAGGGAGGATACAAAGTTGTAAAACCATCATTAGCCTTTATGGACTCACTAGAGCAGGGGTAGGCAACCTTGGCTCTTTTATGACTCGTGGACTTCAACTCCCAGAATTCCTGAGCCAGCATGGCTCAGCTTGGAAACCTCTCCCTTTCCCCTCAGATGGCTGGCTCGGGAATTCTGGGAATTGAAGTCCACGAGTCATAAAAGAGCCAAGGTTGCCTACCCCTGCACTAGAGTAATGGAAGTACAAAGAACAATAGCTTTTAGGTTTATATACTGCCCCATAGCACTTTACTGCACTCTCTGGGCAGTTTACAATAGAAGCATTATTTGCATATTCTCCCCAACAATCTGGGGCTTCATTTTACCAAGTTCAGAAAAATGGAAGGCTGAGTCAACCTCACGATCAAACTCCAGGCTGTGGGCAGAGTTTGCCTGCAATATTGCACTTTAATCACTGTGCCACCAGGGCTCATTACAAGTAGCCAGGAGAAGGGAAGACACAGGAATTCTGCCAATAGAAAAATGGCTCACTCTTGGGCTCTTCAAGGTTCCACAGTTTCCAGTGAAAAACTGATTTCAGAGCAATTGCTATTGTTTCACAACAGAGCTACAAACAACAACAAAAACCCCAGCATACCTATCAAAGAGTCAGGAGTAAAGGTGTGAAGGTGATCCGGGAACTGTCTACCTATCCTTTGTCATGAATTGCAACTGTCTACGTTGGGCAGCCATATACATTTCTCAAATAAATTCAAATAAATAAATAGTAAAGCTTCCTCTTCAATAATACGGATGCTCAAGATCTCAGACATCATTATGGTATCAGTTGGTGAAAGGTGACTTTTTTTTTATATAACTGAAGGTTCATTTCAGAAACAGTATGCTTGCACAGACCTAATATGGATTCTAAGACAATTGATATTTTCCACTAAATGTATATGAAAAATTGCAGCCTTCAATTAATGAATGCTGCTCAACAAACTCTGGATTATTATTGTTCTGTAGAAAACGAACAAGATTTTAATTTCTGAAGACAGTCCATCTGTTGCCACCTTGTGGTAGCTAGATATATCATAATCATCTAATACAAAACCTACATTTACTCTGAATAGGCGATTTATTTTAGCCCATTCCGTGAAAATACAAGATTCCGTTAAAATGGACAACTGAAGCTACATTTCCAAACCTTATAATTGCGAGCCTATATTTCAAAATGTGCGAACGTGGTCAGCGGCATGAGCTGAAGGCACGGTAGAACATTCCCTGCCCTTCAGAAGCCCTGTTTTAATGTCATGCTTTCCTCCTTAATGAGCAAGAACAGAATATTTCATCTGTAACATAGGTCACACTGCAAAATTATGCAAAATACCTACTTTCTTTAACTTGAGAATTACTGATGCATATCTTTGTTTGCTGTATTTGTGCAAAAGGTTTACACATTATATTATAGCTATAACTAAGGGGAAATAAGCAAGTTTCTCTCTGCCTCTAAGGCAGGGATTTTCAATCTCAGCAATGTTACGATGTGTGGACCTCAATTCTCAGAATTTCCAGCCAGCATGCTGGGGCAGAAGAATTCAACAACTTCTAAAAGTTGTTGAGATGGAGAAACATTGCTCTAAGGGCTGCATATCAAGAAAACCATGAGTATATTGTGGTGGATCTTGAGTATATGTGGCTGAATTAAGATATGGCTATAGCCAGACTAGAAGGTCAATATGGATACAGATTCCTTTCCCTCTGATATTCTGCTGTCTCTCCTCCAAGTACCAAGCTGTAGGAAAGAGGCAGAGACTAAAAACATGCACATAACTCAAGATCCAATTCAAATTATTCATTTAATTCAGTGAATCGAGTTGATCCAAATGGTGGAATCTGAGTCAAACTATCTGCTCAGAGAAAGGTGCCTGTGGATGCATAAGAGAGTATTACATTGTTGAACTTTCAGAGACATCGCCTTTCTGCGACTTCAGGAGAAAATAGCAATTTGATTCAATTATCCTATTCAAAGTGGTGATAAGATCTAATTGTCGTTGAACAGAATCTTCACTAAATTCTAACAGGTAGTTCTTTCCAGAAGTCTGAACCACTCTCTTGAATGGGTGAGTTAAAAATTGGCGAATTATAACCACATTTAGCAGGTTATCCACGATTATCTATGAATTTATATTTCTACAACGTAAAAGACAATGAACAATCTGAAGCTATTTCTGGCTATTAAAGTATTTAATTTTCAACACACTTAATTTAAACCTTACTTGAGGCTGACAGTTGGGGAAGGCAAAAGAGAAACAGAGGACACCATGTTTGAACAGAAGCCTCTTCTCAAGCAGTGAAACACTAGATAGGTATCTAGAACATTCTAACAGATTAGGATATTTTTTAATGATAGTCATCAGCAAAGATCTGGAAAACATGAAGACGTTAATGAGGTAGGTATGTCCAAAGTCTGTTTGGGGTGTAGACTGGAAGTTCTTCAGAGAACTGCTGAACTCACATGTAGATAGTCTTACACAGTGTCAGAATCCAATTACATTTAAATTCTAGCTACCTACTCTGAAAAAAAGATCCATTTCTTACTCTTTGTGGATTCTGTCATACTACAAAAGGGGAGGAGGGAGCAAGGGGGTTTATGACTCTCAGTTCCTTCATTTAAACTACAAAGGACTGGATGTGATTCTTATCAAGAGGACTGACCATAACAATATGGCCACAGCCTTTCATCTATTATCTCTCTGAAGTCTCCCTTCTGCCGACAGCGAGGAAAAAGGGGTGGAAATGTAATGCCTGGGATCATCACTGGAAGGACGGTGGGGTGGGGGCTGCTTGGGACCACTTAAAACATTGAAGGGTAGGGGTTGGCCCCTCAGATCCTGTCTAGAACGCCTGCAACCATCTTCTCTTAATAAAGATGCCTGCTGGAAGAGATATTCCAAGAGTTCTGTCTTCTTAAGATGTAAAATGGGGTGGGTCCTTACACACAGCATGCCAAACCAGCATTGTGAATCCAGGGATACTGTCTTCTTTAAAAATGATGCCAGCTTCAGCAGAAACATTTTGACAGAGGGTTGCAAAAGACAAAGCTTCTTCAATCTTTCTGTTGATGAGTCTTGGTTCATAGAAGACAAGGATCTCACTTGAAGCTTTATTTTTCCCCCATCATACTGCACCAATAGTCATAAAGGTTTGGGCTGAGTAGTTAGAGACTAATTACACCCTGAAGGTTACCTGTTGTCCATGTGTGTTACAGAAGAAAAACATTTTTGTCCAGGAAGTTAGAGGTGCCAGGAATAAGGGAAGTTTGTAGAAGAATCTTGAACACTCTGTGCCAGGGATAGGCAATCTTGGCTCTTTTATGACTCATGGACTTCAACTCCCAGAAGTCCTGAGCCAGTATAGCTGGCTCAGAAATTCTGGGAGTTGAAATCCACGAGTCATAAAAGAGCCAAGGTTGCCTACCCCTGCTCTGTGCTATAGTAAGTTTTGCAGCCTGGATTCTCTCTTATTCCACATATCTAGCCAAATCAGTCTCCAATCTATTTTCCTTGACACATTTTAGGGTTATAATCCTTGTCTACTGTACCTGGACTACTAGCTTCCATAAGTTATGAACCTAGAAAGCTATCTTACCCTGATTTGGGACCTGTCTTCCATTATAATTCCCCAATTTGAGGATGATCTGAAATCATCTTCAAACCAGCCAACCTTGAAACAGGATTTTACACTGGAATTTTGTCCAGCCTAGGGATTGAACTGGTAACTTTGTCTGCATACTAAGCATGCGCTTTGCCTCATAACTATGTCTAGCAGGGATAAAGGAAACTGTCTAAGATCAAACCAGTCCTTTAATCCTTGGTGCTTGGTACCATCTATGTTGTTTACAACAGACTTTCCGGGCTTTAGATCTTTCCCAGCCATTCCTGAGATGCCAGGAATTGAACTTCACCTCTGGATGAGATGAGTAGCACATAAATCCTACAAATAAATAAATAAACAAACTTGGAGATTCCTGGAAAACAGAATTTCCAGGGTCTGCCAGCACTGCAAACGCCAGCACCAAACACCTTTGAGTTCTCCTTGGCAAGCTCGGAATGCCTTTATGGGTTATGGGAAAGTGTCTCCATGAACAGATTTAACTACTTTCGGTCACCAACATTTGCATCATACTTTTCTTTCTGCGAGGAGTTTGGAATTTCCATGCACGGAGCTCTCCCATTTTATCATCATAAGTCTGTGAGATCTCTTGCACAGGTCTCATCATGGCTGAGCTGCATCCAGGTGTTCTCCATCCAAGTCTATCAATTGCAGCACCTTATCACAGATCAGCTTGTAGGTGGCTATAGATTAGACTCTTGGATTAATCGTTCTGCGACCTCTGTTTTCTTAGAAAGTCATTGCTGATGCCATCAAAACAAGTGAATGTGGAAAGAAAGAAGGAGATGCTCGTTTTTTGATAGGCAACAGTCTCTGGCAAGGGAGATTTTTGTACAGTAAGTGTACATTAGCATTACAATTATTCTAAGAACTGTCTTATACGGGGAGAGAAATAGAATGAAAGCATTCTGGGAAGACACGCACTCTGGGAAGGCTTCATAAAGTTAACATCCTTAACAACACCCATACCTGGAACTGCATATTTCACATTAAGCCCAGCACTTTTTTCAGAAAGCTGTGGGAAAATAATAAAATATATTGTTATTACTGAGAAAGGGTCATTCACTCAAAGTCCTCCATTTCTGTGTCTGTCCTAGTTACTTTTGGGAATATTCTTGTTCTTCAGCTCGGCCAATTTGTTGGTTAGGAAGCTCCACTTGAAGGCCACACCTTCAGCTTCTCGGAGATCATTGTCATGGCCAAGGTCACTGACTTCCTCAGCTGGCATCACCCCAGACCCCCCACTGCCCTCAACCATTTCCTCCCTGGGGTCCACCTTGGCAGTCATTTTTTCCAGAGCTGAAGTTTGCTGCCACTTAGTAGCAAAAACATCCCAAAGGCCAGTGGTCTTCTTCTCAGGTGATTGTTCTGCTGGTTTTACAGCTAGAGGACTGAAAGGAGAAAAGAATTTAGGAAAAGAGAGGCACTAAAACTACACTGGATAGTGTGTTAATATAAGTCCCCCAAATTCTAAGAATAAAATCAGATACACAGGAATCTGCTTTAGGCCAAGCCAGATCTTCAATTTGCTCTTAGTGGAAATAGAGGTGGTGTCAGTGGTGTCCACCCCTAGGGCACAGTGCTGATCGAGTAGAAGTGGCTCACCAGAATTTCAGATATAGGTCATTCCCAGGCCTGCCCAAGAGTAATGGAAATTGAAATAGATGTTTCTCATGTAAAATACATTCTCTGATCTTTCCTAAAACAATATTGTGGTAGTTGATTTAGTTTCATAGGAGATGCTTATCTAAAGTATCATAGATGGAATGTACAGTAAAAAATATCTATTGAGTTAAGTGGGAAACTATCTGGAAACAATCTGCAAACAAATTAACCCAGACAACACGATGTTTATTAAGCACTAATTAAACATAATAATAGAAAATTAATGTTTAATTTTTTTGTAAAAAAAAGAAAAGAATGTAAGGCCAATAAAGTACTATCTGGACCATTTCTTGAGTTTGGCATGTTTAGGAACCTAGCTGTGAATATGGTTATAGTACGATGTGCAAAGGAAGACTTTTCTGATAGTAGATCTCCTTTCTTATGTTGTTATCACTTGTGAGTTTTGAATGCCAACTTAGTAATTTCCCCAAAGAGCACTTTTCCCAATTACATCTTCATTATTATATCTGATATTGCTTTGCTTTCATAGATTTAATAATTGTAGTTTTTACCATTTTAATCTTGTTTGAACTTTTTAAATGATGAATGGAGGGTAATGGATACCATAAAAATAAAGAGAGGAGTTGCTCGGACATTACCCCTGAATTGTATCTGAAGAGGGATGAGAGGGAAGAAAGGAGAGGAAAGGAGGGGAGAAGGAAGTAGGAAGGTTGGAGGAGAAGAGGAGGAGACGTGGGGAGAAAGGGGAGGAGAGTGGTGAAAGAAAGAGAAGAGGAGAGGAAGAAGAGGGAAGTAAGGAAGAGAAGAAAGAGAGAAAGAAGGTAGAGAAGAAGGAGTGTGGATACAGTGAAAGGGGAAATGGGCGAGCAACACCAAAAGTCATGTGTATGTATTTATTTCATTTTATTAAAAGTATCTTATATATGAATGTAAAAAGAATGTATGTTAACATCTCATAAATATCATGGTACATGTATGGGGGAGAGTTTGGAAAAATAAAAAAAATAAAATAAAAAATAAAGAGCATATTTTCTAGAGTTTTTGTACAGCTTGAAGGTTCAGTTTAAACACCCACTGGAATTCAGCAACTATAATAAAATGAATGAATGAATGGATGGATGATGACTTTTGGAGGCTGAAGATTCCCTCCATTCAACTGTTGTGTGTCACATTTTATCTGCCCACTTGAGGGTAGAAGGCCAAAAGGAACAGCTGACTGATTCTACCTAGGCAAAGAGAGATAACAAGGAATGTTTGTGATGAGTTTGCAGGGATCCTGTTCTGATGGGCACCTGAATGGCAAAACCCATATAGAATAACAGGTTGAAATGGACCTTGGAGATCTTCTAGTCCACCCCCTGCTTAAGCAGGAGATCCTATACCATTCTGGACAAATGGCTGTCCAGTCTCTTCCTCAAAACTTCCACTGATGGAGCACCCACAGCTTCCAGAGGTAAGCTGTTCCACTGATTGATTGTTCTCACTGTCAGGAAATTTTTCCTTAATTCTAGATTAAGGTCTTCTACCTGTTACTTCTTGGCTTGCCTTCAAGTGTTTGGAGAATAAGTTGACTCACTCTTCTTCGTGACAGCCCCTTAAATACTGCTATCATATCACCAATCGTCCTTCTCTTTGTTAGTCTAGACCAGTGGTTCTTAACCTAGGCGATATTGTCCCCCAGGGGCGATTTCATTTTTCAGGGGGGCGATGGAACAAAAAGGGGCGACGCGGGGGCAAAGGAACGAAAAGGGGGCAATATGGGGGCAATGGAGCAAGACGTTTGGGGGACACTTTTGAGACTTTTTCGTACAGTGAATCGCTGTATATCTGTCGTACAAAAACATCAGATCGCTCGCTATTAGTGGATTGAATTGTGTTTTCAAATGTTCCTCCAGCTAGCTTCAGTACAGAACGCCGTACATATGTGAAGACGCATCGCTTATCTTCATGCGCGTTGCGCAGCAGCCTCTACCCATACAGTGGTGCGCCATTAGCCAGAATATGGGAGATATGGGGAAAAGACTGGAAATAAATTATTTGCATCGATATGTCCTGATGACAATTTTAAAGAAAACAAAAAAAGCGTTTGCATAAATCGAAGAATTATTTCCTATGTTGTGATTGAGAGGTTATGTAGGGGGAGGGGGGGCGATGACAACTTCCTCATTGGCTCAAGGGGGCGATTCGTTCAAAAAGGTTAAGAACCTGCCCCTACAGGCATTGCAGGCATGGCTTCTGTGCTGTGTTTGTGTCAATAGGTGGCACAGAGAAGCAGTGCTCTGATGGGTGGGCAACTCAGAATGATTACTAGCCTGACAAAATTGCAAGGTTTTTTTTGATCCTTTGTAGGGGCTGATCCCCGAATATTATTTAAGTCTGGATTGGATGCCAGGAAAGGAGGAGGACTGTGTGTGTAAACTATTTCCAAGGGTACTAAGTTCAGCTCCCCCCCCCCAATGAACAGGAACACACACTACCATTTCTACGGTAGTACTTCACTTGTGCTCTTTTAACTTTGGAAAATGCAAGTCAGTCTTGGAGTATTTATCAGGTTTCCGTTCATCCATGATGTTAGGGATTTTCAAAAAGCATGTTTTTGTTGAATCATTGACACAGTGATTGAAATCCAAATTAACTCAGCCACTTTGTTTATAAAAAAAAAGGTTAAGAACCACTGGTCTAGACATACCTAATTCCCTTAATAATTTATTGTACAGTTTAGCCTCCAGACTCCTTACCATCTTTGTTCCTCTTGTCTGCATTTTTTCTAGGGTCTCAGCATCTTTTTTATATCATAGTGACCAGAATTGAATGCAGTATTCCAAGGTCGGTCTCATATTTGTATGTAATGGCAAAAGGATGCAAAACCATCAACCACATTGCGACAAAAACCAAGCCAACACTCCTTAATATCAATCTGGTTTTACAAAAGTGGGCATGACTAGAAAACACTAAAACTTATTTCTAGACAAATATAAGGAAGTTGAAGGCCCAGTGCATTTCCTTCCTGATTCTTTGGGCAACAATGGCTTCCTCTGCCAATTGTAGCCAAGAACAGCTCATATCAGAAAAACATAAGGAAATGAAACCTTCGGGGTAGTTGTGGTTTTGAATGAAGTGCCAAGAATGTGAATTGATTGATGGCTGATATTTTTATTTTGGGGGGCACTCTTAGTTTGGAGGGAGAAGTTCTCCATAAGTGCCTGTTTGACCATAAAAATGAACAGGCATTTTTGGCAAAGGGATGATTCTGTGTACATGCTGCTTCTCTAAGACAGTGTTTCCCAACCTTGACAACTTTAGGATATATGGATTTCAACTCCCTTATATTTGTCTGGCTGGTTGGGGAATTCTGGGAGTTGAAGTCCACATATCTTAAAGTTCTCAAGGTTGAGAAACACTGCAAAGAGGATAAAAAATGATTGTCATGAAGGGGTATATCTGCCCTATTCAAGCAATGTGAGAATTGTAATTAGTTATTATTTATTTATTTTTTTATTTATTTATTTATTTATTTATTTATTTATTTATTTATTTATTTATTTATTTATTTATTTATTTAATTTCTATGCCCCCCTATTCCAGAGAACTCAGGGCGGCTCACAACATGATAGAAATTACAATAAAATACATAAATATAAAAACCCTTAGTTAAAAAAGAAACCAATCATTCCACAAACATACACACAAACATACACTGGCTAGGGGCAAGGTGTTAGTTGCCCCAGGCCTGCCGGCAAAAGTATGTTTTAAGCAATTTACGAAAGGCGGAGAGGGTGGGGGCGACACGGATCTCCGGGGAAAGTTGGTTCCAGAGGGCCGGGGCCGCATCAGAGAAGGCTCTTCCCCTAGGCCCCGCCAGGCGACACTGTCTGGCTGACGGGACCTGGAGAAGGCCGACTCTGTGGGCCCTAACCGGCCGCTGGGATTCATGAGGCAGCAAACGGTCCCGTAAATAGTTAGGGGGGAAAGGAAAGGTATCTCTTACTGGTCTGCAGATGGTTCAGGAGCCAGCAACTGATCTTCATCCTCCCGACTGAACAAAGAGGACATGGTCCTCCAGCCCTTGGCTCCAGCTCCCTGGACCTACATACCAAAATCAAAGAAGAGACAATTGGGTTGTGGGTAGACATCATGGTAAGGGGCTTCCTCAGACAAACTTCAAAGCTCTTTCATCAATGAAATTTCCTTTCAAATCAAGCATATTTATGATTGGGGTTTTTGGGGGGGCTCTGTAATGGATAGTGTGCTGGAACTCTTCAACCCAACTGCTCAGAAAGAATCTATGGAGATTCTCAGTCATCAAGATCATGGTTGTTCCAAAAGATGCTTTTTCAAAAGGCAACTAGACTTTCTTCTTTTTTTCTTGAAGACGTCAGAATTGAAGAAGCTTCTTGGATGAGAACTGAGATGTCTTCAAGGAAAAAACAAGAAAATCCAGTTGTCTTTTGAAAAGAGATGACTCTTTTTCTTTGGGCTGAGTAAAAATCTCTGAGATAATGGGTAGTTTCTAAATCAGGTGACCTCTTTGGGCCACAAGTGGTTTCTCACTACCTCCTTTCTTTGGCCTCAAAGTCCACCAAGATGCTCGTCTTCTGAAAACAAGATTGAAAAAAGGTCTTCGCCAGTGATATGGAACTCAGTAGAAGACATTGGACTTCTGTAGTGATTTTTGCCTTTTTGTGTTATGCATTCCAAATAGTTTCATTATTAGTGCTTCCGTTGGATTAATTAAATAGTGAACTATTTTTGCAATTCAAGATATCCTCAACAAGTTTCTCCAGCACCACAATTCAAAGGCATCCGCTTTATTTCGTTCAGCTTTCTGATGGTGTAGCTCAGTGGTTCTCAACCTTTTTCAGGTTGAGACCCCACTTGCCCCGCCCATGCGTGCTGCGACCCCGACCCGGGCGCCGCGTGCGACGGGCCGATCCGCGTGTGCGCGGGGCGCACGGGCCGAAATTTTTTTTAAAAAAAAAATTAAAAAAATGGCGGACCATGACGGGCGGATCCGCACATGCACGGCGCGCGCACGCGACAGCCCGATCCGCGCATGCGCAGCGCACGCACGCCGGAAAAAAATTAAAAAAAAAACACAAAATGGCGGACCGCGACAAGCGGATCCACGCATGCGTGGTGCGCGCACGCGATGGGCCAATCCGCGCATGCGCGGCGTGCGCATGCCGAAAAAAAATTGAAAAAAGTAAACATTTTTTTTAAAAAAACCCAAAATGGCGGACCACGCGGGCGGATCCATGCATGCACGGCGCGCGCGTCATGGGCCGATCCGCGCATGTGCGGCACGCACACGCCAAAAAAAAATAAAAAAAATAAAAAATTTTTTAAAAAACCCACAAAATGGCGGACCGCAACAAGCGGATCCGTGCATGCGCGGTGTGCGCACGCGATGGGCCAATCCACACATGCGCAGCGCGCGCACGCCAAAAAAAAATTTAAAAAATTAAAAAAAATTCAAAAAAAACCCCAAAATGGTGGACCGCGACGGGCGGATCCGTGTATGCACGGCGCGCGCGTGACGGGCCAATCCGCGCATGCGCGGCATCCGCATGCCGAAAAAAAAATTAAAAAAAATAAAAAATTCAAAAAAAATTCAAAAAACAAAAACAAAATGGCGGACCGCGGTGTCCGGCAACCCCCGCAAAACGGTCGTTCGACCCCAAATGGGGTCACGACCCATAGGTTGAGAACCACTGGTGTAGCTTTTACAACATCTGTTATAACTGAGAAGTCCATGGCACTGATAATACCCAGCGTCATAATCATTGTGATGTCTCTGCCCTTTAACAGTTTGAATCGATTTACAATACTCTTTCTTTCAAGTAGGAGACATCCCTTTATCTTATGGCATCGGTTCTGAAATGTCCTTTATGTCAATATAAATCTGCACTGGAGACAAATTCCTTGTATATAGAGCCACACTTGGCCAAATAAAATATTCAATTCAATTAAATAAATTACATGTCACTTGGAAGAAAACTACATTTTCACTTAATCTTTCCTCGCTATGTCTCACTTCCTTCTAATGTGCTCAGCGCCAAATGCCTATTTTCATATCAGAGGATACCGTAAGTATCTCGTACGGGCCCAACTAGCAACTTTTCATTGACAATTTAAATATTTCTGCACAATCTTTTTGAAAACTGTGCCGATTTTGGAAATATATCAATGCATTGTTGTTATTGATAATCCTAGAGCTCACAGATTGCCCTCCCTTCAAATTCTCTCAAAGGCTGAGCCAGCCATTTTATTCTCACAGGATGATACCTTTAGTCACAAGTTACCTTTTGTTTGGACCTCAAAGGTTGCATGGGCATTTTTTCCTACTATGCAATAGCAACTTCAGAAATCTAAAAGGAGATTTAGCTCTGTAAGAGGACAGTGGCTTTTCTTACCCGCCGAGCCAACTGAGAAACGGAGTTCAATCCCTCCTCCGACAGCAGTATGGAGTCTGTAGTTTCCACCAGTTGAGGATTCTCACTCTGAAATAAGAGATCATCTTTTGGGAATTGTTAGTGCAACTTCCTGACAGTTAGAAGAATTAAGCAGTGGAACAACCTGCCTCCAGAAGTGGTGAATGCTCCAACACTGGAAGTTTTTAAGAAGAGACTGGACAGCCATTTGTCTGAAATGGTGTAGGGTTTCCTGCCTGAGCAGGGGATTGGACTAGATGACCTCCAAGATCCCTTCCATCCTCCTCCTCCTCCTCTTCTTCTTCTTCTTCTTCTTCTTCTTCTTCTTCTTCTTCTTCTTCTTCTTCTTCTTCTTCTTCTTCTTCTTCTTCTTCTTCTTCTTCTTCTTCTTCTTCTTCTTCTTCTTCTTCTTCTTCTTCTTCTTCTTCTTCTTCTTCTTCTTCTTCTTCTTCTTCTTCTTCTTCTTCTGAGTA
This sequence comes from Bothrops alternatus, assembly GCA_034064705.1. NCBI lineage: Eukaryota > Metazoa > Chordata > Lepidosauria > Squamata > Viperidae > Bothrops > Bothrops alternatus. The sequence goes on from JARGCV010000132.1 coordinate 1,178,459, forward strand.
GGCAACAGTGGCCTTTTGCTTCTACCGGAAACTGTGCCTCCGTTCCGTAGAGAGAGCAGAATAAAGACAGCTGAGCTGCCTTACTCCATTTTGAAATGAAATGTTGCACATCGTCTTTCAACATTCTCCCCTCTCCCATCCCAAAGATTATTTAATAATAATAATAATAATTTATATTACAGTCACGGACCAACATTGCAAATAAGAAACATAAACATAAAGTAAAAGCGAAGACAATATATTATAATTAGTGGTGGATTGTCGGTGGCCAGTCAGAGTCTGCCTCATTTTGCAGACAGTATAACAACATACTACATTCAAAGAGACTACATCGGACTGATCTGATAACAGCAGCTGAACATAAAACAGATTGGTGCACATAAAAAAGATTGGTGATGATTTAATGATTTGCAAAGGTGATTATTATTATTATTATTATTATTATTATTATTATTATTATTATTATTATTATTTATTTGACTTCTATGCCGCCCTATTCCGGAGAACTCAGGGCGGCTCACAACATAATAGAAATCAACATTTAAAAATACATGTATATAAAACCCCTTAATTTAAAAAAAAAAACCCCAATCATTCAACATACACACAAACATACACTGGCTAGGGGCAAGATGTTAACTGCCCCAAGCCTGCCGGCAGAGGTGTGTTTTAAGCAATTTACGAAAGGCGGAGAGGGTGGGGGCGACACGGATCTCTGGGGGAAGTTGGTTCCAGAGGGCCAGGGCCGCAACAGAGAAGGCTCTTCCCCTAGGCCCCGCCAGGCGACACTGTCTGGCTGACGGGACCTGGAGAAGGCCGACTCTGTGGGCCCTAACCGGCCGCTGGGATTCATGTATTGAATCCCAGTATTGTCATTGGGCAGAATGGAGCAACTTCATTCCAGATTGGGATGGGTATCTAATTTCCTAAAGTTATGAAATTTCCAATGCTTTTCTTACCTAAGGCGGTGGGGAGCGTGCTGTTTCTTTTCCTGCATCACTGGGAAATTAGTTCAGGCTTAGATAGGTGGGTAGACGATCAAAAAATCTGATTCAATCAATCAACAGAGATTTTTTAAATCAAGGGACATAACCGCATTTTCAACTAGGGTTGGGGGAACTTTTGGGTTTAGTATAATGCAGTGGTCCCAACTCCCAGTCTGTGGACCAGTACCGGACTGTGGCATGCCAGCAACCGGTCCGCACAAACAAGCAAAGCCCCATCCGGGGGATGCAGGCAGCACACAAAACCACGCACCCTCGGGTCCGCGGAAAAACCTCTCTCCACGGAACTGATCCCTGGTACCCAAAAGGTTGGGGACTTTGGTATTTATTTATTTGGGTTTGTATGCCGCTCCTCTCCGGGGACTTGGAGCGGCTAACAACATATATATAACAATAAATTACAATAAAAAAATCCCAAAGATATCTAAAAAATACAGTAAAACACACATTCAATTCAACAATCAACCACAATCATCCCCAGGCCTGCCGGCAAAGATGAGTTTTTAAATTTTTCCGGAAGGGTGGGAGAGTCGGAGAAACACGGACTTCAGGAGGCAGTTGGTTCCAGAGGGCGGGCGCCACAACAGAGAAAGCCCTCCCCCTAGGGCCCGCCAGACGACATTGTTTTGCTGACGGGACCCGGAGGAGGGCAACCCTGTGCGTTCTCACCGGTCGTAGAGAAGTATGTGGCAGAAGGCGGTCCCGTAAGTATAATGCACACACACTGGCTATTGAGGAAACATTATTCATTCAGAAAAAGCTGCCACACTGAGGTAGTTCTCTTAGCTTAGTGGCTATTCAAAGTTGCCACAAACAATCCCAAATGATATTTATGACCCAGTTCCAGAGTTCTGAGGCCACCCACACACACACACTGATGGTCACATGACTACGTTGCAGGCACTAGACATTCAGCTCACCGTTATGGCCAGTTGCAGCAATCCATGGTTACATGACACGATTTACAATTTTTTTGCTGGAAATCAAACATTTTGGCCAGTTTACGCCCAAAAAATGACCGTTAATACCTCCACATTTGCTTAATGACTGCCACAAAAAAGATATAAAATCAGGTCAGTCACATGGGTGCCTCACGTTATAACTCTTGTGATGGAAATTCTGGGCTCCATTACAGCTGTAAGTCAAGGAATATCTGTAGTCAGAAATAACCAATTGATCAGAGGTCAGATTAGTTATTTGTTCTTTGCCAGTTCTTTTAGTATCCTGTCTCAGGATGCTCCCTACCATCTCAGCTTATCATCACAGGTTTTTTTCCTGATCAAACAGAAAAAAGAATCAGTGGGGTAACAGCCTCCCATTGTTGTTCTCTTTCAAGATGAGACCTATTATATGTATGGTCCACCTCAAAACATTTTTGAAGGTAAAAATAATGTTAGAAGCAATATCATTTTACAGCATGCCTTCTGCCCCTTATTTATTTATTTTTAAAAAATGCAAGAATTAGAATGATAGTAGATCACCGATAGTCACATATATCCCACTGTCTGTTTCTATTCTAGGCTAAAGAATTGTTTCCCATAAAAAATAGAAAGTAGAAGATATCTGGGATCTTCCCCACCACATTCAAGTTGTGTGGCCCTTTACCCCCCTCCCACCCCCTGAATTTTTGTCAATGGCTTTGCCGGCTGAAAAATATTAGGAGTGAAGATCCCTCCATTTGGAATGGGTGGGAAAGCTAATGAAGCCTATGTTGAATGGCCAAGGAAAAAGAAGAGGTGTGATCATCATGGATTGCTCTACCTCATCCTGAAGCTCCTCTTCCTGAGGTTCTCCACCAAGAGCTTGCAGTACTTTTGTCTTGTAGACTCTCCAGAATCCCTGAGACATTATTGCAACAGCCAGTTCAGCTTTTGTGGTCTCTGTTTCTTCAGATGCAAGAGAAGCTTTAAGCTTTACCCTTCTTTCTTCAGTTTCTGCACTGAGCGCTAAGCCGGTTAAGTTCCATTGGCCATTGTGCCACGGCACTCAGCTGCTTTGGAGGCTCTGTGGAATATTAGTAGCTCCGCTAGAAGCTAGTGTGTCCTGCTACTTCACACCTGTTTCTAGCTGCCTCCTCCTTAGATCTAGTGTCTTCATTAACAATTCAGAAGCATACAGCATTCATCTCAAAAAAAACAAAGTAGAATCAGATACATGGCTGAGCCAGAATAATAATGGATGACAGCTCTTGGAAACAACTGGCATCCCACCCCCAGATAAGTTGTGCAAAAAAATATGGCTGTCTTCTTCATCTCACACATGGAAAACTAATGCTTCTTGACTACCTTTGTCCATTAAACTTTTCTTTATGGGCAACCCCCCTTTTTGTGTAGAAAGCCCCCTAGTCTTCAGAATGTGCCACTTGGCTTCAGAAGTTCCCTAATCCCAAGCAGACTGCTTCTCCCACTTTGGAATCACAAGGAAATGGTAAAGGAAAGCGTTCCTAAGTTGCTGCATTACACCCCATTGTCTGCACCCTGTAACTGATCTCCTGCAAGAACGGGCTTTGGAATGTAGGAGCTAGGCAGCAGGCTTAAAATAGCTGCTGACAGATAAATTATTTTGTAGGGCCGATTGCTTGCAGACTGGCGTCTTCTCCTTCCTGGATTTAGTTTCTGCTTTAGGCAAAATGCCAATCTCTCCCCCCCCCCACTCTGCCAAATGTCCAAACGGTGTCTTAAAACCTGCAAGGAAGCTGGTTTTCCAGATTATGCTTTAACTGTTGAAGAGAAGGCAAGGGGGTGTTCTCTTTCCATCACTCAACTTGCTTCAGCTGGGGCCCTTCTCCCTTTAGCTAATGCAGATGCCTGTCCATTGCCTTTAAATGTGGATAAATGTGGATAAATGTCTTATTATTTCTCAACCTGGTGCAGCAACACGATAACAAATTGCTAATGAAGTGGCTACTCCTTTGTCTTGTGCTGGGAACCATATGCTAATGCCACAGACTCATTTGTGCTATGCTTCATATATATCAAACACAGGTTCCTCACAAAGCTGAATCCTACTGGGAAGTGTGTTCAGATCCAAGAGTTGTAAAGTGAATTTTGTCCAAACTTAAACTTGGGTTCAATTTACCTACTCACATCCTTTATTCACCCAACATTTAATGAGGGTGACTGTGACTCAGAGGTCACTGGGAACATTGGAAATCATGGCACTGAAAAATTCTGATGCTTCTTTGGAGATGCGTGGGGGAGGATAGAAAACAATTTTCTAATGAACTGATTTGTGAGAAGGGAACACCTCCTTCTAAAACTATCCTCTCTCCCAAACTCCCCCAAAACCTGAGCCCTGCCTCTTCATTATATACCGCTACATGTATCTCAACCACTGGAGATTATGTATGCGCACATGAGCACATGTGGGTGCTGTATCCCCGATTCAGAAATCTGTCCACTTCTGCCATAGAGATACGCTATGTTAACCCATGGCAAGCTATTGACCTGATGGAAAAGTAGAGCATAAACAGACACTAAACTTGAGTGTTCGTGCAAATCTATTAATAACAAATAATTTGAAGTTCACTCACCTAAAGAGCATGTGGTGTCAAAATTTCATATCTTGAGTGATGCATTATACCCCATTGATTGCAACCTGTAATGGATCTAATTATATTATTTATAATATTTGGATTATCTCAATACCTAAGATTTATGGGTTGCTAAGAAGGAAAAATCATGTATTTTCCCATACAATTTGTTTTTACCCCTTTGTATGTCATGGAGACAATGGCGTATTTTATTTTATTTTTTGTTATCACTTTAATGAATGGGGAAATGAATGGGGTCCTAATACAGATTTGAATCAAGAAAGTCCAAGGCCATTAGGCCTTAATCTCCCAAGAGACGTTTTCATCATTCCATCCAAAAGGGAAATGCTACTCATAATTTTGCACTTAGATCATCTTTTAGGATTCTGCCATGCTGACTCCTTTCCCAGAGAAGTGTCACCTGTTGTAACATAAAGCAGTGTTCGTATTATAGAACAGGAAACAGAATAGTGTGATCCACTTGAAAGCAAGAGAAACCTAGATCAATACAATGTAATGACCCCCAAATGAAACCTGATCAGGCCAGAGGGGTTATTATCCTTTGCTTATAAAATATCTTGATGAGGAATCCTGAGGAAGTGTATTTGCTTCACAGAGGATTAGCTGGACATTAGGAAAGCACATACACACAAACCACAATAGTGCCTTAGGTCAAAGGGTTACTTTTTGTGACTAAACATTAAGCAATGGTGAACTACAATACAACCTCTTAATGGGATAGAATTACATTCTAATTATGTTCATCTTAAAGGTTTAAAGTGGAATTCAACAGCAGGATGAAGAGCTGGAAAGTCACTGTTTTTTCTTTTCTAAGGACTGTAGAATCAGACCTGCAAACCAGATCAAGAAATAGAGGCTGAAACTCTTATTAGTTTTATTTTTTTTTAAAAAAAAAAACCCTCTGCATTACATTATATATAATACATAGTTGCTAACAACAGAAGTGTTACAACAAGAAACATGAAGTTTAACAAACAGCAACAGAGCAGAAATAAAAAATTCTATCTAGTATCAGTTTAACAATTTTTTTGTCAAAACAAATAATAAAATGTGAAAAGGATATAAATGTAATAAATGCACTAAACCAGTGGTGGCGAACCTATGGCACAGGTGCCAGAGGCGGCACTTAGAGCCCTCGATGTGGGCACGTGCGCTGTCACCCCAGTCCTAGGCCTGCAGCTGGGTTTTTTTTTTAAATTATTTTATTAAAACCATCAACATTAAACATAAGTTCATATTAAAAAAACAATCATCATATATCCTGCAATACAATTCTAAGGATCAGTTTTTGTGAACGTCTGGTTTAGTTAACATTCCTCATTCCTCACATCAAGCTCTATGATCCCTAACAAAAGATCCTGAGGTAGAAATTCAGTATCCTGAGGTAGAACTTCAGTACGCTTTTCCAATATTAAAGCAATCAACATTAAGTCTGGGCTCATATTAATAAGCTGTCCTCATAGGACCTGAAAATACAGCTCTTGTATATGGTCTATCTACATTCATACAATCAGCCTTGAACATAAAATCATAGTATGCATCAATCATCATAGCACCTGGTATACATCACTAAGTGTTAATCTTTATAAACGTCTGGTTTGGTAAGCATTTTTCACTCCTCACATCAAGCCTCAACTATACGCCTGTTACAATTTATTTGATTGGTGTTTCTCTTTTCTATAGTCTATCCACAGTTTCTAGTCTATAACATATTATTCATCTCAGTATTAGTGCAATCGTTTCTGATCCTTAACCAAAAATCCTGAAGTAAAAGTTTAATAACCTGAGGTATATCTTGGATATGGTTTATCTACTATATCTAGTCTATCACATATTGTTCAGTCACGCTTCTGAATTAACTTCGTCTCAGTAATAGTGCAATCTTTTATAGTCTCTAACCAATGATCCTGAGGTAGAAGTTTCATAACCTGAGATAGAAATTCAATCCGCTTTATCAATATTAGAGCAAACAACATTAAGCATATGATCATATTAAGAGGCTTTCGTCATACAACATAGGCATACAACATTAGGTGTCAGTCTTTGTAAACATTTGATTTGGTAAACATTCTTCGCTCTTCACGTCGACCCTCAACTAAACGCCAGGTGCATTTTGTTTGATTGGTGTTTCTCTTGTATATAGTCTATCCACTGTTTCCAGTCTGCCAAATATTGTTCATTTGAGCGATCTTTCAGGTATGCCGATATTTTCGCCATTTCCGCCAGATTTGTTACTTTCACAGTCCATTCTTCTATAGGCGGTATTTCTGGATTCTTCCAGTATTGTCCCACCAACAATCTGGCTGCTGTGATCAAGTTCAGAAATAAGCTCATCTCTGAGGTAGTGTAGTCCTTTGTTATCCCTAACAAAAAAACCTGAGGTAGAAATTCAATACACTTTTTGAAAATGGTTTGGAGTGTCCACCATATCTTCCTCCAGAAGGCTTTGATTTTTCTGCATGTCCACCATACATGAAAGTAGGTAGCCTCCCCGTCACCACACCTCCAGCATTTGGGCTGGGAGTCTGGATAGATGAGTGATAGTTTTTTCGGGTCGAGGTGCCACCTATAGAACATCTTGTAGAAGTTTTCCCTTAAGTGTTGCGATTTCGTAAATTCCACATTTCTCACCCAGATTTTCTCCCACGTGTCCATGGTGATAGAATGCCCAAAGTCTTGTTCCCACTTTATCATACAGTTCTTGACTAGCTCGGTTTCAGAGTCCATTTCTACCAGGATGCTGTACACTCGTTTGATGTGCATGATCCCCTGTTCTCTAATCTGTTTAATTAGATCCTCGTCAGTCTGGGATAAGCCCTTCTTCTTGTCTTTATGCCACCTTGATTGCAGTTGTAGATATGATAGCCAGGTACCTCCTATTCCTTCGTCTGCTAGCGTTGTTTGGGGTTTCAGGGAGAACCCATTTTCTTCTTCCAGTACAAGTTTACTGTAGGGCACCACTTCTTGCCCTTGGGATGTGTTTACATCCCCTATCGCGTGTCCGGGGATCGTCCAGATGGGAATCTTGTCGTGTAGGAGGTGTTTATATTTCTTCCAGACCCATAACAATGGGATTCGTAGTGGGTTCTCCTTGAAGTTCCTGTCTGCCTTTTTGTCGTATACTAAAGCTGGGTTTTATAAAACCTTTTCACTTTAGGCCTCCGCTGCCATGTGCAAAAAAAAAAAAAAAAGTTCAGTCAATTTCAACTTCTCGCGGGAAAAAAAAAGATCTTGCAAAGTTGGAATTGATTGATTGAAGTTTTTAGTCCCACCCAGTCTGCCATTATCACAGCAGCCACGCCAATCCAATGGGCCATGCCCACCCAATTGGCCACACCCAGCCAATGGGCCACACCCACCCGGCACTCGGCGATGCATAAGTGGGTTTTGGGTTGCAGTTTGGGCACTCAGTCTCTAAAACAGCGGTTCTCAACCTTTTCCGGGGCTCGACCCCGGCCCCCCAAAAAACAAAAAAAAAAATATGGCCGACCCAAAAAAAAATGGCCAACCCAAAAAAAAAAAGGTGGGCCCGCATCGCGCATGCGTGGCGCGACGGCCCGCATGGCAAAGGAAAAAAATGGCCGACCAAAAAAAAAAAGGCTGACCCAAAAAAAAATGGCGGACTGCAGTGTTTGGCGACCCCCGTGAAATCGTCGTTCAACCCCAAATGGGGTCGCGACCCACAGGTTGAGAACCGCTGCTCTAAAAGGTTCGCCATCACTGCACTAAACCAACCAGAAATGCATGCAGACATATCTATTGATAGATAGATAGAGGCATTAGAAATATGTCTTTTCATATGGAATGGAGGTAAGTAGATTTTTGGTGGTGGTTCTCTGGACAGGACACTAATATTCTTTCTTGCCTTCCTCTATTAAAAACAGCGGAGCTTTGGGGGATAATCTAGTCCAATGGTTCTCAACCTTTTTAATGCCGTGACCCCCAACCGGTCGTAAGTCGACGACTACCCAATCGGTCATAAGTCGAGGACCCCCAACCGGTCGTAAGTCGAGGACCTCAACCGGTCGTAAGTCGAGGACTATTTCCCTGCCTGGGAACGCCATGCATGCGTGGTGCCGCCCCCTGCGCCAGCCGAGACATAGCTGGCAAGGGGCAGCGACGGCGCAGGGCGACCACCGGCTGGGCCACCAGCTGGCCCAGCCCAAGGAAGGTAAGGCACCCGCCGGGCCCCATGCGCGCCAGCAACCCTCCCTGCGCTCGCCGGCCTCCCACCTCCCACCCCTGGCCCTCTTTTACTTACATTTTCAGTAGTTGCTCAGCAGGGAGGAGTGGAAACGACCAGACATCTCTCCTTTGATGCAGACAACTAGCAGCACCGTTTGCAGACTGGGACTTTTGGCAGGCTCAGCAGGGCAGAGACAGCCTGGACAATTCCTATTGGCTTTTGAAAGCCAATAGAATTAGACTCTATTCAAGAGAGTCTATTCTATTGGCTTTCAAAACCCAATAGAATAAGAGGGAGTAGCACAGCTAAGGAAAAGGGGGAAAAAATGACAGACTGCGTTGTTTGGCGACCCCTGTGAAATGGTCGTTCGACCCCAAATGGGGTCGTGACCCACAGGTTGAGAACCGCTGATCTAGTCACTAGTGGATTACTGCCCTGAGGAAGACATTGGAGTAGATGACCTGACCTATCTTCCACATCATGCATTCTGAATCTTAAAAAAACTGATTATAAGTGGATTTAAATTAAATTAAATTAATTAATTAAATTAATTAAATTAAATTAAATTTCCAAATGGTTTTATGTGGTAATTGGAAATACTTGTGCTACAGAAATACTCTTATCATTGGGAGAACAGGGTCATATTAAGATATCCTGGAAAAAGGCAGCACAAAGCTAGTTCCATGATTCTGCCAAGGAAACCATATAGATGCAGTCACTTAAGTCAAGATGGCACTTTTATGTTTAAGAACACACCAGTATTTCCAATTAACACTATGTTAAATAAATGTAATTGCCAGCAGCTTTGAATGTTGTCCTGTAGCAGAAATACAGTACATGCTCTAAATCCAACAAACAAGTATGCTTTTTAGTCCTTTAATTTTAGGCCATGTTGCTTGTTTGTTAATCCACTATAACTGCTTTTCCCTGAATTTGGTTAGATTGCAAACTTTTGTATCTTTTCAGATGAGGCTTTGAATTGAAATGCGCCATTAATATTTGATGTTAGGATAGTTCAGTGTTATTCAAATTCAGCAACTTTAAGACATGTGCACTTCAACTCCCAAAATACCCCAGCCAGAGTCAACTCTGGGAGTTAAAGTCCACACATCTTAAAACTGCCAAGTTTTGCAAATACTTGGTTAATTTCTGTCATTTATTTTTCCAGCTATTACATTCAGATGAATTGTGGGAAACTTGGAGATACATATTAAATATCTAGAAATATATTCGTAGAAGTTATGCTTCCTTGGTGCTCCCATTAGTCATTTCATTCATAACCACGATTGGCTACCGAACTTCGTCTCATCCATACTGACATTATTTTGAAAAAGCCCAGAGGGTGGCGCCGTGAGATGACGTCACATGCGCCTATGGGAAGCGGAAGTTAAGCTTCCTTTCTCTCCCCGGCGAGCGTCGGAATTGGAATATGGCTCCCAAGAGCTCCCGTCGAATGGGTTCGCATAAGACGCATTCCTTGGCCCGCCAGTGGAAAACGAAGCGACGGCGACGAGATCTGGATCAGATCCACCACGACATGTTGCCCGAGAACGCGACGAAGCTGCTGCGCCAAGAGCTGGATCCCGACCTGCCTGGCAATGCCCAGCATTACTGCCTGCATTGCGCGTGCGTCAAGAGAGAAAGGCGGTGGGGAGGGGGGGAAACGGGTTGGTCCCCGTGGAATATACCCCTTGCATATAGAGATAAGAATTAGAACCGACCAACTTCCTCGGTTGTGGGATAGAAAACTTTATGTCCCTTTAGACCAGGGGTTCTCAACCTTGGCAACTTTAAGACTTGTGGACTTCAACTCCCAGAATTCCTCAGCCAGCTTTGCTGGCTGAGGAATTCTGGGAATTGAAGTCCACAAGTCTTAAAGTTGCCAAGGTTGAGAACCCCTGCTTTAGACCAGTGTTTCTCAGTCTTGACAAAGGTAAGGTGTGGACTTCAACTCCTAAAGTTCCCCAGCTAGCATGGTTTTTTGGCGGAATTCTGGAAGTTGAAATCCTCGGCTTAAAAGTACCCAATTTTGAAAAATGCTACTTTAGACATAAATGAGAGTTGCCTATCAAAATGTAAGATTTTAGCTGCAGAATGTATGTTGGAAAAGTGAAGAATCTGCTTTTTTTTCTCTTTCAAAGAAAGAGCTGAAGAAGTCCTGTTTTGTGGGGTTAAAAATTAAACTAATTAGGATGCAAAAAAAATGCAAAACCTTAGGCAGTTGCTTAGGTGATAACAAAGAGCCAGAGATTTCTGCATTATTTTGCCATCCCATTCAGATTTTTGCAATCCAAACCAGGAGCTCTAATTGTAGACAAAGGGAGCAAAGATGAAGCTGAGCTCTTATGTTTTCTTTCCGGGGTTTTTGGGGGGGGAGGGGAGAGAAAAGATAAGAGAGGTTGTTTCTTAAACTGCAGCCCAAATCTGGTCACTATTTTAAACTGATAGTCCTGTAGGGCTCATTATTTACATTTTAGGGAAAGGCATATAAATGGGAGCAGCTCATGATAACCCTGTAGCACAGCGCTCTTTTAAGGTTCAAAAGGCATAATTCTGCAAATTAATTAAGTCATGCACTAAAGAAAGACTGGAATGAGGGGCCCTTAGTGCTCTTTGAGCTTGAATATTGGCAGACATTTTATTACCCAAACTAGGTATCATCATCAGAGCTAGCAGGGAGTGGGGTCTCGTTTTATATTCTAGTAGTGGCTTGTCTTCTCAGTTTTGGTGGGAGTGATAGAGGGTCTTTGGGTTGTTAATTGTTAGTTTGTTCAGCAGTTCTTTGACTGGGGTTTACTTCTAAAGACTAGAATTCAGCTTTCCCTGCCCAACAACTAAATCACTAGGCCCAACTGACTTTCCACCAGCTTCCAGCTTGTTTCTTCTTGTCTCTTCTTAGGCGATATTTCATTGACTTAAAAGGTATGAAGGATCATTTCAGATCAAAAGTTCACAAAAAGAGGTAATGTTAATTTTATTTATTTGAGGGGGGGGTAGCCTCCTTTTCTTGAACCTGGATCGGTGGTGGTGAACCTATGGCACGGGTGCCAGAGGCGGCACTCGGAGCCCTCTCTGTGGGCACACGCACCGTCTCCCCAGCCCTGCCTCCTCCCATGGCCCCTTCCTCACCAGCAGTCCCCCCGGAGGAGAGTTGCCCCTGGGCAAGGCCCACGCGAAGCAGCGCAGCCAAGGACATGGTAGCCAGGCAGCAGGGACAAGACTCTACCCTTGTGCCCCGTCGCGCGCAGATGATGCTGCGGGGCATGGGCGGAGGGCATGGCCGCCATGGCTCTGCTGGGCTGCCTGGGTGATCTGTGGTGAGCTGTGGAGTTGGTGGGTGGCCCAGTGGGCAGGGCGGAGCAGGGACGGGGGTGGTGGTGGGGTTTTGGGGCACTGGGTCTCTAAAAGGTTCGCCATCACTGACCTGGACTATCTCTTCTGAATGTCCTACCTGTCGCATATATCTACCAACTATATAATCGGAATGTCTTCCAATGCAAAGAAGATGGGATTCCATTAAGGTTTTGTGTCCTTCATCAACTGGAATATCAGCATTTGCAAAACTTTTGGATTTGTTTCTGTTTTCTTTAAGACTGAAACAGTTGAGTGAGGAGCCCTACACCCAGGAGGAAGCTGAGAGGGCTGCAGGAATGGGGTCCTACATTGCTCCCAAGAAAGTTGAAGTCCACACACAACCTCTGGATGAGATGGATGAATCCAGCTAAGACACAAGGATGTTTTGTCCCCATCTGAAAAATCTGGAGATAGTAAAAGCATCGGTATAATTAGGTGGTTTGGAGTATGCTATCTTTAAAGTTGTACTATTATTTATTGCATTAGGTTTGCAGTATTAATACTGAAATGTATATGCAGATGAGAAAGATCAACCCTCTTGGATGGAAAAAAAGACATTTTATCCCTTGTTCGGTATGGATTAGAATTCAGCAGCGGGTCAGAGGCAGGAGCCATGCTGCTCAAATGAACTTGCTTTTGATTCTCTTACAATGGTTTTAAATGTGACTGTGGACTTGAATTTTTTGTTCTTAATGTTCCACTCTTCCATTGAGCCCACTTAATAAATGAGCTGACAATCTGTTGGCTAATCCTTGCCTATTTTGCTTTGGGGGTTTGATTTGAATGTGTTGAAGGATGTTTTTTATGGCAACTGATGCCATTTTGACTTTGTTTGTTTGTTTGTTTGAACTTTTAAAAATCACATTGATGGCACGGATCAGAATCTCTCATTCAGCATGCCTAGAAACTGAAAAGTCCATTTTCTTTCCCTGATTTAATTTGCATTTGTTGGAAGTAGAGTCTGGTTGTTAGTGGGGGAATCCTCTAAATTGGCGCGTTACACAAGTCTGTGCTACTGATGAATCACTGGGGAAGGAAAACACATTTGGTTCAGGGATAGAATACTGGTTCAGAATTATGTTTCAAAACATAATGGTAGAGGTGAACCACCTCTTGATGACTGGGTAGCCGTGATTAACACCTGGGAGAAGACAAGAGCCCTGCAGATAGTATGAACAAAGTGGACAGATCCGAATTTCCTTAGTTACCTCCCGAGACTTGTAAGCCATTCCTATTAGCAATTATTCTAAGCAAATTAATTCCTCATTTCCCATACTAAGATTAAAACACAGTAAATACGCTTGATTCAAATGACTAAAACGGTGTTTCTCAGTCTTGGGAACTTTAAGATGTATGGACTTCAATTCCCAGAATTCCCCAGCCAGCCATGAAACATGTTCTCTTGCAATCTCCCTTTATTAACTCACTGTTCACTCCAGGAGTTCGATTCCTTCAATCTTGACGAGGTTCAAGGTTGACTCAGCCTTCCACCCTTCCGAGGTCAGTAAAATGAGAACTCAGATTGTTGGGGGCAATAGGCTGACTCTGTAAACCGCTTAGAGTGGGCTGTAAAGCATTGTGAGGCAGTATATAAATCTAAATGCTATTGATATTGTTGCTTTTCTCCATGATTGATTAAAACCATTGTTCTCACTTAGAGCAGAGAAATGAGTTAGATCCCAGTTTCCAATCCAATCTTTGAAACTGGAGACAAGGCAAAGTTATTTGGAAATAGGCAGTAAATGCGATTCCTTCCTGGAAATAATTTAACAAGACACAGTGCATCATGGCTATAAATAAAAAGTGTAGTATATATAACCACACAATTCAGTTTAGGGTTAATAGGCTACAATTATAACTTCAGCAAAGTAAATCTTCCTTTTTTTTTTAATTTTACTTATCTCTAGTTCAGTGTTACCAGTTGCACGCTTTGATCACCCTTCATCTACACAAAAATCTTTTCCTGCCAAAAGAAATTTACATTTAAATTTATATAACTTTTGCAAATTTGGTAATTCTATATCATTTTTTCTTGGAACACTCTCCAAAATCAATAGTCTAAGTTTTGTGGAAGTGAAGTATTTGGAGAATGTATTTTGAAATTTCTTTTTACAAAGTGGAGATATACAATGCCAACCTGGAATAGGGAAGATAGATTCTGGGATGTACTCACACATTTGCAATATGCTGAGTTGATTTCCTGACTACAAGTGGTTTATTTTCCAAGATGTGGGATGTGGAGATCTGCCAGAACCAAACTTTCGCTTCATAAAGTTGTATTAAATTTGCTACCTATAACCGTCTCACGTGACGCTTTCTCCAATCATTGCAGCCTGTGGTTTATGAATTGCATAAATAATTGCATTGTTTAGTATTTCCTATCCAGCTTCTGTTGCTTTGATTTTATATCTGGTTGGTCAATTTTAGAACCTGTAAAGGAATTTTGAAGGAATGAGCAAACCATTAAGGAGGACTTGATGATTAAACAGCCCAGAGAAAGAAGAAATGATGAGAAAGAAACTCAGCCAGACTTGGATTTTGTTTGATATAAGACTGAGATATTCTTGGACTGGCTTTCAAGATTCTGTTAATATACCTTACAATGATAACAGTAACATTCAGTGAATCCCCTGTTTTTTATATGCTTGCTGGGGAATCCTGGGAGTTGAAGTTCCCAAGTTGCCAATTTTGGAGACCCCTGCTGTAGAAGTGCAGGCTGAGTTGGAAAGTGGGGTTAAACATGTCATAAGTTTGGAGTCATTGCACTGCCACTAGATTCTTATATAAAGTAATACACTCTTCTGTGCTTTGAACTCAACAAATGCTTCTGATTATTTGTGTCTGACACTTAGCCTGTCCTAGCTCAAAGAACTAACAGCATCCAAAGAAAAAATTAAAATAATCAAAGATTCCACATATCCCCCCCTCCCCATTTTCCCAGGACATTCTTTCTATTCATTCACATTCTAGGCCATGTGGAAGTATTCTTGTGCTTGTTGTATTACCATGGTTATTCACAAATAACCGCATTGATGTATTTTCTGCCGTGGTATGATGAGCACTCTTAAGATAGTTTTCAAATAACACAAAGCCAGAAGAATGGATTTGCATAAGCCAAAAGCAAACCAAATTATAGTTTAGATGAGTGCTCTAGATCACATCTCACATTCCCATTGAATAGGATTTGTTCCATTAAAATATTTAGATGATCTAAACAACACACTGGGAACAGAATTAATCCTTGGCTACATTAGTCAGACATCACAGGCTGCACATTTAGCTGTTGACATCTGCTGAAGCAGCATATTGTTAGCTCTGAATCAGCAAAGCTAAATGCTTTTTCTTTGGAAGAAGAAAGAAAAAAAGTTTTTCATCATTACTGCACTCCCCTTCTGCCATGTGATTGAGACAAAGTGCTAAGTTGAATTTTAGTTATTGCTTCCGGTGGTTAATTCTGTTACCGTATCTCCCTCTACACTCCCAACATTCTGCATTTTTTAATTTTCTAGTCCTGGTTAAGGAATATTATTTCAGAGATGAAGGTATTGTTAGTTGCTTTGGGGTAAATACATCAACCTATTGCATAAGATCCTTGGAAGATTTTGTAACCCTAAATATGGGCCCAGAGTGCATAATTATGTTCACGTAACATGCTGTGCTCAAACCAAACATTTATGGTTTCGCTTGACACATCGTGCTAAGACAAATCTATGTAGATTTTTTTAGCTTAATCTGGCATTGCATAAATTATGAGTACAGCTTTTCTCTTGGAGGCTGTTGTACGCTGACCTATATGGGTCCTTCTGTTAGAGGCTGTCTGGAAAGTAAAGCTGAAGCAAGCAATGGGAGGGGCAGACCCAATAGCTATTTGGGGACCCCCCCTTTTGTAGATACAAAGCTCTGGTTACAAGAGTCAGGAGTTTAATCTGATTGCTTGCACAGGAAAAGTAGAATTAAATTACAGACCACATATTAATTAACATCAATTAACTTTATTATTAATGAACATTATTATTAAGGAAATGGCAGCATAAGACACTCAGATAGGTGGCAGCAATGAAGCATGTTCTCAAACTGCTAAACAGAGTTTAACCTGGTTAGAAATCCATCAGGCTGAATGGGTTGAGTTACTGGCCAATTTGAGAATTCAACAAGAAGATGTTTCTTGTTTATTTAATTATTTTATACCCCACCTTTTTTATTTTTATGGAACTCAAAATGGTGAACGTATCTAATGCTTATTTTCCCCACAACAACCCTGTGAGTTTGGGCTGAAAGAGACTGACTAGTCCAGGGGTAGGCAACCTTGGCTTTTATGACTCATGGACTTCAACTTTCAGCATAGCTGACTCAGGAATTCTGGGAGTTGAAGTCCATGAGTCATAAAAGAGCCGAGGTTGCCTACCCCTGGATTAGCCCAAGGTCACCAAGCCAGTTTTCATGTCTAAGGCGGGATTAGAATTCACACTCTCCAGGTTTGTAGCCTGGTGCCTTAAAACATGACTATTAAATCATCAAGAACCCAGTTCTTGATGATTTATAGAAAAAGTTTTATAGATGGCAGGCACCACCTGCGAGATTAGCAAAAATGTTTAAAAACATGTCTAGTAACTTGGAAGTGCAATCAAAAACCAGGCACACACTACCATCTTTGGTGGACATGCCCTAAAGCAAAAAAAAAAAAAAAAAAAAGGACAAAAATACAGATCTGGTTAGATAAGATGTTAAGAAAACATGTAGATTTTAAACTGGAACTATTTTTATTAGGTATATTATCAGGAAAATATCATAAAGAAAGTGTATATTTAATGTTGCATGTATTAACAGCAGCAAGAATTGTATTTGCTCAGTATTGGAAAAATGAAACACCATCTGAAGAAGAGATAATCAAGAAAATACTGGACTGTGCAGAAATGGATAGACTTACACTGAAGATTAAAGAAAAAGAAAATACAGAATATTTTCAAATATGGGATGTATTTTATCAGTGGCTAGAAAAACAGAGTAGAGATTAGGAATTTAATCTGTATTATTAAGTAAAACAAATGGACCAGACAATATGTTTGCCAAGCACTTATGAATTGTAAAGATCCAGAGGGAAGGGATCAAAAGCATCATCAGTCTTGAATTCCTTAATGCCCAAAAGAGATCTAAGTCGAATCCACTTTGGATTACATTGACTCTTATCTACCACCGATTTGCTTTGACTGTTAATAGTTTTTGTAGAGAGCATAAGATTTTGCAATAAATATTTATATTCCTTTGAACTGCCTGGACTTCTGATTTTCCTGCCCTTGACAGCTGGGTATGATCTATGTAAATTTTACTAGGCATGTTCCCTGTTGTGGAATTGGGGCCAGACAGGCAATTATAGCATGCTCTAAATGCCAGCGTTTACCCTGCAGCATCAGATTAATGCAAAACTGAGCTCTCGGAATGTAACGTTCAAAACTTTGTTCGCTCTTGATTTTTGTTTTTGTTTGGTGCAAAATCAGAAAAACAAGGGTGTTCCAGTTTTCCACTCCACGTAGCTTTTGCTCAAAGTAAAATATTTAGCATTTAGCTGTACAACAGAAAAACCCAACAGCCTGTATAAAGCATTACATAACCTGTCTTCCCACATGTCCTATTAAATATACAGCAATTCCTTTTCTTTGTGAGTCATGAATTGAGATAGGCAAGGAATTACACAAGACAGAAAATCCCTGGTGTTAGCCTCTGCTTTAAAATATTTTATTAGGCATTTCAAACATTACTTTGTACTCAACATAAGTTAGAAAAAAATATATTAAAAATAGCTTTTAACAACTGCAATTCTTAGGGACACAAGTCAACATTTGTTGATCATGGTCAACAATCATGCAACAAAGGCTGGATTAATTTTTGAGAGGTCCCCAAATGACACAGATTTTTTGATAAAGTACAAGGGTAGAGACCTCTTGCTGCAAATATGTGCAAAATGCTCCATCTCAGTTTTTTGGGACTGGGTGCAGTAACCAAACTGACGGTTGGGGCTGTAGGTTCTTGGGAATGTTGGCATGAATAGTAAGAGCCTGAGATGGAAAGATACAACAGGAGATCCTGCATGAAAGTGGTTTTTAGGAAGCAATCAACTTTGATGAGAAAGCAATTGCTTTTCCTACCATGGAGTTAGACTTGGTCCCCAGCAGTTACATATTGAAAGGTAGCTCATCACTGCCAATAAAATAAACTTCTGTATAATATTTGCAAAGATCTCTGGCTTGGCTGCACCCATTCAATCATAGCTGACCTTGGGTGTAATTGTCCTGATATGGGAGGTTTTTTTAAAAAAAAATTCATTATAGGAGAAGAAATATACAGCCAACTTTCTGTTCATTCCCCTTCCCCTGTTGATGCATTATTCTAATTGAAAGAAGAATAGTCTTCTGAATCCCCAGTCTCCATTCTAATCACTAGTTTAATGTTATTTAGGTCACAGATGTCTGGACACATGTTCTCTTATGCAATGCCAGCAGTCTGCAATCTCCCATAAAGCAGCTTTTCTGCCTAAAGGCCCAGGAACGTTACACAATCACTTGCTCTGCTGTTCTGACCTTCTCTTTCCCTTCTCCTCAAATTTCCCTTTCATCATAGATTAGAAGGAAGGAAATGACCTTTTGGAAACCTCTTTCTTTAGAACTCCACAAGGAGGTTTTCCTAGAAATTCTCTGTTTCCATCGGTAACACAGAACCCAGGCTTTATCTGATTTTATTTTCTAATTGTCCATCTTTTTCCCTTTCCCTCCTCAGTTCACACTGGATGACAGTTCATGACCCTTTGCCTTTTACATAGCTACGCATGTTGAGTAGAAAATAAAGAAAAATAGACCTACGGGGCAAGAGATCAAGTGAAGCCACCTCCAAACAATCTCAAGGGAAGCGCAGAAGCACAGCTTTGGCCAAAACACCATTCACTGGATGGAGACGTAGTTCCCAATCCACCTATTGAAGACTGCAGCAGCAAAGCAGCAATATGATCCAGTCAGCGTGTGTCTAAGTCACTGCTTCGAAAAATGTTAATGAAGCTATAGGGATATTGTGCCCATATAAGAGGTCCAGGTGATCTGGAGCAATGGGGGATTTGAGCTGGGAGCTGATTACACATGCAAATGGGAAAGTGGTTTGCTTCTTAAGGGCTTCCTTTTCCCACAAGAGGTGTCCAAGGTGTCAAGGGGATGGCTGTGACTCTTTGATCAAAGCCCTGCCCCCTCTTTTAAATTAATATTGTACCTTCAATGCCTGTAAAAAATGACTAGGGCTTAGATTGCATAATCATCATATTGACCTTTTGACACGCACCCCACAGATATTGTAATTTCCAGCTTTCGGAAATACAAAACAAATTCCTCCCAATTTGACCATGCCTTTCCAATGACTTTACTTTATAGCCTTCCATGAATGAGTTTCAGGTTCTACCTGGGAAAATAGTCCTCCCTTAAAGTAAGGTGGTCCCTCTCTGGACGTCATGGAGAGGCCTGGCAAGAGCCTTATAGAGGTCTTGGGCTGCCAGTATCAATGCAGGATAGGATCCGTCTTCTAAATGGGTTTGCCTTCATTTAACCCTTCTATATCAGCTCAGATTATTTCTGTGGGATGTTAATCTCCCATAATCTGAAGGCCCTTCTCCTCTTTGAGAGACTCATACAAAATGCTAAATCCTAACTCCAGATTACTGAACAACAATTCCACTGTTCATATCATACAACATGCTAAGACAATTACTGGGTTTCCTCAGACTACTCATCTCTATCTCCCTCATCCTGGTTTTTTGTTTGTTTGTTTCTTTATTTGTTTTAAAATTTCTTAGGGATTAAATTACCTGAAAGGTGATGCAGCCAGACAAAAAGCTCTTTATGAATCAAGAAAGCAGAGTGAGATCCAGGGAGAGCCTTGTGAACCAACCAGATCTTCAGATAAGACTTGGTTGTGTGAAAGCCTGCAACCTTGTAGGTGATGGCCCCACTGAAGGGGAATGGTGTAGGTTTGAAAACATTGGGGTCTATCCTTTTGGGTGAGAATCCAGAAAAGCGAGCAAGCACAGAGGAAAAGAATATCAAGGACTACCCTTCCATTATAGGAGAAGATTATAAAAGGCAGTGCAATTGTAATGTGCCTGACTAAAGGCTGCATACAAACTCCACCAGAAATACGTTCATGAGTCCCCAGGTTGAATACAGTACCAGAGACTCTGCCATCTTCAGTGGTCTGGGTCACTCCTGTTTGGTGGTATCTGGGCCTAAAGGTTCTGGAGGAGGCTTGATCTCTTCACACAGCTGACGGACACTGTAGTAGGAAAGGCTCAGTCCCATAATTGCTAAGATCAGGGCCAAATGATTCATCAGCCGATCTTCAGACTCTGATTCAGAGCCACTGGCCAGCTGCATCTGTAGGAAAATACTAAGGTGACCAACCATCCTCCTTTAGGGAGGACAGTCCTCCTTTTGTAAGTTCTGTCCTCCCTCAAAAAGTGTCCTCCTTCATGTCCTCCTTTTCAATATCTGAAGACTAATCTGCAGGGCTTTTTTTCCCCCTCATTGAATGCTCAGAACGGCATTCCGGCACCTTTTTTTGATGTGTTTTGTTTTCAACTTTTGCATGAGCTGTGCTACTCCCACTATTGGCTTTCGAAACCCAATAGGAATTGCTGCTGAGCGCGCCAAAATACCCAGCCCACAAACTTTGCACATGCAAGTTGTCTGTATTATTGTTGTAATGCATATAATGTTTCTTTTATTTACGATATTTTTTCTTCAATTTATTTGTGTCCTCCTTTTCATTGTAAAAAAGTTGGTCACCTTAAAAATACATTCATGGAAAGTACATTAAAATTTAAAAATAGAGGGATGCAACCATTTGGGACGGAATCTACCTGGTGCCCCAAATTACTTTTTGGACTTTGAGAAAGCACATGATAGGCACAGTCTTCCAAAAGCTGTCATGGTGTACATGCGTTTGTATGTGTGTACGCATTCGATTCAGTGTTGACTCCTGATGAATGCTTGGACTAGTTACTACAATTTTCAGAAATGGTTTGCCATTGCTTTCTTCCTAGGGCAGGGGTAGGCAACCTTGGCTCTTTTATGACTTCTGGACCAGCATGGCAGGTTCAGGAATTCTGGGTATTGAAGTCCACACGTCATAAAAGAACCGAGGTTGCCTACCCCTGTCCTAGGGCTAAGAGATGGGGACTGGCCCAAGGTGATGCAGCTGGCTTTGTGCCTAAGGCAGAAGCAGAACGCATAGTCTCCTGGGTTCTAGCCTGGCACCTTAAACCATTACACCAGTAATAATAATAATTGGAATAATTGCCTTACACATTGCCTAAAGCAGTGGTTCTCAACCTATGGGTTGCGACCCCATTTGGGGTCGAACGACCGTTTCGCGGGGGTCGCCGGACACCGCGGTCCGCCATTTTGTTTTTTGTTTTTTTGAATTTTTTTATTTTTTTTAATTTTTTTTTTGCGTGCGTGCGCTGCGTATGCGCGGATCAGCCCATCACGTGCGCGTGCCGCGCATGCGCGGATCCGCCCGTCGCGGTCCGCCATTTTGTTTTTTTTAATTTTTTTAATTTTTTTGATTTTTTTTATTTTTTTTCGGCGTGCACACGCCACGCATGCGCGGATCCGCCCATCACGGTCCACCATTTTGGTTTTTTGTTTTTTGAATTTGTTTTATTTTTTTAAAAAAATTTTTGGGCGCGCGCGCCGCACATGCACAGATCGGCCCGTCACGCGCATGCCGCGCATGCGCGGATCCGCCCGTCGCGGTCCGCTATTTTGATTTTTTTTTTTTGCTTTTTTTTAAAAAAAATTTTGGCGCGTGCGCCCCGCGCATGCGCGGATCGGCCTGGTGCGCACGCGCGCGGCCGGGTTGGGGTCTCAGCGCGCATGGGCGGGGCAAGTGGGGTCTCAACCTGAAAACGGTTGAGAACCACTGGCCTAAAGCTTGAGCAATTAATGATTTTAGTACCTTTGCATTAAAATATGAATAAGCAAGTTTTGCCTCCTTCTTATTAGGAAAGAAGTTTTACTGTACTCAGGGGAACCTGCTCATAAGAAAACCCACTCAGGTTTGCGTTGCGCATGGACTCTCTTCTGCAAGGATCAGTGGGATGCCCATAGCACTTTCATAACTTGGGTGTCCTCCTCGATCCACAGCTAAGTCTAGAACATCATTTTTCGGCTGTGGTGAGGGGGGCATTTGCCCAGGTTCGCCTGGTGCGCCAGTTGCGGCCCTATTTGGACCGGGAGTCACTCCTCACAGTCACCCATGCCCTTGTCACCTCGAGACTCGACTACTGTAATGCTCTCT
Organism: Bothrops alternatus; assembly: GCA_034064705.1. Classification (NCBI taxonomy): domain Eukaryota; kingdom Metazoa; phylum Chordata; class Lepidosauria; order Squamata; family Viperidae; genus Bothrops; species Bothrops alternatus. The sequence goes on from JARGCV010000132.1 coordinate 1,200,888, forward strand.
ACATGGGGCAACCTTTGAAGAATGTCCGGAGACTGCAAGTAGTCCAGAATGCGGCCGCGCGAGCCATCTTGGGTCTCAAAAGACATGCTCATATCACTCTAGCTCTCCGTGAGCTGCACTGGCTACCAATTGGTCTCTGAACACAATTCAAAGTGTTGGTTATGACCTATAAAGCCCTTTATGGCAATGGACCAGGATACTTGCGGGACCGTCTTCTGCCTCATGAATCCCATCGACCGGTTAGGGCACATAGGGTTGGCCTCCTACGGGTCCCGTCTGTTAGGCAATGTCATATGGCGGGGCCTAGGGCAAGGGCCTTCTCCGTTGCTGCCCCAGCCCTCTGGAACCAGCTTCCCTCAGAGGTCCGTACTGCTTCCTCCCTCCTGGCCTTCCAGAAATTGTTAAAGACCCATTTATGCCGACAGGCTTGGGGCGTATGAGCTGTGTCCCTCCATCAGCAAATGTGAGTTGACTGTGCTTGTATGTTGTATGAATGTGATTAATTTTATTGTTATAATTTTATTATATTGTTTGTAAGCCGCCCTGGGTCTTAGGAGAAGGGCGGCATATAAATAAATAAATAAATAAATAAATAAATAAATAAATAAATAAATAAATAAATAAATAAATAAATAAATAAATAAATAAATAAATAAATAAATAAACAAACAAACAAACAAATAAATAAATAAATAAATAAATAAATAAATAAGGCCCTAAAGACCTGGCTCCAAGTGTGTGTGCAGGGACCCACTTCCTCCTTGTATTATTATTCATTTTCTCGACTGCTGTGTGTTTTAATTTTTGTATTGTTGCAATGGTTTTTACTTTAATTTTGTACTTGGCCCAAATCCACTCCTTAAGATGGGCAACCCTACAAAATGAATACAGGTAGTCCTCCAATTACGACCACAACTGAGCCCAAAATTTCTGTTGCTAAGTGAGACATTGATTAAGTAAGTTTTGCCCCATTTTACAGCCCTTTTTTCTGAACCTCTGCTCTGCTTATCTTTAAACTAGACTTAAATTTGATTTAAATGGGGAAATCCATCTAACAGCAAAGTGGTTGGGTTTTTTTTTTTCACAACAACAACAAATATTGGCACATGGCAGGTCCCACAGCAAAATGCTGCAGTGCCGAGAAGTCCCCATTTTGGATTTATTTATTTATTTTTATTTATTTTTTTTGCATTTATATTCCAGGGATTCCATCATATCCCCTCTTTTCATGAGATTTTCATTCCACTTTTAGATGTCAACCTTCCTTCACCACCGAGTCATCACTGCTAGCTTCCTCGTCTCTCCCCATAGCAATACCTGAAGATTGTTTCTTGCTAAGCATGTACTTAACCAGGTTTACTCTTCTACAAACCTTGATCTTTCTATAGGTTTGAAGACTTTCCTCTTGTTCCCGGATGTTTTAGGCTACAGTAGGATCTGTCCTTATAGCCTGAACATGAGAAAAAGAGGGAACCCTGCTAAAAAAAAATCTTTGTTGTCTTTTCCTGGATTGTGAAGGCCTCTCTGAATTACGACATCTGTTACTGAATGATTATTCAGGATTTTCCAGCAAGGTAATTCCTATCTGTCTTCTGTCCTTCTATCACTCTGATCTCTAATAGAGGAGGAGATTCTGCTTACCTGCAGCAGCCGAAAGTATCCTGGGGTCAGTCGTCGGAGGCGGAAGATCATAGTAGAAGAAAAGAGAGAGAGCTCCCCTTCCTAACTCTCTTCTTGTGGGTTTTTGAGTTATTTAGGCAGAATCAAGCTGTAGAAGGAAAAGGAGAAGCTTAGGACATGACAGGAGGAAGGGAAGCACAACGAACATTCTTTGGTATCTGGCAGTGAAATGGTCTGCAGGACTTGACTGCATAGACCACCGTTCTGGTGACCCCAAAGTTCTTCTGGCAAAAGACGTGACGCTAATTGCATGGGTTGTTGTTTGAGTTATTCATTAGTTTAATGAGCATCTCATGCTCATCCCTGTCTAAAACAGGGGAACTCCCTGAAATGTATGGTACATGGAATGCCGCCATCACTCTCTCTTGGTTCCCTAGTGTTTTCAACCAACTTCAGCATTCTCCAACTGACTATCTTCTCTCTCTTTATTTCTTCCTCCGATGTTAAGGCAATGGATATAAATGTACATACCGCTCAAGATCCTGGTCCTTGCGTATCATCTCCCAGCAATAACGCTGGACGATTGTGTGCAAGAGATGTTTTTTCATTTTGCCCTCCTCCCTTCCTGCCCAATGATGAGCCTGCCACTGCTTGCCTTAGCAGCAGCTGTCACAAGGAATCAGCACTCCCTGCTCTGTTGACCGCACGCGATCCACGCATGAAGAGGAAGGTTTTTCCTGGCTTTCATTGAGGAAGCAAAATTTGGGAGCAATGTACATCATGAGAACCTCAGTCTGTGAGAACTAGTTTCCAGTGTGATGTTGTAAAATAGACCTTCGTGGAGAACCAGATATTCTAGATCACAGAGGACAATCCATAACTGAAAGAGTCTTTCACTCCAAGGGCACTATAAATATGGGAGGAGGAAGGAGGAAGGAGGAAGGAAGGAAGGAAGAAAGAAGAAGAAGAAGAAGAAGAAGAAGAAGAAGAAGAAGAAGAAGAAGAAGAAGAAGAAGAAGAAGAAGAAGAAGAAGAAGAAGAAGAAGAAGAAGAAGAAGAAGAAGAAGAAGAAGAAGAAGAAGAAGAAGAAGAAGAAGAAGAAGAAGAAGAAGAAGAAATAATTTATCCAATCAACCAGATCAATCATTGGGCAATGTTGGAGCTGAAGTCCAACAACTAAAATCCAACTACTGAAGTTCATTTAGAGGTCCATCATGGTGAGCAGTAATGCATTTCAATAAAATGATTATTTCTAGATATTCAACTCTAGGTAAGATATGCAAATATTAACTGTAGGAAAAGATGCAACTTTATTATTTTTTTAAGTGGAAAGTATTTTTTTCCCAAAACATCATGGAAAAAGCATTCAAAAATATTATTAATTGCTTTTCAAAAACAAGCAATAATTTCAAAACGAGTCAGAGAAAGAAGTTAATCGAGCCGCTTCAAATTTTCTAGAAGAACATTTCCCCATTTCTCCTTCCAGGGTCTCCTACCTGGAATAGCTTGGCCTCAGGTTTCATGCAATATGTCTTAATTAGGATTTCACAGAACACTGGGGCATAATTTTATTGGGTTTGGCCAACACAACCTGAATCCCATCCTTGTGGTAATCAATGACATATTGCTTATAGTGCAGCTAACTGTGATTTAGTCAACCAACCAGGAATAGCTCATCCCCTAGTTGTTTTCTATCAATTTTTGGTCCTTTCTCCTATAGCAATGCCTTTTCTTTCTTTTCTTTTTATTAACTTTTTAGTAAAATTGTAAGAACATTACACCAAAATAAAGATATAAAGAACAAAGTAAAGGAAAAGATAGAGCATGACTATAAACATTATGCAAAATGTTTTAGCAATGTATTCTCCATTTGTTTTCACCACTACTAACCACAACTTAAATATTTGTACTCTACACTGAAGGTTATTGCTAGTCTCTGTTCTATTTGTTTGTTTACATCCCATTTTTATTATTTTTATAAATAACCCAAAGCGGCACCCATACCTAGAGCCCCCTCCTCCTGTTTTCCCCACAACAGCAACTCTGTGTGGTGGGTTGGGATGACAGAGAGCAATTGGTTCAAAGTCACCCAGCACGACTTTGTGCCTAAGGAGGGACTAGAACTCCCGGACTCTAAGTCTGGTGTCTTAACCACGAGATCAAACTGGCTCTCCAAATCTCTTTTAAGTGATTTCATCTGTTGTTTTTTTGTCTGTCTCATTTTTGTTCCCTACAAACCAAATTCCAAATGTCTAAAGTTACCTTGCTGTGTAAGATGTGGTATATAAGGGAGCTATTCATGCTTAAATTTGGCTAGACTTTTCTTATAGCTGCATACTGCTAGTTTTACCATTGCTGCATTTTCTCCCATTTTGGTCTCCCAATCTTGTAATCAGCAAAATGTCTCTCTTTTATTGTTGTGTCCAATTTGTTCTTGCAACTGTCAGCATATATCTTGGTAAATTGGGATGTTTTTCATTTATATTTTCTGAAATTATAGCTAATAAAATGCTTCTAGGTTCAATTCAAATTTTATTTTTATAATCTTTCTATTTTAATGTGTTTTTTCCCCAGTACTTTTGGGTTTGTTTTACATGACCACCACCCATGATAAAATATTCTTTTTTGTTGTAGCATTCCCAACATTTATTGTAATATGATTTGTCAATCTTGGTAATTATTGATGGAATTATTTTCTATAACACATTTTATATCATTTTCCTTTAAATTGTAACTTTGAGTAAATTTTATTAACTATTGCCCATTGTTGCACTCTGATTACTTATTTGTTTTATGTCAATTTTATCATACAACTTTTGATTTGCTCCATCTTTACATGCTATTTCAACAATTTGTATATATATATATATCCTAATAAGCATTTTTGGTTTTATATAAGTATTTCAAATTCTGTCATCCTTCTAAAATCCCTCTTTTCTTGAAATCACTTTTTCTTTTTCCAGCAGTTTGTAAATAGTGTAAAACATGGTAAATTCTTACTTTAACTAAGCAGTCCTTACTGTGTGTTTAATCTATTTTCTGATTTTCATGTACCATACTGGCATAAGTGATTTGATTTTTCTTGCTGTAGTTATCCGTGAAATAAAAAGAATTTATCAGTAAAACTAATGGTGAGGTCACTGGACTTATTTCTTGTTTTTAAATGATTCTATATTTTTAAGAAACTTCGTTTTACAATATTTCCTTCCTTCCTTCCTTCCTTCCTTCCTTCCTTTCCTTCCTCTCTCCCTCCCTCCCTCCCTCCCTCCCTCCATAAGTACCTATAAGTTGGCTGCTTCTTGATATATATTTATCCTCTCTTTATAGATTTTTTTATCCTCTATATTTAATCCTCTCTATATATCAGTAATAATAAAAGTTACCTTGCATTCTTTAAAACCATTTCTCTTTCTCTGGTTTTAGTGCTGATCTCAGTTTGGATGGCTTTTAATAGGAAGTTAGACAAGAGGATAACAAATATATAGAGAGGATAAAATTAATTATGTACAGGAATGTAGATATTTTTTCTATTGTCTGCCCTGACCTTCCCACAGTTCAGCTTCATTGGTTTGATGTGAAATGGAGAAAGCCTTTTTCCCCACCCATGTTTTCCATATCATGCATTATTTATACCTCCATTGTATCTCCCTCCTTTTTGCCTTTTGTTTATAATTTAGCAATCTTCAAAAGGCAGTGGTTCCTATTTTTTTTTTTTGTTCATAAGGATCACATTATGATTGGATGCTTTGGAAAACCACGGCATAAATCAGAGTTTGGCAGTGGATCATCTGCAGATACATGTTCAAATAGAAGAGAATCTCTGTAGGTCATGGTTGAACAGTGGTGTCCTTGTCTGGTCATTTGCTTGTAGACATCTCATCACCCAGCTAGGTAACATCATCAGCATTGCAATCCACATAAGACATGCGTCCACATCCCTAATGGTGTCTAATGGTCTAACGAAATGCAAATATCTAAATACAAAAGACCAAAATCTTTCAAGTTATCTTTTGCAAGAGCTGTTGATGTGCCCAAATTGGGCATGTATTGCATGATAACTCACTTAATAACTGCATTATTACTGATGAAAGCTCCAGTACCAATTGCGGTCATAAATCAAAGACTACCTGTATCAGATGCACGAAGTGCCATATTATCCTCATGGAAGATCAAGCATCACTGGGCCACCACTGGACTCCTTGCTATAAAGTTTTCTCATGCGATATAGCAAATTGTTTCAGCTCCACTTCTTAGTCACCCTGTTTCCTTTTCCCCCAGCACTTTTTCAATGGTTTTGAATCCTCAGAGATTCTCAACTTTTAGGTCAATGTATCTTGGCAACTTGAAGATATGCCACATACTTCTCTACGGCTGGTGAGAGCGCACAGGGTTGGCCTCCTCCGGGTCCCGTCAGCGAAACAATGTCATTTGGCGGGCCCTAGGGGGAGGGCCTTCTCTGTTGTGGCGCCCGCCCTCTGGAACCAACTGCCCCCTGAAGTCTGCGTTTCTCCGACTCTCCCGGCCTTCCGGAAAAATCTAAAAACTCATCTTTGCCGGCAGGCCTGGGGATGACTGTGGTTGATTGTTGAATTGAATGTGTGTGTTTTTTTATCGATTTTTTTTTAGATATATTTGTTTGGGTTTTTTATGGTACTTCACTGTTATATATATGTTGTTAGCTGCTCCGAGTCCCCTGGAGAGGAGCGGCATACAAACCCAAATAATAAAATAATAAGAAATAATAATAAATGTGGATTTCAACTCCCAGAATTCCTCAGCAGCAGACTGGCTGGGGAATTCTGGGATTTGAAGTCCACACATATTCCTGTTTCCAAGGTGGAGAAATACTGATCTGGATGCATAGATCCTTATCCTGCCAAGAGCTCGTTTGGGGTAATCAATTTTTTTGTGAATTCTGGTCCAAAACAATCATTTTCCCAGAATGTTCTTTTCCCAATTTTGTGACTTTCCAGATTGCTGGCACTTGCTGTGGTGCACTGTGTTAGCTGAGCTTGGGCTCAGAATCCTTGGAGTTGTAAAGGTGTGCCTTTAATGAATGGATGTACAAATAGACCTTGACCTTGACTTCTGACCATAACTGAGCCCAAAGTTTCTCTTGCTAAGCAAGACATTTGTTATGTGAATTTTGCCTCATTTTACAACCTTCCTTGCCACAATTGTTAAGTGAATCACAGCAATAGCACGGTTAAGTGAATCTGCCTTCTCCATTGACTTTGTGAAAAGGTTACAAAAGGTGATCACATGACACCAGAAAAGTGCCACCATCAGTTGCCAAGCATCGTCTAACCCTGGGGATGCTGCAATGGTCACAAGTGTGGAAAATAGTCATAAATCACTTTTTTCAGTGCCATTGTAACTTTGACTGGTCACTAAATGAACTGCTGTAAATCAAGGAGTAACTGTAATTCCCAAATTACAGAGATGGATTCCCCCAAGCGTGAAGACAGCCTGGCTTGATCTAGGTATGTAGAAGAGCGTGAGGAGTGTTGTTTTTCTCAACCCCACCCATCCAAGTCAGTTAAATAATTAAAACGGCAAAGCTCAATTAGTTTTTATTAATTTGTTTTTAGTGGCTTATAATATTATGAGAGCATTATGCAATGCTCTCTACATGGGGCTACCTTTGAAAAACGTTCGGAGACTTCAGGTAATGCAGAATGCAGCTGCGCGAGCTGTATTGGGCTTACCCAGAAATGCCCATATTTCAACATCACTCCGTGAGCTGCATTGGCTGCCAATTGGTCTCCGAACTCAATTCAAAGTGTTGGTTATGACCTACCTATAAAGCCCTACATGGCATCGGACCAGGTTACTTATAGGACCGTCTGCTGCCCCATGAATCCCAGCGGCCGGTTAGGGCCCACAGAGTCGGCCTTCTCCAGGTCCCGTCAGCCAGACAGTGTCGCCTGGCGGGGCCTAGGGGAAGAGCCTTCTCTGTTGCGGCCCCGGCCCTCTGGAATCAACCCCCCCCGGAAATCTGTGTCGCCCCCACCCTCTCCGCCTTTCGTAAATTGCTTAAGACACATCTTTGCCGGCAGGCCTGGGGCAGTTGACATCTTGCCCCAGCCAGGGTATGTTTGTTGTAAGTTTGTTTCGGATGATTGGTTTTAATCTAGGGGTTTTATAATGTATTTGATTTCTACATGCTACTGATTATGTTGTAAGCCGCCCTGAGTTTTCGGAATAGGGCGGCATAGAAATCGAAACAAATAAATTATACAAAGCCTCTCTGGTTCCGTCAGGGTTCCACGTTGGGCACAATCCTCAGAAATGGATTAATTCAACAACAGTGTGTTGAGTGAACCCAAGTTTAAAAACAGACAGGGAATGGGTCTAAATTAACTCTGAATGACCCTATCTGAGGAAGGAGCTGAATGACTTTTGAAATTTCCTATACTTTTGGCTATACTAGACTTCTTCAGATTATGGAAGCTTCTTCTGCATTCACTCTCCCTATCTTTCTTTGCATTATACACTTTTTATGTTTCTGAAATGTGCAGAGGGTTTTCAGCATTTCTTTTCGGGTGTCCTTGATTCACTTCTAAACTGACAGGCACACAAAACTCCTGAAGTGGCTCTTAAGGACCTCACCTTACTCTCCCATTGTCCAGTAACAGATCTGTGACCCAGCAGAGGTGATTATGCATGGATTAGGTATGGAATTCTTTTCTGCTTTGTTTCCCTCTAGTGGTGGTGAACTTTCACATCAGCATTTCCCACGCACGATGTACTGTTTTTCATGAATATGTCACAGAGCCAACGCCTGGTCAGTCATTCTGAAAGCTGTAGTCCCGACAGGACTATAAATATTTATATTGGCTACAGCTATTGATGGTGTGCAAATATTTTTTCTTTTAAACATATTAACACGTGCGTTCCTGCAGGTTTGAAAAGGGAGTTGCACAGGATCTTCTATCAGACTCAGGAGTTTCCATTAGAGTGACTAAAACCCCAACATCGTTGTGCCTTGACAATAATGCATCATTACTGAATAATCTCTGCGCTGTGATGCGAGTGCTCTGGAATGCAGAATTCTTGTTTATTCTCTGGAACAGTATTTGCTAACCCTGTTCATATTTTTCTTTTGACTTGGAGGTTGTACAGGAAGTCCTCAGCTTACAACCTCAAACATCCAAAAAGGTAAAGGGAGTCCCTGAGGATTTTACTCAACTGGTCATTGCTGATTATAGGGGGCAGTGCTCATCTCCATGCCAAGGCCATTGCGCCAGCACTGTCCGAAGATATTTCCGTGGTCATGTGGCCAGCATGTGCTGTTATCTTCCCCCCAAAGTGGTACCTATTTTTCTACTTAACTTGTATGCTTTTGCACTGCTGGGTTGACAGGAGCTGAGGTGAGGACGGGAACTCACCCCTTTGCATGGTGCTGGGGTCTTGAACCTGGCCTGCCCGCCTTCCAGCCAAGAAGCCCAACGTCTTAATCGCGGAACCACTGTGCTATCCACAATGGGGACCAGAATTTCTGTTTTCTAAGCAATGTGGCTATTAAGTGACTCGTGTCCAATTTTACAACCTCTCCTGCCCCAGTTGTTAAGCAAAACTCTGTAGTTGTTAAGTAAATCACACAGTAAGCAATCCCAGCTTCTCCTCTTGACTCTGCTTGTCAGAAGCCCCCTGGGAAGGTCACAAATGGTGATCACATGACTCCTCCACATCGCAACTATTACAAATATAGGCCGGCTGCCCAGGACCCAAATTTTGATCAAGTGACCATGGGGATGCTACAATGGCCATAAGTGCAAAGGCTGGCCGTAAGTAATTTTTTCCACTGCTGCTGTAACTTTGAACAATTGGTAAACGGATGGTTGTAACTTGAGGATTATTTGTAGTGGCAAGATTCCATGTAGTATTATATATATATATATTTTAAAAAATGGTGATCATGCATATATTTATAAAGACGTCTTGGTGTATGTGTTGGATTTTTTGAGAAGAACCTAACAAGAGAGTAACCAAAGGGGTTGTAGTTTTCTTGGGTCAATGAGCCATTCAGATCTGAAACTTGTTCATTCATGTTTCTCTACTCACTTCATTGAAAGGATACCATAAATCAGAGGTCCCCAACCTTTGGGGCACCAGGTTCCGTGGAGAGAGGTTTTTTCACGGACCGGAGGGTGAACATAAGAACATAAGAAGAGCCATGCTGAATCAGGCCAAAGCCCATCGAGTCCAGCATTCTGTGTCACACAGTGGCCCACCAATTGTACATGGGGATCTTGAGCAGAAAGAGAAGGCAAAACCCTCCCTTTCCCTGCGTGGTTTTGTGTGTTGCCTGCATCATGTGGATGGGGTTTTGCTTGTTTGTGCGGACCGGTTGCCTGCATGCCGCAGCCCAGGACTGGTTCACAGACCAGAGGTTGGGGACCGCTGCCATAAATGATTCAGAGCAGAGGTGGGCATCATATTTACAGTCATAGATCTCATGGCAGGAAAGCCACCAAACCTGGTCTGCAGAAATCCAGAGAAGCATTGTTCATATTTCTGCCTTCAAGTCATTGTTGACTCCTGGTGGCTGCCTACAGCAGGGGTAGGCAACCTTGGCTCTTTTATGACTCGTGGACTATGCTGGCTCAGGAATTCTGGGAGTTGAAGTCCATGAGTCATAAAAGAGCCAAGGTTGCCTACCCCTGGCCTAGAGAAATCCCTACACTTTTTGGGGGAAGATTTCAGAAGTGGTTTGCCATTACCTTTCTCGCAGGGTTGAGAGAAAAGAACTGGCTCAAGGTTACCCAGGTAGCTTTGTTCCTAACCTGGAACTAGAACTCACAGTCTCCCAGTTTCTATCCTGGTGCCTTAAACCACAACTGTACATCAACCTGGCTCCCTTTATCTAAATTTTTGCAGCCCAATTCCAAAGAAGGAATGAGGACATCAGCAGATGTGCAGAGAGCCACAGAGATGACCTTAGAAAAATTAAACAGAGGTGGTTGCAACAAAATGTATAAAAACATGTTCTAATTCTGGGAAACAAATCAAACATTAGGAAGGAGCTCAGATTGGCTCCACCCTCATTCCCTAGGAGATTAGAGGGAGAGAGGGAAAAACATAATCAGACTTTCAAGATTCTGTTACTATAGCCTAAATCAATAAATTTTACTGCTAGCCAAACTTGGGAGAACCAGTTTCCTCATCTTAAAGGACTGACAAACTGGAATCATCTGGGTTGTTTTTTCCTCCCTTGAGGTTTGATAGCAATTGATTGATTGAGGAAAGTTTATTCCTTTTATACTGCATCAAATCTGCATGAGGATTTAGACCATATTTTGCAACAGGATGCAGTAATTGGATTTTTGAAACTATAGGAACGTGTGCATTTACACACGCATACATCATTACTTATAATTTGTATAATCCCCTCTCCCTATGTATGTGTGTATGTATGATTGTTTGTTTTTTTTTAAAGGAAAATATAAGACCAATTCTATCACTTCTGGCCGCAGAACTAGTCCAGATTTACTAAAAGTTGAATTCCTGGGAAGATAGTGAAAACTGCCTTGATTATTGCGGAAGATCCCAATCGGAAGGGGGCCCAGAGACCCCCAAGCTCGGACTAGCTGAAAAGCGCCTTTCTGCGCCCGCCGTGGAATTTCTCTCCCTCTCGAAGCACGCTTAGGATCGCCGCCCGCGTTGGCCAAACCTCCGGGTGGTCCCTTTAAGAGGCAGCGAGCGAAGTTCAGCCGCTGACTTTTTTTTTTTCCCCCGACTGTAAGCCAGCAAGGTACGTGCAAAGGTGCGCGGGGGCGGCGGCGGGGGGGGGGAAGAGAAAGAGGAGGGGGCCTGTTTTGGAAAATTAGAGAAGGAGCATCCCCCGAGTGGCCTGAAATTATCCGCATTTGAGCGCGGGCGAAGGAGGGCTTCAGATAAAGGGGGCAAATTGTGAGCCGCCCTGAGTCTTGGGAGAAGGGCGGCATATAAATAAAATAAAATAAAATAAAATAAAATAAAATAAAATAAAATAAAATAAAATAAAATAAAATAAAATAAAATAAAATAAAATAAAATAAAATAAAATAAAATAAAATAAAATAAAATAAAATAAAATAAAATAAAATCTCCCCCCGAAACTAAAGAATATCTCAAGTCCACTGTTTTTTTTTTAAATCTCTCTTTGCAAGAGCGAGAGAAGTGGGCGGGTGCTTGCCGTGATTGACAGAAGGTTTGGGCCAACCAGCTGACGACTACCTGTTGGAACGGGCAGGTTGGTCTCGGGCGCTCGCCCCGATTCTCCGAACGCGGAAGCCTTTTTACCCGGAACAGAGCGGTCCCCGCAGGGAGGGCCCGAGTATGGAGCCGGTCTCTCTCTGGACTTCCCAGACGGTGCTGGCTTGGATCCGAGGTAGGGGGAAGCGGTGGCAGGACCTGGCCATCTTGGGGAGGGGGGGAATGAGGGCCCCTCCTCCAAAGATGTGCTTTGGTGGAACTCCCTCCGTCCGTTCTGGGGCTCACCTGTTGCGGCCCCAGGTGAGAGGAGCCCACCTGCCAGGGCCGGGATGGCAGCCGGAGAGGAGGTTAGGGGCCCCTGCATTCCTGCGAAGGGCAAGGTTGGTCCTGCCCCGCTGGGTTTAGGAAGGGAGGCTTGTTAGTATCCAAACGCAACTGGTATTTTCAGGTATTGATGCGATGCAGGCTGGGGAAGAGGAGTTTTAGCCAATAATTTGGGGGTGACGAGCCCCCACCCCACCCCTTGTTCCTTTTCAACTCCTGAAACACAGTGTTTCTCTCTCTCTCTCTCTCTCTCTCTCTCTCTCTCTCTCTCTCTCTCTCTCTCTCTCTGGCAGAACAGAGAAGAAAGTTAGGGCAGATCCTTCAAAATTAACTTTCTTGGAAGGCATAACTTTTAAATCTGCGAGAGAATTCGATTAGATTTAATTAATAGAACATGTGCAACTCTAAATGGGCTGGATGCTTGGCTCTCTTCAATATAATTATGAAGACCAAAGTATTATAATCATTCCTCTGATCCCCACCCCAGCCCATACCCTTATAATATTGAATTAGGACTGAGCGGACTGAAACTAAATCAGCGCTTGACAACTCTCAACCTACATTTTTGGGAAGATAAAATAAAAGCCCCTTGAGCATTCAGAGGAAGAATATAAACATGATACCTAGGGGTATGTTTATGCAGTATGTGTGTGTATATTACCTTAGCACTTTGCTTAAATGGCTTTTATATGTCATCTGTCGCATTCATTATCCTCTGGCACTTTCTGTATACTATTATTTATTGCCAGTAATTCTTTGCTTGTTTTCTTGTTCTGCTATACTCTCCCCATTGCTCAAGCACAAACTCAGCTAATTTAAAACTGCAAATCTTAACCCAGCAATCTAATTCAGCAAATGCATTTGAATAGAGCAGTCCTATAAACAATGATTAAAAACAATCTCATTGCCCTAGGCTAATGATAGAATGAAAACTGCCCCTAGCAAAGCTTGTTCTTATTCCATCCATCAGTCTAATGCTGGCTGGGGAATTCTGAGAGTTGAGGTCCACAGGTCTTAAAGTTGCCAACCTTGGAAAACCTTGTCTAATGGTTCTTAGAGCTGGGCAGTGAATGGGGCCCTCATGCAGCTGCGAAGTCTGGATAGGCTCAGAGGATTGTGAATGGTCTTTCAAATAATGGCAGTATCTGAAGAGTATGGTCAAAAAAGCCACGATGGCCACCATCAAAGTTTTTATGGTCACACATAAATAGAAGTTTTAAATGTAACATCATGGCCATCATCTTGACTTTTTTTAACCACACCTTGTGAACATTTCTGAGTAGTCTATTGGCATTTTCAAGATAGAAAGGACAAATGACAGTAGTGGCCAATGAAGGGGACTCGTGTATCAATTTTAACTGAAGAAAGTACCAGTGGATGATCGATGGGGTGGCCAATTTAGGGTCCTCTGGATATGTAAATCTTTATGTAAGATGTAAATCTTTATGTAAATTTTTTAAACAAGGCTGTTCGGGTTTTAGTATTGGGATTTTAACAGGTTTTAGTAACAGCCATGTATTAATTTAATTTATTTTAAATATTTATTATTATTATCTGTTTTAATTGGGCTGTAAACCGCCCCGAGTCCTACGGGAGATGGGCGGTATAGAAATTTAAGAAATAATAATAATAATAATAATAATAATAATAATAATAATAATAATAATACCCTAATACAGCCTACTACATTTATCCATATAGTAGGGCTGTATTGCTATTATCCTTCTCATCTTCTCATCTTTCTCATTGTCTCATCTTTCCTACTTTCTTCTTGATATCTTATGATTTATCACTTGTTGTTTGTAACTTATGATTAATGATTGTAACTACGATTTATGATCTATGACCTATCATTTTGTTGTTGTATGTGTGTACACTGAGAGCTTATGCATTGGAGATAAATTCTTTCTGTGTTCTATTGCACTTGGCCAATAAAATGTGCTGTACTATCCCTATCCCTATCCTTATCCTTATCCTAACCTCCATGACCTGTGATTCTCAGCATGATTCCCATGATTCCCATCAGGTCCCCTCTGCTAGATTTGGTGGGGCAAGTAGAAGCAACAATTGTCTTAAAACAACCCTAAGCAATTTTTAAAATATTAAAATAACATTTAAAAAGAAAGAGGAAAACAATACAGGCAGTCCTCTACTTACAACATTTGATTAGTGACCTTTTGAAGTCACAAAGTCACTGAAAAAGACTTATGACCATTTTCACATTTACGACCATTGCAACATCTCCACGGTCATATGATCAAACTTTGAGCAGTTGGCAACTGGCATGTATTTATGACTGTTGTTGCCCTCTCCCAGGGTCATGTGATCACCATTTGTAACCCTCCCAGCCGGCTTCTGACAACCAAAGTCAGTGGGGGAAGCCACATTCACTTAAGAACTGCAGTTAACAACTGTGACAAAAGATTGTAAACTGGGGTACAACTCACTTAGCAACTGTCTTGCTCAGCAATGGAAATCTTGGACTCAACTGTGGTCATAAGTTGAGGACTTCTGGAGGGAAGTTGTGTGTGATGACCTACGTTGTGGTTCTTCTCAAAATGTTTGGATTAGTTTGGTAAAATCCAGGAGATCACTTCCTTTGCATGTCTCTTCTGTACAGGTCTGGATCCAGCATTACAAGGTTACCCAGTTGAGACGTGGGGGCTGACCGGGAAGGGGCTGCTCCGGTTGTCCTATTGGGATTTGGAGAATCTGGGCGTGAGCTGCATCGGCCACCAGGAGCTCCTTCTGGAAGCTGTGGAGCAGCTTTGTGTCTTGGTGGGCGCCTGCAGAAAAATCCCAGCAAGCCTTCACTTGAGGGCCAATAGCTCTGGGAGAGAAAGGGTGAAACGTTGCTTTCCTTACAGAACATCTGGGCCTCTACTCCTCTCTCTAGAACTATGAGCTGACTACCTCCAACCTGAGGACGCTCACGGAGAAACTGCAAGGGATCATTCGGACGACCGAGGTCTGCATTCTGAGTCGCAGGAAAGTAAGCACTTATCACGGAGCTGCTACCGGAAAG
Source organism: Bothrops alternatus (assembly GCA_034064705.1). Lineage (NCBI taxonomy): Eukaryota > Metazoa > Chordata > Lepidosauria > Squamata > Viperidae > Bothrops > Bothrops alternatus. The sequence goes on from JARGCV010000132.1 coordinate 1,216,057, forward strand.
TCCAGCTTAGATCTACTGACATCTGTGGTGGAGTTGATCGGGGCGGCTAAAGGCCTCTTTTTGTGGCTCAACAGGTACTTACTTATTTACTTAGATGTTGGGAAGGGTGTGCGAATCCAAGCTTGCTCTCATCTTGATAAAACAGGGGAGGGCGGTGTGGCTGCTCATAATTTCCTACTGCCCTCAATAAACAACCCCAGTCAACTTCTTGAAAGTGCAATTTGCTTTAGTCTCTTGGCAAGTGGGTGGGAGAGGTATGTAACAGGAGGTCCAAAGTGGGATGTCAGAGGAAAAAAGAGATCAGATGCCTCTGTCAACTTTTAGCTATGGCCCTGACCTTTGTTTTTGTAAACCCCACCCATTACTGACATGTGCCTCTGTAGATCCTCTTCAAGATAAAAAGCAGTTGTCCCCCCCCCCGAGATAAATTATGGATTAGAAAAACCTTTCCCAACCAGATGTTTCAGATTGCAAATATGAATGCCCATTCATATTTCAAAACAACGAAAGAGAATCAGTTTAAGAGTGGTTTCATGTGAACCCAATCAAGTTCAAGTGTCCTTCCTTCCTTCCTTCCTTCCTTCCTTCCTTCCTTCCTCCCTCCCTCCCTCCCTTCCTCCTCCTCCTCCTCCTCCTCCTCCTCCTCCTCCTCCTCCTCCTCCTTCTTCTTCTCTCTCTCTCTCTCTCTCTCTCTCTCTCTCTCTCTCTCTCTCTCTCTCTCTCTCTCTCTCTCTCTCTCTCTCTCTCTCTCTCTCTCTCTCTCTCTCTCTTTCTTTCTTCCAACACCTGTCTGCCAGAAAAACACTGATAAATGGTCGAAATACTGTATATTGAAATTAGCATCTGGCCTTTAGTACACTTTACATAATTTATCAATTGACGTCAAGAAGGCTGGTTATTGCTTTACTTTTACTGCATGAGCATGCCTACTCTGAATTTGAGTGCCCTAGAAATATAGTTGTTTTAGGCTAACCTGTGAAGTGAATCAGTGCATGTGAATAGGAGTCTTCCTGCTTTAAAAAAAAAAAAACACATGCAAACAGAACTTTTAGCCGTGCCCACTCCTTCCATCTGGCCCCTAGTAGCTTGCCTGTATAACAGAATCTTATCGGGAGCTTACATGTCTACTCTTGCAGGTATCTCTTCTCCCACCTGCATGATTATTCAGCCAGCCGAGACATCATCTGGCTTTGTGGTGATCTGGCAAAGACTGTGCAGAAGGTAAGTCATAGTGGGTAGCACATCAGCCAGGGAAGAATTTTACAGCCCAGAGATGGCTTATGCCCACCAGGCAAATTAGTTGGAACAAGAGCATTTTAAGAAAAATCTATTTTTACTGATTTTCAGTAGATTTTGTGATTTATGGAAGGTTAAGTATTTCTATTTTGTGTGGCTAAGGGGGTAATTTGCTTTATTCTGTGATGGTATTCATATACTCTATTAACATTTGTAAGGATATAATCTCACAATTAAATGTGTTGAAAGAGGAGAAATAATCATGTTGCATGTCTTGGACGGTATCTTTCCTCCCACACATTCATTGTATATTAAAATTTTCCAGTTATCAACAGATGGAACCCAACTAAATGCTCTTTGGGGAAAGAGACATCCAGGTGATCCTATGTCGCTGAACTAAGCCTCCCAGTAACTCTCACCTTTGAGAAAGCTGGCTGGTGCTGTTTGGAACGATAGATAAACAAGATGTGATTGGTTTATGACCACTGGCTCATAGGAAAGCTAGCGAAGATGGCAAAGGCATTTATTCTGGAAGGTGATGAAAAACTATCCATGCCTGAGATTTAAAGTTGGCGAACTGAAAACGAGAGTACAGAAACTGAACTTGAATGAACTGACAGAAATGGCAGCTGACGAGGAAGGGTGGGAGGGAATAAAGCTAGGAGAAAGGGGTAAACAAAGTTGGAAGGGGAGACCAGCCAGTTGTCTTTTATAGAAGTCATCTTGTGACTCACACTTTGGGATCGGAGGCAGGGCTGGGTGCTGGAGTTCTCAGATGTTCCTGCTCAAAGGGAACGAGCAGGCTGAAAGCTACAAGCTCTTTAGGAGGGAGAACTACAAATTAAGGTAGGCTCTTCAGTAGCCATTCTAAAAATATTTGTTGGGTGTTCCTACCACCTTGCTTGCCTTTTATATGTATCTCTGTGTGTGTGCTTGTTCTTGCATGGAATCTGTGGAATTTGCTGGGGAGATTTCACAATAGATAGCCATGCTGGAAATGACATTCAGCCAAAGGAAGACGGCATGAGAAAGAATATGAGTGTGCATAGAAGAAAATATGAAAAATTGCCCAATGTGTAGGACAATGTGTAGCTTAAAATGGGCAGCGGGGAAAGGGGGGGGGGTGAGAAACAGGAAGCTTGTCCAGTTTCACCTGAAGATGCAGAGATTAAACTTGAGATAATTGTATACAAATCTTAAGCAGTTTCTGTATCTTTCCGTCTTTAGGAAGGAAGCTGTTTTCGACTAGATTTGTCTGTTGCTCTGTTTAGCCATTTTCTGCATCCTTGGCCATTTCCAGATTCATGGAATTTCTAGAATTGATATCTATATGTCTAGAAGTTGCCACAGTTAGGAAATCTGGTTTAGTTCAATATTATTGGCACTAACTATCCGTAACTTGATGGGCTTCTTTTCTAGTTCCACTTCTTCCCCCCCCCCACACACACACTATTCAATTGGAGAATGCCTGGATAAGCCCCTGCCATTTTCTTGGCAAGATTTTTCAGGAGTGGTTTGCCATTGCCTCCTTTCTGGGGCTGAGAATGGGTGACTGGCCTAAAGTCACCCAGCTGACTTTGTGCCTAAGGCAGGACTAAAACCATCTTCTGGTTTCTAGACTGATGCTTTAATCACTGCACCAAACTGACTCTACTGTATGCTAAATATCTTTTATGTGTAAAGTACTCTACCAGTGAGCTGAAAAAGAAGTGAAATCTTATATCATTTTATTCTGTTAAGTATGGTAATTAATATACTCATGGAATAAGCCATTCAGGCTCCAACATTCTTCCCAATGCAATTTCCTTTCAAATTTTTCCTCCTCCTCCTCCAGTTTTTTGCTATAGAACCCCTATTAGAATTGTGAAATTGACTGGGAATAACAGAAATTGACCAGATTAGATGTTAAGATTGTGAAACTGACAGAAAAACAAGAAGAAGATTAATGGGAGGGACAAAGAGCAACAAAAATGATTAGGGGACTGGAGGCTAAAACATATGAAGAACTGGCTATTGGGTATGTCTAGTCTGATAAAAAGAACTGGGATAGTATGAAAGCACTCTTCCAATATCTAAGGCCTGTCACAAAGAGGGAGTCAACCTATTCTCCAAAGCACTGAAGGCAGGAAGAGAAGCAACGGATGGAAACTAATCAATGAGAAGACCAACCTAGAAATAAGGAGAAATTTCCTGACAGAACAATTGACCAGTGGAACAACTTGCCTTAAGAAGTTGTGGGTGCTCCATTACTGGAGCTTTTTAAGAAGACATTGGACAGCCATTTGTCTGAAATGGTATAGGGTCTCCTGCTTGAGGAGGGAAGACCTCTAAGGTTCCTTTCATCTCTGCTATTCTGTATGAAATCTTTGCTTTGAACAAGCAAAAGCTAGCTTTAAAAAATTGCTCAAATGTGTGATATTAGCTGATCAAAATTGGACTTATGGTAACAACTAAAACCTGAACATGTGGTACTCCTGGATGCCAAAACATTGTCACCTTTTAGAACAGACATGTCAAACAAAAGGCAAGGGGGCCGGATGCGGCTTGCGAAGTGGTTTCATGTGGCCTGCAAAGCCATCCTGGAAACAGTGAGGGAACGGCCCCCGTTGCCTTGGCCTTGGTCCGGGCTGGCTGGGAGCCAATGTACAATTTTGTGGTGGCCATCTAGGCTGAAACGCATTCAGTCTTAGCTCCATAAGCTCCCCCCCCCCCGCATGGCCTGAGAGGAACAGTGAGGCTCCTCCAGTGGACCATGCCTTGGCGCTTGCCCCAGTCCCACCCCCTTCTGCCAGAGACCCTCAGATCTGTCCCACTCCTGCCCAGGCCCCCACAGGCACCCTTGATGCAAACGACGTAGAGCTGGCCACACCTACCCAGTAGGCCACACCCACCCTGTCCACACCCACCCAGTTGGCCACACCCACCCTGGCCACACCCACCCGGCAACCGCAATGCTGATGCGGTCCTCAATGAAATTGAGTTTGACACCCCTGTTTTAGAATTTCCTGTATCTCCCATGGTTGAGTGATGGGATTGTTGTTGAGGGGTTTTTTTTTGTCTTTATTTAAGTAAAGAAAACAAAGGCGAAGACATTAGGTGGAAAAGAGAGCAATAACAACAAGATTAAGGGCTGCTCTACATATACAGTATATATATATATATGAATAAGTTGCTTCCACACATAGATTATGCATGGATGATCATAATGAATTATGGTCATCCTTTATTAAAACAGTTGTGTAAAACTTCATATACATATTTCCCACAGTTATAAGATGCATGCCTTCTGTTCTTAAGCTGATAAAGTGACCATTTTAAGATTAAACCCCTTTCCTAGCTGACTCTGTTTAAAGCTTTGGGTAATGCATGGGTCCCCAAATTCCATGTGCCTCTCTGAATTGGAATTGTAATGAATCCAATTAGCAGGAGGACTGGAATGCCATCTGAATTTCTGTGAATTCATCATACCTTTGATCTTGGTGAAAAGTTGTCTAGTTCAACTAGAAAAGGTGGTCTAGCTTGAATCAACAACCCCAGCTTCTATTAATGTATCTTTCTTTGTATTTGTCCCTATAGGAGTGCACTGTGTCTGAGAGGGAGGACCGAATTTTGCTGATCGTAAGTAGTGGAAAGATCTGGGTCCCCACCACAGTGTTGAAACTACAAATTTCCCAACCTTCCATGGGTTAATAGCCATATAATTGCCTTATATACAGAATCTAAGTCGGTTCGTCTGAAAAGTCATTGGTGGAGATGCGAGTATCTTCCTAACTCCTCCTCTTTTCCAATTAACACACAGAAGAAGAAACTTGTGGGATCAGACCAAGGATAATCTAGTCCTCTAGCCTCTAGAGCAGGGGTTGGCAACCTTGGCTCTTTTATGACTCGTGGAGTTCAACTCCCAGAATTCCTGAGCCAGCATGGCTCAGCTTGGAAATCTCTCCCTTTCCCCTCAGCATGGCTGGCTCAGGAATTCTGGGAGTTGAAGTCCACGAGTCATAAAAGAGCCAAGGTTGCCTACCCCTGCTCTAGACCATCTGTCTATTGGAAATACTTCATATCCATACATCCATTCCCAGGTAGGCATGGGCAAATTCTAAAGGATTATGGCCACAACTATGCCTCTTGACCTGATGAAGATCATAAGGAGTTGTCCTAAGGTGTTGTAGTAACATCACCAGAAAGAATGGTTTTTAGTTTGGGGGCCAATTTTAAACCAGTCACAGTACTGGACGGAGTACTGAGCCCCAAATGGTGTAAGCAAACCCTCCTAGCAGGTGACCATCACCATATCTTTAGTAGGGAGCATTGTTTATTACTACATAAGAGAGATTTACCTTTTGACTGTTTCCTAAGTGACCTGAAAAGATCTGCAGAAGGTCTATAAAAACAACTCAGTCGCATTTGCCAGGTTGTAGCTAAGCATATTTCACAGGTCCATGGTTTATATCAGGGGTCCCCAACCCCCAGTCCGTGGACCAGTAACAGGCCGTGGCATGCCAGCAATCAGGCTGCATAAACAAGCAAAGCCCCATCTGTGGGATGCAGGCAGCACACAAAACTACTGTAATGCTCTCTACATGGGGCAACCTTTGAAGAATGTCCGGAGACTGCAAGTAGTCCAGAATGCGGCCGCGCGAGCCGTCTTGGGTCTCCCAAGACATGCTCATATCACTCCAGCCCTCCGTGAGCTGCACTGGCTACCAATTGGTCTCCGAACACAATTCAAAGTGTTGGTTATGACCTATAAAGCCCTTTATGGCAATGGGCCAGGATACTTGCGGGACCGTCTTCTGCCTCATGAATCCCAGCGACCGGTCAGGGCGCATAGGATTGGCCTCCTACGGGTCCCGTTTGTTAGGCAATGTCATCTGGCGGGGCCTAGGGCTAGGGCCTTCTCTGTTGCTGCCCCAGCCCTCTGGAACCAACTTCCCTCAGAGGTTCATACTGCTCCCTCCCTCCTAGCTTTTCGAAAACTCTTGAAAACACATTTATGCAGACAGGTTTGGGGCGTGTGAGCTGTGCTCTGCCCCTGGGCCTCTGATTGTGACTGTGCGTTGTATGAGTGAATAATAATTACTTAGTTTTTACACTGTAAATTAGTAATTTTAATTGATTTATGCTCTATTTTTTATGCTTGTATTCTTGTTGTGAGCCGCCCTGAGTCTTGGGAGAAGGGCGGCATATAAGTTTAATAAAAGTAAAGTAAAAGTAAAACCACGAACCCTGGAAAAACCTCTCTCCACTGAACTGGTCCCTAGTGCCCAAAAGGTTGGGGACCTCTGGTTTATATGTTAGGGTTCCTTGGATCTCACTTGTTCTTAGAGTGGTCACTCTTGAGGACACCACTGTACAGGGCAGTTCAAGCTACGCTTTCCACTCTGCAGGGAAGACACATCTCTGGAATCTGTGAGCATATCTTGCACTGCAGCCCAGCTAACCTCCTGGATCAAACAGCCATCTTGGAAACGGTGGAACTTGAACCTGCAGGTCCAGAAGATAATTTGGTGAGTCTGGCACTGTTAGTACTACAGCCCTTCTGGACAAAGAGAGCTGAAGGCAAAGTCCTCTAACTTAATATGTACCTTATTCATTCTGCAACAGTTCTTGGCTACCAATACCCTTTTTGTCTCTTGTGGGACTCACTGGGGGTCTTAACACTGGTTTGTGGGCATGATCAAAACTGCTAGTGAGCAGAGCCACTCTCTTATTTTTTTCACACATATTTTCCTCTCCAAATTATTGACTCAGTTCCACACAAATCTTGTGTAATAAATAATATTTGCCTTGCAGATCTGAAAGGGTCTGGAAAACACTGGTAAATCTTGTAAGCTCCCACACCAAAGAGAGAGGTCTTTTGGGACTCTCAAGTTTTGAGGAAGTGCCTAAAAGTCTGAAGAGGGAAAACATAAAAGGAAAGAAAGAGGCAAAACAGCCAGAATGTGCTTAGGCGACTGGAGATGCTGAAGAACCATTGCCAGGGCAGATGAAGAATGAGGTGAAGGAGAGAAGAGTTTAGCATGGAGGAGTTGGCCTCCTGAAGAACGTCTTGTTCCAGGTCCCATCATGTGATCGATACCATGAGAACTTACACAGATGCCTTTATGGAGTCATTCTCCCAGGGGTTTCAAAAAAGGGCCTCTTTATCAAGCTTATCTTGCTATGGTTGGAACAGGAATTTCCCCAAGTACCACGCAAGTCTGACCAATATTGGATTCCCACATCTGTCATTCTCAGCCTACGCACCTAATCCCTATGTGGACATCCCCTTATTTTAGGGTTCTTTGCTAAAAAGAACAATGGTTAATATCTCAGCTTCAATTCCAGGATAGTTTTTCCATATGTAATTTATAATTATAATTTTGTATAGCTATACATATATAAAATTATCCAGGAATTAGCAACCCCAAGCTGTGACATATATATGGTCAATGTCACAGCTGTTTACATATAAAACTGCCTTCCACTGGGTTGGTCCATCTTGGCCAGTTTTGCATCATCTGGCATTCTTCAACCTGGATGTTTTGGACCTCCTTCAAATAAATGTTTTGTACCTCCTACCATCCATGAATGCATTATCTGAAGGGCGTTGCATTAGGAAAGGCTGATCTCCTTTGATGAGCCATTGCTATCCAGTGACTGGAGGGAGATGCCAGGAACTGAACGGACAAGCGAGGCAGCTGCCTCTTGCGGAGTCAGAGTTGAGCTGATAAGCCTGTCTCCTAAATCTTCTCTCCACAGGGCCTAGAGATTAAGTCCTTGCCCTCCTGTCTCCATTTGATATCAGGGACTGCCCAAGAGGTGAGTGTGCCGTGGGAGCGGGTTTACTTCATAGCTCTGCCTCTCCCCCTCCAATGCAATTCCCAAGACTAGCAGAGTTACCATAACTCCAGTCCTTAAAATAGACCTTCCTTTGCAACAGGCTTCCAAGGCTAGTTCATCTTTCAAACGGTTGCCTGTGAAAATGTGGCTCAGGCCAATTGTCATTATTTCTTCTCTCCCGTGGGGACTTTGCATCATACTTGGCTAATTACCATTGTCCCCTTCCCTTCCCCTCCTCTCCTTGGCACAGCTGCCTCCTTCGTTCCCTTGCATTCTTTATTGAGCTAGAATTAACCAAAAGGTCAAGCTTGAAGTTAATACTTAATCCCCTGGGCAGGAATCTTTCCTCCTCCACCCCCAAGGAGTTTGGCTTTTCTTGTCCAAAAAGTTTCTTATTAGAATTATATAAATCCTTGAGATTGTCCATACTGCCTTTTCAGCCCTTTACCTCTGAAGGCAGTCTCTTGTTGAGGGTCTCTTGGTTTTTTCTCCTTCCAGATTCCTGTTGACCAGTACAGCAAGGTCTTTCCAGGCGACGAAATAGTCCAAGTTAATGACCAGGTGGTGGTAAGTCAGGGCTTTTCTCTGCTTGGTTCCTGGGGTAGGACGAACTGTGATGCTGAGCTACCCTATAAGGGAGAGATCAACCTGCATGGAGCAGACCTTAATGATCACTTGCTTTACTTTTTCTGCTGCATGAAGTTGCTTGGCTGGATGAGGAGGGGGGGGACATTTATGGCCATGAAAAGCATCTCTCCCTACTTCTAAAGGAGAAAAGATGGAAAGGTTTCCATGTGCTAATATATGTATATAAACATAAACATCAAAATAAATAAATTAGGCTTTAGCTCCTTATAGTGTGAGAGAGACTTTGACTATTGCCCACCTGCTGAGTGGTGATGGCTGCTTCCAACTTTCCTGACTTTCTGTGATTGCACCTCTTTAAGCTGACGTAAAACACGCCAACTCTTCAAATAAGAGAACAGTCCTTTGTAAAACAGCAGGCTTGACTTACTGCAACTCATGAAAGCTGCTGCCTTTTAATAAAATTCATTAGTCAGGAAAGACTTGCTGCAATTTTTTTGCTCCCACGGACTAACACAGCTCTCCTCCTACAATAGCTGGCCAGCATTAGCTCATGTGCATTAACTTTTAAGTTAATAGAAAGTGCACTGCCCAAATAAATTCTGCAATGATTCACCAAGGTCTAAGGCAGATGATTTTTTTCTACCAAAGGTGATCATATTTTTTATTGAGGGATATCATTGATTACGAAAGTAATTAATTAGCCAATGGACATTCTGGCGCTATCCAATTATGATTGTGTTGGGGTGTTTGTGACTCTATGGGTTTGTATTACTAGGTTTCTCACATGAAGTCCCAAATACACTAAAATCGTAGCAAAATGACATGTTGCATGGGCTAAAACGTGAATTAGACTATAGGGCTGTGTAAACCCTTGCAAAAAGATGCTTTGGAACACAAAGGCCCATGAAATGAAGCATCTCTCATTGACTCATGAAAGCAGCCATGTCTTCTTCCAGGTTTTCATGATTTCATGTAGGAAGCTGCTCTCAGCTGTCTCTGTACATGTGCATTCATTTCGATGTACCTCATATCAAAGTATAGACAGTGATGTAATAGAGATTTTTAAAATATGCCACAAAAGTAATAGTATCACAATAAAATTAACCACAGAAACAATGTCCAGTTGCTCTTGAAAGCGAATTGCATCTTTGTGACCTGAAAAATATAATGCTGTATGTACCAAACAGGTCTGCTGAGAGGGTGTTTCATAATTGGAACTCACTGCCAACTTTTATGGTCACTCATCTGATTTGGAAAGAGAAATTCACAGCCATATTTATCTGCAGATAGTCCTCGATTTACGACCACAATTGAGATCAGAAATTCTGTTGCTAAGCAAGATGATTGTTAAGGCAGTCACGCTCAGTTTTATGACTTTTTACCACAGTTGTTAAGTGAATCACTGCAGTTGTTAAATGAATCAGGCAGTCATTAAGTGAACCGGGCTTCCCCCCCCCATTGATTTTGTTTATTGGACGCCGGCTGGGAAGATTGCGAATGGCAGTCACATGACCCTGGGACACCTCAGCTGAGGTAAATACATGCTGGTAGCCATGTGCCTGAATTTTGATCATGTGACCCGTGGGGCTGCTGTGATAGTCATAAGTGTGAGGACTAGTTCTAAGTCACTTATTTCAGTGCCCTTGTAACTTTGAATGGTCGCTAGATCAATGGTTGTAAGTCGAGAGATACCTGTATGTAAAATGGTGCTTTCTATCTCGCTTCACAATGCTGTGTGCATAACCAATGAGTCAAAACATAACAGTAATCAAGAGCACCATTCTTAGCATTAAAAGTAAGGCAAACGGTTGATTGTGCAGGTAGGGTGGACCCGGATGAATCTCGTGAAGAAGCTTCTGGAATCCAGTCGAGTGACACTGGTGCTGAAGAAAATCCCACTGGTTTCTTCAGAGTCTCCCCGTTCTCCAGAATCTCCTTCTTACCAGGAAGTAAGTACGAGCCAGGTCAATTCCCCCAACCTGGCACTTCATAGAGGAAAAACTTCAACTCCCACAATTTTCAGCCAGCGCAAGTTTTGAAGCAAACTTTACAATGTCCAGACAATCAACATGCCAATCATTGCAATGTCCACCAGTGCCAGATCCCTGATTAGTCCAGAATTCTGCTTCATATGGAAGAGCACACATCTGTTTGCCGGAAGTGGTCCTTCATGTATGAAATCAGCAACCACAGTTCTCTTCTCCACTTTCAGTAGGGAAAAGGATAAGGGATGATCCTTCGAGCATCTCTTATCTTTAAAGCAGTATTTCTCAACCTCAGCAACTTTCATGCTGGCTGCGGAATTCTGGGAGTTGAAGTCCACACATCTTAAAATTGCTGAGGTTGAGAAAAACAGCTTTAGAACCTTTTTAGGGTTAAGGGCAAGCTCTGTTGTGGGGTAGATTGTAGTGGTTATCAGGGAGCAATGTAGTACCTGTGGTGTAGTGTGGTAGTGGGGCATCCCTGGGATTCTCTCACCCTCCCATTCCTAAGACACGTTTTCCCAAAATCAGGGATCTTGGTTCCCACCTACGTGTTGTTAGCCATGGAATAGATTGGCATCTTTTAAACCCCCCAAAAAACAATGGAGAACCCCCAGCATCATTATCTTACTTCATCCTCCTTGCTTAAATGCCTTCTTACCATTTGCCAACCGCTGAAAATCTCTCTGGTCTAGCTCTTCAAGATTTTAGGTCTTAGGCCACCCCAATAACAACAACAACAACAATAATAATACACCATGTTGATTTTACATTAGAAAAGCAAGGCAGGCACCTTAGACATTCCATTGTCCTCTGTTTCCAAATATACCAGTGATTCATCTCCTACTTTTACAGTTTCCCAGGAGTTTCATTGTGACTCAGCGGGAAGCTGAAAGTGGAGATCAGTTGGCAGCAGGAAGCGTTGCTTCACACCTGAGACAGATACCATCCTTAACTGGCTTTGTTTGCTCCCCAGCAGCCAAATGCTTTCTTAGAAGTCCTGAGCTCAAGAAGTGATGACTCTTCAGCCAGCTCTGCATCACCAACATCCAGGTCAGACATCCGCCGAGCGCAGGACTTGTTTGTTGGCAAGATTGCCATGGAGTGTGGTTGGTGATATGGGATGTGAACTGTGGACATCTGAAGGTTCTGCTCTTGGTCCATGGCCTAAGGAAGAGAATGCTAAGAGCAAACAGAATGTTCCTGTGATGCAGAGAAGGCTATGTTTAGAACTGGCCCTGACTCAGATATTCTCTGGGGGGGAAGAGAGAAGAGTTTTCTGGTCAAGCCTGAGATGTTTTCTCCACATATTGCAAAATATGTGTGTGAATGTGGAGTCCTTGATGCCCTCTGAGCCTAAATGTTTTGTTGCAGATGTTTTGTTGCCCAATTAGGTAACATCTTTAGTGCTAGAACAGGGATGTCAAACTGCTGGCCCACGGGCTGGTTTCATCATACCGGAGCCGCGCCCACCCCCATTGCTCGTAATGGCAAAAAAGCTCTGATACGTTGCGCGATGTCACGTGACGTCGTGAGTTTGACATGTCTGTGCTAGAAGGAAGCAGGATTTGCTTTATGTTTCTGTAGAGTGGCTTGCCCTGTCAAATGTTGTTTTCTTCTAGTTCTTGATTACAGTCTTCTTTGTTGTTTGTTTTTCAGGGTTAGTAGTTCCTTGATTGGGGCATGGTTTATTGCTTGATTGGAATTAATCCTGGTGTTAATCCCTGCTTATCTGTATGTTGATTGCGGGTGAGGAGGTGTTTGGGTCTTTTTGTTACCAGACTCTTTTCTAGCCCTGAAGATGTTACCTAGTTAGATAATGAAATGTTTTCAAGAAAACAACCAAAATATTAATGTATGAGAATTATGTACGCTCAGCCTAATGATTTCTCATCTGTGCTGACACCTACCCAGTAATTGCTTACAAAATGACCATATAATACAGGGGTGTCAAACTCAATTTCATTGAGGGCTGCATCAGCATTGTGGTTGCCCTCGGGGTCGGGTGGGTGTGGCCAGGGTGGGTGCGGCCTACTGCGTGGGTGTGAATGGAGTGGGTGTGGCCTACTGGGTGGGTGTGGCCAGCTCTACGTCGTTCGCGTCAAGGGTGCCTGTGGGGGCCTGGGCAGGAGTGGGACAGATCTGAGGGTCTCTGGCAGAAGGGGGTGGGACCAGGGCAAGTGCCAAGGCATGGTCCACTGGAGGAGCCTCACTGTTCCTTTCAGGCCATGCGGGGGGGAGGGCTTATGGAGCTAAGACTGAATGCGTTTCAGCATAGATGGTCACCACAAAATTGTACATTGGCTCCTGGCTGGCCTGGGCCAAGGCAGAGGAGGCCATTCCCTCACTGTTTCCAGGATGGCTTCACAGGCCACATGAAACCACTTCGCGGGCTGCATCCGGCCCACAGGCCTTGTGTTTGACATGTCTGATATAATGTATTCTCCCAACCTACTTATCTGCTGACTAAATTAACCAATTTTGTGGTTATCTATAATCAGTGCTTTTTTTGTAAAAAAAAAAAAAAAAAAAAAAAGGTGCCGGAACTCACACATGTCATACAACCCGCCTTGCCTACCCTACAAGGTTCCATCCAAAAAAGGTGCCGGAACTCCATTCTGGGCGTTCTATGACAAAAAAAAGCCCTGTCTATAATACATTCAACAGTAAAGTAACTGGATTTGCACAACAAGCCTAAGGTGCAAACCTCCACCTGTCAGGACTATTACTCCACCTATCTCACAGGGTTATTATTTTTGGGGGGAAACCCAGAGTGAGTACTTTATAAGATGCTTTCAATTTTTGGAGGAAAAATGGATATAAATCTTGCCCAATAAATGTGGCAGCATTCCTGCCCTTTCTAATGAGATACATCATATCCTAGGCTGGACCTTAGGCAGTGTTCTCCTATTACCATGCACATATGAATGAATTATTTTTAAATTTATTCATTCATTCATTTATGTTATATGATGCCTGACTCCAAATGACTGTGCAGTTATATAAATACAGGCACATATAACTCTCATGCATATATTCTTCTTTCTCTCTCTCTTTCTGGCAAACTAATGCAATAATAATAAACTAATAACTAAATAATAAATTCAATAATAAACCAGACAAGTAACAACCAGATTATTTTTACAGTATTCGAAACTAGGACTTGAAATATCCACTTCAGTTGGCCAATGATAGCTTCTCCAACTTGGAACCCTCAAATGAGTTGGCTTCACATTCCCATGGGTCTGTCATGGGTAGAAATCCTGAATGTTGAAGTCTCTACAGCTGTTCAGTTGCAAAGACTGATGTTTTTGGGGAGTGGGGATCCAGACTATTCCACCTCCCAGAATTAGAAGGTGTGATGTGTGCAAATCATGGTTTCTTTCTTTTCTTCTACCTTCTACCTTTCTTCTACCTCTTGCTAGTGAAGTAGATAGCAGCAGGAGAAGGCACCAGAAACTATTTACAAATTTCCTTGTAGAGGCTGGCTTCCCGATTTTCCTGCAGACCTGACTTAGTCCACTGTAACAAAACATGCAATGCCATTTTCACTCAACCTTCCAATAGAAAAGAAACCACAAATGAGAATTTTTGAACATAAGGACATGCTCTGGTTCAACGAACAGATGGAATATCTCTGGAAGAAATTAGTGATCTTCCCCCTTCCTATTTCTCAAGCTACAACTTGGCTGCACTTTAAACTTTCCAATAATAAAATGTTTTCCATCTTTTTATAAGGGTCCCCCATGTAACTTGTGGGAAATGGGAGGGATTGTAAATGTCCTTGGGGATTCTGGCCCAGATACTTGACCTGTTTGTCTTCTATCATCATCAAATCCAGCAATCCTTCTGGGCCCCAAATTGGTATCATGAGCTCTCATAGAGAATTCAAGGGTTGGGACGTTTTCACCAGGAGCTTGGAAATGTGCCCCCCCACCTAGAAAAGGAATAAAAGTAGGTATACGGGAGGGAGAGTAGCTAATATCCTGGTAAATAGATGTTTTGTACCTAGTTATGTCCAATCTAGCTCTCATTTGATGAATAACCAACCCTTTTGTCCAGGATGTTCTCAACTATTGTTCTCAACTATTATTTACCCACCAGTCCTAAACTGATGGGATGCTCCCCTTGCTGAATTACACATTATTTTTCAAATTCTCTTGCTGCTTGGCAGATAAAATGGTGCAAAATCACCCAACCGTTTGCCTGTTTTGTTAAAACAGATTCGTTCCTATGATCTAATGATTATACAGTCTTCCCCAGCTTGGCAGTGTCTGATATGCTGAGACCGCAGTTCCCAGAATTCCTAGTCAGCATAACTGGAGGCTGATTAGGGAATAATGGGGTTTTCAGTCTCAACTGGAAGGCTTCTAGTTGGGGAAGGCTGGGTTGGAAAATAACTAGGATTGATAAGTTGAAATGGAGATCCAGCATCTCATGATGTTTGGTGCCAAGAGAAGGGACAGTAGCCAATATTTTAATTCTCAGTGTCCACAAATGCATTCATCTTGCAGGAACACCATTTGATATCTGGCGAGGGGGTGGGGTTCTGGCAAGCAACAGGTAGTTGTTATGTAATAGAGTAGATCAACAATTATATATTTTTTCTCCTTCACATTAAAGCATGACTGCCGAGTTTGAGGGAATCCAGAATTCTGTGCTTGATCTCCCCACCGTTCAAGAGGAGCACAAGAGAATTGATTGCATCAGGCATCCTGTGGATAATATCTGTGGACTGGAAGAGGTCCTTTCTGGAGCAGGTAAGGAGACTGATCTGTTGCGTCTAGTGAGAAACTGGAGTCTTTCATCCAGTTGTTGATTTATATATTACCTACATTTTATCTTACCTGATTATTATCTACCCAAGGATCACCATGATCATCTCCCCCCCCCTCAAAAAAACCCCAGAATAACATTAAAAAAATTCAAATGTAGCAGAAAACCAGGTAGGTGCCATGTCAAAGTCTATAGACTTATTGCCTCTTATGGCATTCTCTAGTTTAGTACATTTGGAGTAGCCAATGGATTTGCTCCTCATGCTTGCTGGGTTTAGTTTTCCATGTATAGTTCTACCATTTGACCATCCTGCCAAAATGGTCTAATTTACTGACTGCTTTTGTTTTTTTTTCTGTTTTTTTCCAGAGGCATTACCTGATCCTGCTCTGGAAAGGCAGGACTTTGGAGCAGATGCCATGGGGCCTAAATCCCCAGATGCTACTGTCCCTTCCACTCCCCAGAAGCAGGACCATCAACTAGGAGACTCATCAAGACATGAGAATGGATTTGTCAGAGGACAGCAGAGACTGACATCAGTGGATTCCAAAGAGGTAAGGCTTTTTTTTTTTTTGCTAACTTATTGGTTTGTTTAGGACAGCGGTTCTCAACCTGTGGGCCGCGACCCCATTTGGGGTTGAACGACCATTTCACGGGGGTCGCCAAACACCACAGTCCGCCATTTTTATTTTTATTTTTGGTCGGCCATTTTTTTTTATTTTTTTTGGTCAGCCATTTTTTCCCCCTTTGCCATGCGGGCCATCGCGCCGCGCATGCGCGATGCGGGCCCGCCATTTTTTTTTTGGTCGGCCATTTTTTTCCTCTTTGCCATGCGGGCAGTCGCGCCGCGCATGCGCGATGCAGGCCTGCCATTTTTATTTTTTTTGGTCGGCCATTTTTTTTAATTTTTTTTGGTCGGCCATTTTTTTTTTGGGTCGGCCATTTTTTCCCCCTTTGCGATGCGCCCGGTCGTGCCGCGCATGCGCGATTCGCCCCGTCGCGCCACGCATGCGCGATGCGGGCCGGGGTTGGCACGGGCTGGG